>BMAO01007377.1:0-476429 GCA_019973975.1 Trichonephila clavata
ACGTATAATATATACAATAAATTACAGGAAATATCAACAGGTTGGAATTTCTGCATCAAACTGATCCGAGTTACAATTATCTCTAATTCTCAAAATAATTTTTTTACAACTGCTTTTCTTAAAATTTCTATTTTTTTAATCTTTTTTCATCCAATATTTTTCGCAAAGAATAAAAACTAATAATTATATTGATTTTTTTTCTGCCAATGCGCAGACTAAATTCCTATTTCACTAAATTTGAACTCAATGAAACAGTTGAGAAACAATTTTCAGTTAATAATTTTTAGCAATTATACAAAAAATCTCCTCACAAAATATTATGCGTGTGTGAATTTAGCTTCAAAATATTATTTATGTTAAATTTACCTTTAAGTGTGGTTTCTTTAAGCCTTGTAGATAGTTTCCAACATCATTTAGTTGCTTATTTCGTTACATTTTCCAATACCTAAAAAACAAAATGCACAGAAATCCTAAATTCATCATTATGCATTAACGCTTTAGAGTAGAGCGAAAAAAAAAATCACATCGCAAAAATTTAAACATTTAAAAAATTATTTTCTGTTTAATTGGCACATTTTTTTCATATAAAAAATTGCCTGAATTAATAAACAAACTTATTTTTTATTTATTTTTGTTTACTTGTTGCTTAGATTTTTTTGTACAAAAGTTCACTATAGGTTTAAATTGTTTAAGAATTTTACACGTATTAATAATTCTACCTTATAATGTTTCAAGTTTTTCCATAATTAAATCAATGAATTTATTTTAATAAGCTCACTCATATATATACAGCAGATTTTTTATAATTCAAGATATTGAATTATTTTAATTTTTCGCGCAATTTTTCTCAGACTCTTGCGGTGAAAACAGGTCATGAAACTTTCCACCTGACGTGCATTATTATTTTAAGGTAATAATGGTAAGGAAAGTACAGGACTTTGGAATATCACTTTTTCTTTGTAGAATTCTCGGGTTTGAAACATAACCACCTTGAATAACCGTGTTCTTTTTAGATAATTTTTTGTCGATCTCGCTGCTCATCTTCTCTTTGTGGTGTCCTGTCACGCACTTACCTTTCCTTATGCTAAGGTAATAGTAAAAATATTTCTTCAATTGAAAAACAGAAATACATTGTATTATAATATGCATGTATTTTGTTAAACAAATCTTGTGCATTAAATCTTTAATCCAGGAGAGTTAGTTGGCTTGAAAAAAATTACTACTATATTCTTCAGGATAACATATGCAGTTCGAATTTTTCGCCACGTTCCTTTAAATTTAAATTACTTAAGTTTAAATATATATATGTGTAGTACATACACAATAACGTATTTTGTTTTAACAGCTATTAAATCTCTTATCGTATATAAAACAAGTATGTACGGGATGTTACTTTTTTCAATATTATTTTTGTCAATGCTCATTATCTTCAGTTTGGGTTTAAGGCGCAAGAGCCACTTTTGACTAAACTGCGTGAAACATTAGTTATAATACTTAAAAATATAATAAAATACATCGCTAAAAAATTGATGAATACACAGTTTCATCGTAAAATGGAAAATCTCAAATATAAAATTCCAATCTTATAAATAAAAGCAAATATGTGTGTATTTTGGGGGAGGGTTTCTCACAGTGGGTTAAAAAATAGATGAATGAAAAAAAAGTGTTGCGATGATGATTAAAAACGGGACAATGTTCTAAAATGTTACAGTTAGAATATGAGATTGTGAAAGGACATTCCAGAGCATCCTCACCACATAAAAGATAGTTGTTCATACAGCGAGTAGGACCATTGCGAAGGTCAGTTTGGTATCGGCTCTTCACATTTGCATCACAGGCCATGCTCCTATGCCAGGTTTCACGGAGTGCAAATTGTTATTTCTAAGTAACTGCCTAAGTAAAATCATAAAATCCTTGTTTCATTTTAAGGAAAAAGTTACAGTTTGTTTTTTTTTACGCGCGAGAAAAAAATCGTTAAAAAGCTTCCAAATGAGCAAATTGAAAGGTGGAAAATAAGTGTAAACACAATAGGGTTGAAGACTTTATGAACTTCTAGTACGAAATATTTTCTCTCTCCTTAACTTAAACAGAATATAAAGAGTAGCCATTTAAAACGAAAAAGAATGAAATGATGTTTCAAGAACAATTTGCTGCAAAGACATTATTAAGAGCAATATGAAAGAGAGGATCAAAGAATAAAAAATTTATATACCTGTAATGAAATAAAATATAAATTTAGAAGTCATTTGCTGCTTTAAAAAATCAACTTAACGATCAATCATTTTATAATAATGCCGTCAATACCCGATAGAATTAATAAATAAATGAAATTTAATTGTTTTCACACACACACACGTAATGAAATCGAAGGGGAATATTAAAAAGAAATAAAAATATTTTTGGAATGAAGTATATTAATAAAATATTTTTATAGTTTTATGAGTAATAATCAGAGGCATTTGACTTCTCAAGTAGAAAAGGAAAAAAAAATATATGGTAGACAATTACATAAAATGACGTAACAATGAAGCAATTGTAAAATTATATGCCTACTTAAGACTCGAATGACTGCCAATAAATGAGCCATTCATATAAAAATGTCTTCCTCTGTTTCTATCTTGAGGTAAAATTGTATTTTCGAAGATATATTTAAGCAATGGTCGAAGGTACAAGTATATTAATGTAGTAAGATTTTTTTTTCAGTCAGCAAAATTAAATAGTTTTGAAAAAAAACAATAAGTCTACAAATTTAATACTAATAATTAAATATAAAGTAAAATGTTTTAAAAGCATACGAAGGATATTTTTAACTTGATTAGTTTTGACAACGATATAATGTTTTGAACAAAGCTTCTGGAGCTACATTCCCAAAAAGGTGTTAAATTTCAGTTAGAGACCTTGAACTCTCTTATATGATAAATTCCCGCGAATTGAAATTTAATGAAAGAAAGATGATTTTGTTTCATATGTTCATTGGAAATAATGGTTATTTATATTATAATAATTACTCACCATATTCTATTTTTTCCCCAACATTTTACAAATTTCGAGCAGAAAAGGATTTTGTTGAAAATTCAGTCAAGGAAACTGACTATTTGCATTAAAAATAAATGTATAATTTTGCTTTAAAGGACATTTTTTTCATCACAAAAAGGTATAAATAGCCTCAAAAGGAATTTTACATTAAAAAGAAAACTTTTGAGGGTTTTATTTAGATCCATGTATGCATATATCGATTCTCAAGGAATCAAACTGAAAACTCAATGAATCTATTATTACAGAAACGATATTTATAGCTTTCAGTGTTGAGTCTGACACAAGCCATTTCAAATTAAACGCAACCATTTATTCAAACGAATATGAGATCAATAATATCACATACAATTTATTCACAACAAATATGAAAATATTTAAGAATACATTCGAGGAATAACATTTACAAATGATTTGCTTCTAGCGACATTTTTCACGGCTGGCTTTCAACAAAGAAAGCTAATTTTTTTTATAACAGTAAAAAATAGTAAAAAAAAAGCATTTCACATTATTGACATTTGTCTAATACAAACTTAACCTAGTTAAAGAAAAAGGATTCACACACACAGTTTCGATTTCAGTGGTAACTTAACATTCAGCTTGTGATTGATTGATTGATTATTAACGTTGGGTTTTACTAACGTTTTTTTTTAAGAAGACCAATCGATGATGAAACTCGTGATTTTGAACCAGGGTCACGTGATGAGGACAAAACCTAAGCTGCCACCTTATTCTCCAAACTTCGATACTAAGCCAACACGAGGTCGATGAATTTCAACAGATATACTTCCATCAGCCTCTCCACGTTTCAAGTCTTAAGTCCCATCAGGAGTCGAACCCACGACTTTGCAAAGATAATGTCGACCTCGAGTTCTTGACTTCGTGATTATGACCTCTCGTTTACGGTGGCAACCACGGTATAGATTTAGATCGAGAGGAGTGAATGTATATTAACGTCGCACTATTCAGGTGCACGAGGGCTTTGGGTGACGGACTTCGTCATTTTGAACCATGGTCAAGTGATGAGGACGACATCTGAGCTGGAACCCCCTCTCCTGATTTCCACACCGCACAAACGGGAGGACGTTTGAGATTCAACATATTTAGCGTGCATTGGCCCCTGTGCACGACAGGTCTTCAGCGGTACTAGGCTCGAACGCATGACATGCCTGCCACGAATCCATTGCCTTGACCACTAGGCTAGGAAACTAAGAACAACGAAATCAAAACTCGTTTTGAGGGACGAAAAACAAATAATTATAGTATAAAGGAAATAAGTTGGGCAAGGTTGTCTAAATGCTATTATCATTATCTGTCACCTATAGTTCTAAAAAATAAGTTACAACATTTCTGTTTATAGAGTCTCAACTTCTTTATTTCTTCTGATATGTTTTGTGGTTTATCCTTTAATCTCTCCTTCAGTTCCCCTCGAATCTCTCTTTTGCTCTTGCTTCCACAAATCTCTTCACTATTTAAAAAAAGTAAGTATGAAAAAAAATTGGTTTTTGTACTACATTTTTTAAACCTATTTGTACTAATTTTGGGGAAAGTTGGTGAACTCGAAAAGATACATAAGCGAAACAAAATAACACGGAACTATGTAATAAAAACTAGAAAGTGATCACAGTGCATCGTCACGCTTTTGCTTGGAATAATCTTGTGTCATCGATATTTAAACGATTTGCAAAATTATCTATATTTGCTGATAACAAGAGGGCATAAATTAAAAACGGTATACGATCCCAGTAGCCAAATAGTCACAATGTCCGAAGATGTTCCAATCGAGGCCCGTTTTAAATAATGGGCCGTTGTGTAGGAGGAACTGATGCACATAAAACTTTTCGAGATTCTGTAGAGTGGGGTGCCGACTCAGGTGTCGACCTCGGCTTAAAATGACGAGACAAAAGGAAGCCGAGCCACACTTCTACTTTCAGTAGAAATCTTTTCTACCAATAGAAGCTGTCTTTTTGCTCATATATCCATGAAGTTTTCATGGAACTAGTCTAGCTTTTGGTCGGTCAGAGTGATTAAAAAAATAACAATGAAATGCAGAACAGACTGATTTATCATTACAGAACACAGAATTCCAAGTTTACTTGCTATACTACCTTAAAAGCTAACTCCTGACTCTAATTGTTTTAATGAAAAAGAAATTGGGGTGAAAAAGCCTGTACCTTAAAACATCCATGTCATATTTGTGACACAAATAAAATAAGCTCTCTTTCTACGAGAAATAAGTAAAGATATTAAAATGAAAACCAAGTTATAAATATCGCAATAGCACAATTTCACATTTTAAATTTGTTTCAATGTAGATTTATATTTATTTATTGGGCAGGAATTGTCGTAGATATATCTTTTTTATCATCTCAGTTCCTTTTTTTTATTAATAGCAAAATAAAGGGATGTTTAGAAATTACGTAATTACTTTAAGAACCAACACCATTATATCACTGAGGGATTATAATTCTAAATTTTACTATACATATATACTAGTAAAAAGTTCACAAGCATCTGAGCATTTTCTCCAATTCATATTTTTATTATATGAATGCTTAGCAGCAACTTAATCCCATATATTTAGATAATTTTAAAATCATTAAAAATGTTATAAAAGTATATACTTTTAATTGATAAAAAGAATTTAATATAAAAGACTTTTTAGACACTTAACTTGGGGTTTAGTAACTAATTCCTCCCCCCCCCCATAATGGAAAAATAGCGAAAAAAGTTCATGTAATCTAACTATGTTAGCATAGCCCTGATAACATTAAATAAGACAATTCTATTTGCTCTGTCCACAATCGGAAAGCCTTTACAATATAATATCTGTTTATTGTTCCTCAAACGCTTTCCAGTGTTTGATTCCACATAATTTAAAACATTGATAAGAACAAACAGTTGGACTGGATAGAGATGGTTCCTCTATCAGATTGAGGTCGAATTCAATCTATTCTTGCCTATTGTGTACTCAGGCAAAAGGCTTTTGCCCGAAGTTTACAGGATTTTTCACTAGGCAAACATCGGCGGAGGCTTTCTCGTCGGAATACGTGTTATTGGAGGAGACTCTGGCGAGCATAACCGGCTGTGTACACTCATTTTCCGGCATGATGTCATTGGAGATGCGTAAAAAAATCTCGTTTTACAGCCAGCTATAGACGTCTGTTAAGTGTCTACAAACATTCGAAATGAAAAATGTCTGCTTTTTTATAGGATGGCTCCCTGATTGTGCCAGTGAGTTCGTCTAATTATATTTTGATTGGTCAACAAGTGAGGAACGTCACGTGATGTTTGCCGGGATAACGATGTTATTTCTAACGAATTCCACTGGATAAACTAGTTCTTGTTTTCTTTTTTACTAATATTGATGGGGCTATGTGTGCATCGGGTGAGTAAGTACATATAGAAATAGGAAAACAAAAGTATTGTGGTATAAAGAACAAATACAATTCCTGTTTTCTTGGATTTTATTAAAAATTACGCCACAAATCACGTCAATCCCTTCTCTTTTTGGATCTTGATAGTAACCACACCTTCGAAAGTAATAAACGGCTTGAGTTAATGTTACATTAGAAGCAACATTAGGATATTGGCGACGGACCTTGTAAATTTCAACGAAGGTTAAGAGAAGAGGACGATACCAGAATTGGCACCCTACTTTTCTTACTCTTCACATCCATCACATCGTCGACGTGAAGACTTTGATCCCCAAATAAGACAAGACGGTCCCCTTTGGACATAGTTATAAGAACCAGTGCATCTGAAACCCACCTCACTTAGTCACTTTAAAACAAATATTTAATGATTTCGGAGTTACTTTTACTACATCAAACTGACGAGTAAAGATTATAAAAAATTCAGAATTCATACTAAGTTATACCAGGTAGTTATACCAGGTCCATAATTAAACTTCCTCTATAAACGGCATTCTACAGCGCAAACGGGTGAACGGAATGCAAAAAAATTTTGTACATGGGCTTTGTTCAAAACGAAAATTCCTTTTCGGGAAAAACATGAAATTTAACTCATTAAACGGCCAAAACGGAATACAGAAACAATATTAACAATCCAGAACAAGAATGATGAGTAATAAAATGCAAAACTGGGAAAAGCTGTCAGTTGTAGGAGAAAAAATGTTAAGATTTGCATGCTTAGGATGAAGAGGAAGCTTAATGCAAAAGAGGTTAGTTTTTGTTAGTTTGTACCGACTTCCTCAAAGAAAAATAGCCCAAAGACGAATGCCGCCATGAATCCACACCAGACAGTGACATTCGGAGACTGTAGAAGAAATTCAGTGTGGATCCGTGGATTCTTCTTAGCCCCAAAACAACAATTCGGTGTGTTGATTGTCCCACTAAGGTAGAAATGAGCCTCGTCGCTCCACACGGCCATTCCAAGACCATGACAGATCAACAATCATTATGTTGAGAAAACTGATCTGGAGTGAAAGACGTTGTGGCTTGTCCCTGTCAAGCAGCTCCTGGGTTCGGAGAATCACGCATGGAAAGTAAAGCATTATGTTTTCTGAGTACTTTTCGGACGGTGCTGTAAGAATAGCCTGTCTCTCGAGAAACTGCACGCGCACAAAACTCTAAAATCTGACTGTGCGTCAACAGCTGTCTTGGCACCATCAACAAGGACCGGTGTGACACGTTTACAGCCTCTTCCAGCTTGAATTCCTAATTTATCCGTGTATTCGAATCTCTTAATCATGGTCCGGATTCCTTTAGTAGACATTGGTCCACATAGTAGGCTCTTTCTAGGATGAATTTCCAGAATTGCAGCAGAAGCATTCTCCTTGTTTTCGTAAAACCGCTTCACAAATGACGCACGTTCAACTAAAGAGACCATCATTAATACAGCCGGAAACATCTTCTAAAACATGACAACGTCTACAAACAACGCTTTATGCAAAACTAACCTGTGTGTGTTTTACAAAAAGCTTCCTGTTCTTTCCCAGCATGCAAATCTCGACATTTCTCTCTTACAATTGACAGCTTTCCTCAGTTTTGCATTTTATTACTCATCCTTCTTGTTCAGGATTGTTAATATTATTTCTGTATTTCATTTTGGTCATTTATTGAGTTAAATTTTATGTTTTTCTCGAAAAGGGAATTTTTTTCCAAAAATTCCCTACTTTTTTTTGAAATTCCGTGAGCTCATCTCATGTATAGCCCATCTACAAAATTTCATTGCATTCCGTTCACCCGTTTGCGCTGCAAGAGGGCGTTTATAGGAGAGTTTAATTATAACCACTTGGTATATGTTATTATAACGTTCAACTAGCTTTATTTGAGATCAGTTTTATGTTTTTATTTAAAATAAGACACCGTAAATAATTTTTTGATGGGGAAAATATCATCATCAAAAGAAATCAAGAAAAAATTATATAAGATTTAGCATGATCAAATATCTGTGGAAGTAGTTATCATATCTAGTGAAACTTGCAAAATATATTTCGAACATTTTGAGGTTGAGAATTATTTTTAGTAGATTCAAAAGAAAAAGAGTTTATATTTTTAGGAATGAAAAATTATATTATGGACCACTCATTGTCCGAATTGACTCGTCAAATTCTAAGATAGCAATATTCTTGAAGATATCGAAGCTACTTTTTCGGAGGCTGCAAAACTAATTTAAAATTGGCTATATGAAATTAAAATCGGATTAGAAAGATTGTGTGTGTGCAGAAATTAGTAGAAAATTGTCTAAAAAGAACTATTTCATGTTAATTAGAATTTCTTTCGATAGTTGCTTGGCTCTCACAAGGAGTTTTTGCATAATACTTCAGCAAAAATTTAAAGATCGTTAGAATTATACTTCTTAAAAAGAAGAGAACTTATCAAAATTGAAATAAAAAAGATTACTCTTAAAGGATCGAAATCTCCAATTTTTATTTTGCATTTATAAAAAGTTAAAATAATTAAACTAATTTATTTGACTTCTGTTAATTTATTTCATATAATTGCATTTTGGGGAGTTTAACAATAGAAAGCAGTAGTTAGACAACACCTTACTGCAGTGGTAAGAAAATAAATTGGAATTCATTTACTTTTATTTATAATAAAAAATTTCCCTTTTTCCTTTTTTCTTCTTACAAATGTACATTTAATGTGATATATCATGCATTCAGATATACGAATTTGCTGTGATAAAGCACAACAATAAAGCTCTTGCATATTAAAAAATCATATCTACTTAAATTGTAGATCGACTAATGAGAAGTAATAGGGTTCTACAACAACTATGGCAATAGATTTCGTATCGTAAAACTACTGTCCAGCAACAAATATACACTTAAGTGATTATCTCATTATTCCTTTGCAACACGTCCCTTTAAAATCTAGCTTTTTGTTGTAACATATGGTAATCCCTCTGAATATTGACTTTGGTAGAATAAGGATTTGAACCAATGACGCATTATTGTATTGACCAACAAGCTCGTCATCTAAAACCATAAATATCCTGAAATTGGAGAAAATTCATATACCTCAAGCTAGTATGATGTAGAACAAAGATCCCCAACCCCCGGGTCGTTGACCAATTCTGGTCCATGGATCAAATGGTACCGGGCCAACCAAGGAATATTAAATTATTTGTATTTTATTTACTGTAAAGTATTTCTCTCGTATTTTTGCGACATCCGATGGATATCACTTTATATCCCATGTTAAATCACTTTATATTAATTTTTTGGTGTAACTGTAGTTTATTCTGAAGGCATATTTAAATACAGTTAAATTAAAACTATTAAATCAAAGCAATCTAAAATATAAACAATCAACGCCCCCACCCCCCTTAGCAAACCGCGGTAAAATTATCAAACATTGATCGATCCGGAGTGAATAAAAGGCTAGGGGATATTGATGTAGAAGACTGGAAAATAAAAAAGGCTTATTCAGATTCGTATAATTTAATTCTACAATCCTGTTGACAAGATAGAAAAATCGAGGCAGAAACAGACAATTGAAAACATGCATAAATAAACCATGATATATAAAAGAAATTCTAAAGGGTTGTAAAGTTTAAAATTTTCAATATTCGCTTTCAACGTGAGTAAGTTTTATTTTTTATATAGCAATATTTTTAACAACACTCCTAATTACGAAACTCAATGGATAATGTATGTTAATATTCTGAAGTGATCAATTGTTTATTAATGAAACACTTAAACGCAATGCAAGAGCTTTTGAAGATGAATTTTTTCATTATGAAACTGTCAAATGAGAAGGCCGATACCCGAGTTGGAATATCACTCTACAAACTGACACACCACGCAAAACTGATGGCTTTGAGTCTCGGCATATATTTAAAGCGCTTCAACTCCGATACACTGAAGCAATATCAAAATATTAGATATTGTTCGAAGTTCCTACATTTGCATGATAACTAAAGCTACCAGATATATGTGAAACGACCATATTAGAAAAGCTGTCAAAATCAAAAGTTTCAAAGAGCATATTCAAAAAACAGCTATAATTTTGTTAATTCCCTTCCTAATACAAATAATAGGAATATATTAAATTTAATCCAATAGTATACTCATAATAAAACTAAGAGGCCTAGAAAAATTCTCCTAGACTCATACAATCCTCCATATAGCGTCATCTTTTCATGCAATAAATTTTTATGGCATATTTTATATACTAAATTTTAAGTCTTCCTTATATTTTTATTTTGTTATTTTTCTATCTTAATTTTATTTCTCAACTGGAAAAGCTCCACCCCCACTTTCTCACTAATAACTTTATAAAACCCCTGGGCAGCCAATAGGAGTCATAATCCTCACCACCCAGCAACCAATCAGAGAGCAACCTCTCGGCTCTCTCTCAAGCAAAACTTGCACCCAAACCATTAAGAAATTCTCCACCACAGGCACGCCTACCGGACCAGTCCTCTCCACCAATCGCCAGGCAGTACTATGCAGAACGAAAACATTCACTTTCATCGATTCTCCATCAAAGACTCTCAGATATGGGATCGAGGGCTGCTTGCAGCCCATATGCCTAAAGACTCACCGTAATTCTGATACACTGCGAAATTTTAATAGCGCAAGAGGAGTCGAAAAAGTGATTCCATTACAAAAACGCCGGACACGAGTTCGCTACGGTGAATATACGACTGTCAACCCCATTAGACGAAGGATCTAATGAAATCAGTGTTAGAACATACAACTGGACAGTAACACTATTGATTATAAATTCAAACCCATAACAATTCGACTGACTGCCATATCGGAGCAGAAGCAGGTGAAAGGGTGTTAACTTAAGTCTATCACAATTTATCAATTTTTCAAGTCAATTTGATCTTTTACATAGATAAACAGTAATTGTCACTGTGCTAAAAATATTCACACATGGTCAAGATTCCATACGTTACATATGTAACGGAAACGTAATACAGTTTGAGATTAATACTTTGATACCAACTGGAGAGAGAAAACAGTCAAAAATGTTAACTAATATTTAAAGAATGAAGATTTCGCGCTATATAGATGCATAATAATCAAAATTAAATAATTTTCTAAAAAAAGTATTAAACTTTATATCAGCCAACATACGTGGAAGAAATGTTTTTAAATCGAATGCCATTTTAATCGATAGTGTTTTATTTTATTTATTTATGACGATAGTGATATTTTAAGTATTGCTTTCGTTTTTTGAAATCATGTATCAAAATTAAGAAGTTTCATCACCAATAGCTCTCCTGATTATCTGTTAAGGTCATGATTTGCAGAATCACGTGGCCGCGGTAGCCTAGTGGTCGAGATTACAGACTCGTGGCCAGCGTGTCATGGGTTCGAGCCTATTACCGCTGAAGACCTGTCGTGCAGAGGGTGTCGATGCACTTAAAATATGCAGAGGGCCAAACGTCCACCCATTGGTGGGGCGTGGAAGTTAAGAGAGGGGGTGGCGCCAGCTCAAGTGTCAGGTTTCGTCCTTGTCACTTGACCGTGGTTCAAAATTACGAGGTCTATCTCCAAAAGCCGTCGAGTACAGCTGAATAGTGCAACTTTAATATTCCCTCACTTGCAGAATCATGAGGTTTATTGGCACCGGATCTTGTAATTATAAATCACAGTCAAAATGATGACTCCTGAGCTATCTTCCCAGTTTCCAAACTTCCACACCGTGTCAGAGTGAAGAATTTGGACCATGACACAGATAATATGTAATCAGCCCCTTTACACGAATGGTCTTTAATGTTATTAGGACTCGAATCCACGATTCGACACATACAATACCACCCACTATTATGACTACTCGGTGAGAGTGACCACCACCAATAGTTCTCGCGTAGATCTAAGGAACGACATTAACACACACACACACACAAACGAGATAAATCTGTTCGTTGAATACAGTAAATCCTCAATAACGCGGACTCCATATTAAATCTACCTCACGTCGCTTGATCCGGACAAGCATTTAAAAAATCCGTGATTAATAAATGCAAAAAAGGCTTGTTTCCTAAGAATTATTTTTTCCATCCAATTCATGTAAGTAAATGTGTTCATCTGAATTTTCTCTTGTACAATCATTCACCATTTGGTTTTGTCTTATTTCATTATGCATGTTTTTTTTTTACCGTACATGGAGGTACTAGAGTCATAGTTGCCTAGGTTTCATTGTCACGGACTCGTGACCAGCATGTCATGAGTTCGAGCCTAATGATACTGAAGACCCCCGTCCCGTAGAGGGACTGATAAACGTTAAATCAGTCGACTCTCAAAGACATCCTATTGGTGAGATGTTGTACTTTGGAGAAGTGGTACCAGCTCAGGTGTCATCCTGGACACTTTGTCGCAACCCGAAGTTTGCAGGTGTAATTTGGGTCATCGAAAAAGCAGACATTGTTATAAAACGAATTACTTTTTGTTTCTGACTGATCAACTTATGATTGATTCAAGTTTAATTAGCTTCCAAATCTAAGTTTATAAGATTATCAAACCGAATTTATCTCTTGATCTGATTGTAGATCCCTTGTCGGATCCTCCCTAAGCTGTTACAGTCCTCCTCAACTCTGCTCTCTATTTATTCCACTTTTGCGAACGGCAGTTCCTGCTTAAATGATAGAGTAAGAACTGACTATCTACTAACGATTAACGACTAACTCTAACACATCCATTGTCAGTGTTTAAATAGCATAAAATTAAATTACCTCAACGGAAGGTGGTTTTAAACTCAAACCACAAAAAAAAAAAAGAATTTCACTCAAAGGATTAGTGGAAGGACCGAGGATAGAACCCGTCACAACTTGACCATGGTCCAAAATTACGAGGTCCGTCACCAATAGCTCTAGTGTTAATTTTGAGTGCGACGTTGATAAACACTTACTCATTCAAACAATTAGTATGTCATAACTTCATTTCCCCCCTTCATCCGGAGTGGGGTCGGGCTATGTCTCGGGCCCATTTCGAGATTCAAATTCTATAAAAATTCTTCGACATATTGAGGTAAGATCCCCATCCAATAATTTTAATGTTTATAGGGTGTAAAACATCCATCATGTCAACGCTGAATGGTATAAGGGAATTATACCCAAAGTAATATTCTTTTTTATTTTACAAATATTTCAGACAATAAAATTCTTCGTGCTCATGTGATGCCAGCAATGTTTTATTATCACAGTGTAAAATATTACGGCATTGTTACTTCCAAGGTCATGGTGTGTGTTATCTCAGAGCTGAGGAAGCGCCAAGTGAAGCGTGAGGCTGTAGATCGCCAGGATGAAGCGGGAAGCGCTCATCTCGCACTCTTGGCTCCCCCATTGTCACAGAGTGACATTTTCAAGGATGTCAAAAACACAGACGCAAAATTCTTGGTGTTTATTATATATTTTTTTTTTCATCCAGTGAGGAAATGCAGCGCGTTAACAATATTTTATAAAGGAATAATAAAATCCCTCCGACAAAAAAAAAAAAAAAAAGAAGTAAAAAGGTGATGCGTATCTGAACGGTTTGTCAATCGAGTCAAATTTTACAGTTTAAGATGTTTTTTTTTATATATTTTTATCTGGCAGGGAGTTCTTACATTTGAAGCAAATATTTAAAGGATGATGAATAAGAATATAAAAGTAGAGAAAGACAGAAATGATTTGGCGCTTTTTTCTAACGGGGCTGCAGATAGGTAATTACCATTGAAGATCTCGTACATTTCCCGGAGCTAGTATCACTTTATAGTGTGGTTCCATGTAGGTGGATATCAATTGCCTCAATGTAATTTTTACGCCCAGTCCCCCTACAGAGGGAGCTCAGACGATACGAAATCGTACAAGGAATTTAATTTTGCCGAGAGCATTCAAGCCAAATTGGCACTCATGGATCTTTAACATGTTACATAATCATAAGACATGGACGCTGTGGATTTATTTTGCATCATGAAAACCACAAACTTGGGCCTAGGTTGAACCCGCAAACTTGAGCGTACAAGGTCAGTGCCAAACCAACTACGCCACCTAGCCGGCTTGATTTGACATTAGATATGTATTGTATCACCTATCCACTCTTCCACACGGATTGATTATCTATTTATTAACGTTGCGCAACAAGCAAAGTTAAGGCCCTCTGATTTACACGGAAAACTAGTTACTCAAAGGTTAGTGTGAATTGAAATTGTGTTTATTTAATGAAGAGAACTGTACAAATTAAAGCACAAACTAAGTAAAAAAAAGAAGAAAAACTGCTTATACCTGTTCTTACCAGTAAAGAACTTAATTTTTAAAAATTGTTCCATTGCAAAATTTTGAAAAGAACAGTTTGAGTCAACATTGGATATTTATTGGTCTATATATACAGGAGTGATCAAAAAAATGTTTATACACTCTGTGATGAAGAAAAACGTATGTATTATCACAAGTATTACTGTGAATAAAAACTGACTAAATTACAATAAGTGTTCAAACCGTAATGCACCCTCATCCAAACATTTTCGAGCACAATGCCGTACATTGTTGGTAACATTTATCAAACTACAGGAATTAGCTGACCAGCCGTTTCAATTTCAAAGCGCGTTTTCTCTTATGAGCAGGGTTTCTTGCTGCACACCACGTTCTTGAGCAAACCCAAGAAATAAAATAAAAAGACCACATCACTTGGGAAACAAAATTTGCATCATTTTGAACTTGTGAGAGGTAACATTCACAAAACTGAGTTTTTTGTTGTTGTCTGGGTCACCCTTGATTAGTGAATGTAACTATTGTGGTATGTAAACTTTCCATTTTGCTCTTTGCAAAATGCGACCTACTCTAGCTTTACTGGCGCCTGTTTCACGTGCACATTGTGTTGTCGATTTTTGTGGGGACATTCTGAATAAATCTTAACATTGCAACAGAAGACGCTTTGCTTGTTGATGTGTGAGGCCGGCCTGATCGTCGCTTATGCATATCATTTATTGTTCCATCAGTTTCAAACTAATCGCGATGGTGAGCAATGCTTAAGCGTATTGGTGGCTCCGTTCCATACTGTTGCCTCCAATGCCGTTGCACTTCACTAATATTCTCGAACTTCCCATGCCGTTTCTCGCAGCTCGAAAGTCTGACGTACTTGCGCCATGGTCTCACTTTCCTTACTATCATCTGTCGCAGAACTATTGTTGAACACGTCGAAACACTATTGCCAACTGTTAATATAAACTTACCTATAACTAATGCGATCTCAAACTTATGGCATTAATATATTACCCAGTCTCACAGTGTGCATATATATATTTTTATCACCCCTGTATATACACGCAATTGCGATAAAATTTTTGAAAACTGGTCAACTGACACCGTTACGTAGCATTTTGTCACATATTTATAGAAAAATATATAATATTTTTAAAAAAATACATTTTTAAAAATGAAACGAACAAAAGTTTAATGATTTACGTCACTTTTGTTCGCCATTAATTAAGTAAATCTAGTAGACAAAAATTTTAGTAAAAATTTTAAAAATAGTATCAATTTTATAGATTTGTTTATCACTAAACAAATATGGAGTTTTACAAAATTACGATTGGAAAAAGCCCAATGATATATTTGTACATCCTTTTACTAAATATTTTCATCACTAATTTATGAGAATATTTCCTGTGTACATATTAAAGGTTAAAAAGAGTGATTATCTCTTCTAATTCAATAGAATTAAGAATAAAGATTTAAAATAGAATTTTAAGTTTAACAAAAGGGAATTTTCAGCCTCTTATTTCGAAATCTCTTTCCTTAAACCGTTTAAAAGTGAAATTTTATATTATTTGAATGTTTATTAATGTCACACTCGGAATCAACACGAGAATTATTAGTCCCATCTCTCTCTCTCCGAACTTACACATCACTTCAACGGGAGGATTTTGAGCCTCGACAGCCTTAATGTATACGAAGTTTTTTTATGGCATCAAAACTCGAACTTATGATAGCGTTAGAAAATAAGATTAACATTAAAACAACATTAGCCACGAGTTCGGAATCCCGACCACGTGACCACCATATAAATTGGAGGTTAGGTTCATATTAAGAAAGAATAATAATATGCTTTGTACTAAACATATTTTTTCCAGAATGTTGTGTAAAACGAAAAAATACAATTAATACTCTTTTGTGAAATCTATCCGTAACGTTTTTAAGCCATTCGCTTAATCTTTTGAACAAATACAACAAATTTTACTGAAGTATTTTTCTTGCGTTGAAGATATTTTACATTATGAACATTACGTGGGATTGTTTTCAGATCTTTTTTTAAGGAAATGTTCTCCGGAGCACAGTTTATAGTAGATTTATGTTAAAGAGTAAAATGGTACAAAAAAGTTTGAATATAATAAGCATACCTTCGAAAAAAACTAGAATCTGAATATGTGTTTAATTATTAATTTTAAATATTTCATATAAATGGGGGGAGGGGAGGGCGTACACGATATCTACCCGAGACTGATATAAAAAGCCAAACACATATTACAATACAAAAATTCAATATAATTGAAATAAATCACATTGCATCATCTTCGCAACTCAAAGCAATTTGCTGGTTTTAATATCCAATTCACAAAGAAAATTAATACATATATATATTAAATGTTAATATACAAAAAATTTGGAATATAGCTCAAAAACGTTTCAAATTCCGGATGAGGGAGTTTTCAAAATAGTGGTGAAATACAAACGTAGTTCAGCTGCAATTATAACTTTGAGAGTTAATATAACCTTATTTCAAATTTATTTAATTGAATCTTTAAACATATTTAATATAAGATTAATTACAGTGATATCATTTTGAATGTTTGGCATTTTAATGGATTGCCATTTGCTTTGATTTTTAAAGCACAAGATTATATATGCTTAGAAAATTTTGTTTAAATAGATTGTCAAACAGTTGGACGGAATTTATGTCCAAAATCAAAGGTTCTACTTTGCTCAGAGATTTGTTGATTTTTTAAATATATTTTGAACAAAAGAGTGCTAATAACTATTTTAAGAGTGACGCGAATAAAAAATTAAATTCATCAAAAAAGAATAAATAATATAAAAAACTGAACATTTTACGAGATTTAAAATTATATTTGACTCATTTTATAAATAACAAATCGTTTAAACTGCACGGCAATATATATTTCATGATTTAATTTGAAAATGAAAGAAAATAAATTTTACACTAATCAGAAATATTTAAAAATATTTTATACCTTAATTTTCCTAAACTTTGATTAAATGAATCGTACTTATATCAAACTTATTAATTTTTAATAATGCATACTCCTTAATTGTAATCCTAAGGCTCATATGCACGTATAATTGATATTAAATTTGTTTATAAATTTATCCTTAGGATACAAAGACATTGTAAACATAGTCTTATTTCCTCGTCAAATTTTAGATTTAAATTCAAAAATCAAAAAGGAAAAAAGTAAATGAAGAATTTACTTATTTGTAAATTTTCTATTTTTAAAAATGATTATTTTTTTTCATACTTCTGAATTGGATTTGATTCTATGTTCTAATTCTAAGTATAATAATTATAGTTTGTATAAGTGTATTAGAGCCAGAAGAAGAATATTTACTCATCATGGCATAGATTAAACAGGTGTCGCCTATCCATTTTAAACTGAATTTTTATTTGCTAAATTTTTTTTGTTTCTCTGAATGTAATTTTCTAATTATAAAACTAAAATATAAATTCTTACTGATAAAAAAAAAAAAGAAAAGAGCTTTGCAAACAAAATCATAACCCATTCTAAGATAAGAAAAGGGTTTTACAGAAAATATTTTTTGTGAAACTTAATTTACCATCATTCATTCATAGAAATTGATAAGTTTTAAATATACTTCAGGCAAAAATCACTTCATTAATATGTTTCAAATTTTGGCTCAAGAAGCAATCTTACCGAATTTTAAATTTACGTTGTTTCATACGCTTTTGGTAAACAATTTCGAAATATTAATTGTGTGGAGTATTTTTCTTTTGAATTCATATTTCTCTTGTTCATTTAAAATGTAATTGTAAATTTCAATTGTGGTTGTTATTTTTCAGATATTTACAAACACAGGAGAGAGTTTGTCTACTGTATTTGAAAACTACATTGAAAAGGAATGCAGTGCCAAGGAATACGATTGAAAAAACCCAGTGAGGGAAAGAGCTTGAATTCTTTTCAAAATATCTGCGTACAGGTATTTTATGAACAATTAATCTGTCTATAAATGAATAATTGGGGCAGTGTGTGTCCCAGATTTGCTACGAAAAGAAGATTTCATTTAATGAAATTAAGTTTTTGTTTTTCAAAATCAAATATTAACTTATTTCACATTCTTTATTTTAAAATCAAAAACAAATTGGGTTATTCTCTTAAAAACAACTAAAGTGAGAAAAAAAGTTGGAAAAAAAATTATTATTTAATGGTTTTAGAGATTTTATATAATAAAAAAACTGCATGGTTTAAATAAATCACTGAATTGTAGAAAATAATAAATAAACTTACTATTTTGAAACATTTCTTTTTTTTTCAGATTTCGGGTCGAAAAGGGTGTGATGAAAGCTCCAAATGAAGGTTTCTGGTGGCAATGTTTCAGACTTTCAGCTTCATAATATCTTAAAAAACACAAACAAATAAAAATTTACTTAAATTATTTTTTTTTCTATTTATACAATAACAGAATACTTTTTCTATGAACACAAACCCTATAACAATTTTAATTCGAGTTAAAATGATACATTTTATATAATACAAATGAAATATACATTTTTCTTCTAAAATTACTTTTTATACAAAAGGAATAATAAACGGAAGACAAGCAAAAATCAATGAGACAATTAAGATAATATTTAATTTAAAAAATATATACTTAATACATAGTTAGAAGTGTGATTTTTAACACTGCAATGTATATGGTGTTTTTTTCATGGATTATAGATAATAGACAATTGTTGATGAATTAATGTTATTGATCCAAAGCTTGGAAACAATATTTGAGTAATTTGTTCTAAGTAAGAACTAATATGTTTAAAAAATTATTATATGTAGAATTTTAATGCTCAGGAACAAGCATAAAAATATAAACTTAATGGGTTTATGATGTACAGCAAAGTTGCATTATTTATGATATTACAAAACTTTAAAGCTATATCTGGGATTTAAATAGGTTATATTTCATATTTTAAGAGAGCAAACATGGTCTAATTACAATTCAAATGCTTTATTATGTATAATTTACAATTATTTCTCTTTATTTTCTTAAATATTATATTATTAAATGTTTATTTTGCATTCCCCCCCCTAAATAATATAATATATACAAAAGAAAATATATGTATAAATAAAATAAATGATTCATTTAATTTGCTAAATTAAGAATGCAACTTTAGTTCTTTGCTTTTAAAGCGTATAAAAGTTAAAAGAGATAGTTATTTATTTATTTAGTTTTAGATTTTGCTCCTTTTAATCGTTTCTAATATTGTAATAAAGCTTATGTTTTCACTAATATTTCTTAAATATTAAAACTAATTCGAAAATAATTTTCTGATTAGTACTGTTATATTTACTACCTGCCAATTATCTAAATTCCTTTAAATTAAACTAGATGAAAGTTAACATTAATTAATTTTCTAAAAAGCATAGAAATTTATTTCATAAACTGTACTTCAATAAGAGGTATGTTTTAAACAAAGAGAAATAGTTATTTGAAAATGCTGTGAGTGGTCCTTTAAGAGGAGAGAACAAATTTCTTAAAAAGTTTATAAATAATATATTAAAAATTTTATCCAGCAATTTGGGAACGTAGTATATATTTTTGTTTGCTTTTAATATATCTACGTGGAGCGTGAGTTACAATACAGTTTGGAAACACAAAAAACTTGCTTATTGAATCTGAGAAAGATTTATAACAGACTTGATGACAAATAAATGATTGGAAAGTTGCGATTTTAAATTTATTTTAAGAATCTAATAAAAGTTAAAGGTAATTTTAATAACCAAAAAATTAATCGCTAGCAATTTTTTATTGTTCAAAATGAATAATTCGCAGCTAAAGAAATCAATTGATTTCACTCTCAATTATGGTATCATTACATTTTCTACCATAAAAATTGACATTTTAAAAATTTGTTCATTATCCTTATGATTATTTTTTTTCTCGCCATTTTGTCCTCTGTCTTTATGATGCATATATACCATTTCTATTACTATTAAATTTAATCCAATTTTTTTCCCACTTAAGTTAGTGATACACGAAAGGGGCATATTAGCATTAGGGTGTATGAAGAAAAGGTTGAATAAAAAAGTGACTTACCTTTTCTGAAGGCTCAGAGGAGACAGAATCAAGCTCTGGATCGTAATCCCAGGAGATGAACCTCGGGGTAGGGGGATAGGGATGCGAATATCACCCCCACAATAGAGCGGCGTCATGTTGGATGAGCTCGCTTATTGGCTTTTCGGAATTTGGAATCTCTCGTCACGTCAAATGAGATTGAAGGATGCACAATGAATAAGAAATATAATTCCATCTTCAGCCAATGGCAGTCGAGATTATTTTTCCTAAAAGATAGAAATGTCTCAAAAAATTATCATAAGGAGCCATTTAAAGTCTGATGAGCGAATACGGTATGTCTCCTGGATATATAACTTTGCATAAGTATTTCCTTAATTATGTTTTCCTAAAAGTGTTATACCATATATGTTGAGAAAAGAGAAAAAGAATACTTTAGGTTTTTGTAACAATTTTCCCAGAAACATTTATTAATTTTTTTTAAAAAATGGGGGTAGGGAAACTAAGAGCATATGTTTTAACACAATCATACATAGCACACATATGTCCCCCCCCCTATTACTTAAAAAATTAGAAATGAAAAAAATAAATCACAATTTCTTCAAATTGCATATCGTAGTTTTTCAATATCTTTTCCTAAATAATTTATATATGCGCGGTGCACTCTTTTGCTGAAAAAACGGAGTTCAAGTACAATTGTAATTTCGAAGAAAGGTTTTCTTATAATTATAATTAAATTTTTAAAAAATAGCGTAAAAGAATCTATTACTTATAGTTAGATACGCATATGATCACATTTTATTGATGGTTTTCTTTATTGATTTTTAAATTTTTGCATGTTTTTCAGGAGGAAGATCAACAAGATTTTGGGATTGTACAGATCTTTTAAAAATTTTCATTCAAGTGGAACAATTCCTATTTTATTATTTCTATTTTACAACATTTTGGTTTTTATTTAAAATGTTCATGTTCGTGTAACTGACTTTTCACAATTAAACAACTCCCTGTAAAATTTTAAGAAACAACATGTGATGATTAGCATGGAAGAAAGTAGCTATAAATATGTAAAAAGAACAAGTATATACATGAGCTGTAGTGAGTTTGTTTAAAAATGAAACTAAGATCTTTCTGTGTTTTTTTTTACATTATTGAATTTGAATGCAGCTTAAGGGATAAGTTTAAGATACTAAAACTGGCCTATATACAAAAACTTCGATATTCTTTTCAACAAAATTTGCTAAAATTTTTTTTCCCGAAACATATACGAAATTTGACATAATAATACAGGGGTGACCAACCTTTTTAGGAAGAGGGCCACTTTCAGATAAAAGATAACTATGCGTGCCACTTTCAAGTTTTCGAAGAAATGAAAAGGGGAAAAATTTTACTTGTAGGCTTATTATGCAATTTTAAGGTAAAGCGCACATTTTTAATAACAAATCTAAGCGGTAGAAATTTAAAAATATTATAATAAATGAGACAAAAGTATAAACTTAAGTTTTATTGTAAAAATTTTCTTTTCAGTTTCATTCCATTAGGTTAGGTATAAAATAAAAAAAATGAGTCACCAGAAAAATTTAATTCTAAATAATTTTTAAACAGACAGTTCTTTCATAGTTTCGTTTTTTATTTTGTAGATTTGTTACTGAGTCATCTACATTAGGATCAGTCCTCGAAGATACTTATAGAATCGGATTGTTGTAGGTGTTCATCAGTTTCTCTTTTTTCCTCCAAAATCAAGACAAAAAAAAGCCAAAATATGTTCACAAAAAAAAGATACAAGATCAACCAGGATTGGAAAAGAACAATCTTTTCCTTGTAATCTTAAATTTAAATTATTTAAATGTTTTGTAGTACCTCGGTAAGAAAAGCTAAATCTCAAAGCCTATCATCATTCTTGAGAAGCAAGCACTCACTGGGCGCACTTCATTGTTTTATTCCAGATACACACTTCCTCAAATTCCAGAATCTCACGAATGCACTTCTTTCGGCAAACCAACTCACACAACGATGAAGGAGTGTTGTCTACATTATAATTTTCTATTGTTATTTAATTAAGTGTATTTAAAATAAATTTTGATGTTTTATTTTGTCTAAAACCACCATCTTTCAATAAAACAGTAAAAAATAAATAGCATTTATTATTATTTTTCAAAACGTCTTCGCGTGCCACTCTTGCAAGACTGCTGTGCCACACTGTGACACGCGTGCCACGGGTTGGCCACCCCTGTAATAATATATAATTTCAATACCCAAGACCAACTTAGAATTAAAATAACATCTTGATATTTAAAAATTCCGAATTTTTCCTCCTTCATTTTCTATTTAATATTATTTTAAAAATATGTAAATTTAACAAAAATAAGAAACATTTGGATTTATCGACAACTATTCAAACATTATTTAGTTGCAGAAATTCAAGTAATTTACGGGATTTTGTTATTGTTGTTTGTTACAAAATTTTGAAAAAAATTTAAACTGTAGAATAATGTTCGAATTATAAAAAAATACTTTCAGAAAAAAAACTAAAAGGTTCGCCACAATTAATACTTTGCTTTGAATTAGAAAAATGATTAAAATACTTGATGTTTTTTAAATTATAGTAATTTCTTTCTTGCATTTCAGTATGAATAGCTTTATATTCGTTCTCTATTACTGTTTTAAAAAGTCATTTAATATGCTAACCTGTGTAATGTAAAGTGCTATTTTAATTCCAGAAGAAACCTTTCAAGACTTATGGAATAACGTTTTGCATTTGGTTCGAGATTCTGGTAAGTTTTCCAGAAATTTAGAAAAAAAAAGAAATCCTACTTTAAAAATAAGAAAAACATTTAGCTTCCGTCACAAAGGAAATATCGGCCTAAAAGATTTTATATTAATGAACGCTCAAATGAGTGAAGACAAAGACGGCATTTTTTACAGTAATAATTATCGGTTTTAAGTAACTAATTGATTTAAATCTATACATAAATTCTTGTGATGGGCTTGGATATGTCTAATTTTTTCTTATATTGCTTTAAAAGTTTTTTTTATATATATAAAATGGATTTTATGACCTTACAGATTTTAATCTCCTCCCAGTGTTTATTGCTTGCTTTATCTTTTAACTTTACTAATATCTTTTTTATATATAATTTGCAGTGAACTTGAAGATAGATAGCTTGCATTGACATAGGAAAAGCGAAAAAAATATTTTTCATCTTTAAGCTTGGAAAGTGTATCAACAATCATTGAATACCAATCCCTTAAAGAGAAAATTTTGTTAATGTATATCAAAAGGATAAGTATTTGTAATATTTTATTAGAATTCTAAGCCAGTTTTTTAAAAGTTTTAATTCATTTTATTTATAATTGAAAGATATTTTAGATGTAGGCCAGATTTTGAATTAAAATAATCTCTTCTGATGAAATTTTTTAAGCAATTTTGGGCACTCGGTTAAAAAAACGAAATTTCGAAAAAAATTCATTTTTTTTTGTTTCAATCTATTGCAGCAAATAATTGTTTGACACAGAAGTTCTTCCACTGTGCAGAGTATTTTTTATTGTTATTGTTGGTTTCTTTTATGATAAATCTAAAATAAGAATTTTTGTTTTGTTTTTTTGCTTAAACTATTCCATAAGTACATAAAAGTTATACCATAATGTGTACGTAAATGTAAAACAGTTGAGTTTCTTCTAAATTATCTATTTTTTTTCTTGTTAACATTTAAAATTACAAAATGAAAAGAAAAATAATTATTATGAGCTTAATACCTTTGTGCTAATTATAATGCTTTTTCCTGTAGAATTGTGATGTGCGTGATTCATTATTAACAAGGGACATAATGTTTTATATCATTTATTCAATCTTTGAATAATCAGTTATGAAATTTTAAACATCTGGAGTGGTGATTCTATCAAATAATTATTGTAATAGGATTTATTGATCTTATGATTTCTAAACTGTAGACTTCTAATTATGAAGTTTGTTCCCTGAGCTCTGAGTCCCTTCTGCTGCTGATGCTCTGATTTCAATAACACTTCTATTAGGCCTTTAATTTTTCCATTCCAAGTCAATCCTTTTTTTTTCTTCTATTTTTTTTCTGTCCATCCATTTTTATTCTCATTATACTTCTCCTTAAACAACAATGCTCATTTATATCTCAGTTTCTTCTCAAGGCAAGTTTCTCTATCAGAACATCTTCGTAAAGTAGTTCCAGAAATTAGTTTAGGCAAATGCACGTGTGAATTCCCCACAAAGTGTTCTTCATGATTGATAACTATTGCAATAATAAAAAAAAATAGAGAAAATCTTAGAATTTAGGAATTTAAAAATGAATTTAAAATTCGAATTACATTTTACATTTTTTGTACTGAAGTCTATTTTCATGACTTACGGATGAATAAATTTTGCACTTTTGCGTTTTTTACCCTTAATAAATGGAGAAATTTATATAATTGTTCCGTAGTAATTACCGTATAATTAAAATTATTGATTATCGCTACACATTTTCCGTTTCATTTTAAATGATATTTAACTTCATGAACAGTTATATGTATTTTGCAATATTGGAGATTTTTGAAAACTAAGAAAGAGGTTAGGTGCTTTAAAACAGATTTAATAATCATGGAAGTAAAATACTGATAAAATTTAGAAAATAGCCTTTGTGTGGCAAACCATGGATCACATGAAGTAAAAATCATATGTTGCAGTTCTGTAGGATGGTTAAATAATGCACTGGACACAGCAGGATACCACAACAAAATTCTATAATTTATGTCCTTTCCTTTCTTTATGCAACTGTATAGCTGTAGAAATTTGCACAAATTTGATTGGAAAACTTGATAGAAAAATACATTTATAAAAAATTTATCAGCTATATCAAAGAGTATGATGTTTCCTTATATTAAACTTTTAAAGTATTAATAAGGCAAACAAAACCCTTTATATTCGGTTCACAGTTTGAATTCTCCTTTTTTCCTCTTATAAAATCTTAAACACTCGAATACATTATTTTAATATATAATAAGTATAATATATGTATATATAAAGTATAATATATATGTATATATATGTATATGTATATATATATATATATACTTATACATTAATTTATAAGTGTGATATATCTAAATTTTATAGTTAAAATGTCTGAATTTTACAATACATCAGTGTCATAAATTACATTTTATTAAATACACGGTTTTATCGATTCCATTTCCAAATTCTTAATTGTATTTCTTTCGATTCTCACCAATATTTTAAATAAGTTAGGAAATATGTAATATTAAGGTTGTTAGTTGCGATGCGTAATATTTTAGTCTGTGATATGTATATGGTATGTTTTCAAAACTTGTGATGTACATATGTTTTTTTTTTAAAGATTATTTTATAGATAAAATTCTTCTTTAAAGGTATTGCGTAAGGCCATTTTGAGTAGTCCTTTTTTATATCAGGGCAATACTATCTCCTTCTCTCTTTTTATTTATGTCTATATATAGAGAGGGAAGTACTATTTTGTAAATTAGAGTAATCAGATATGGAAATTGACATAATTAACAAAAAAAAAACCCTTTCAAGCTGAAGTATTCATGTTTTTAAATGCACACGCGCTTCAATGGAATTATGCAAGTAGACGTGAAGAGAAATCTTTAATAATTCTTCACTGCCTTCAACACTAATATTGCTGTCTTTTAAATTTTTATTTATCTAACTTCCTTGTCAAACTACAGAAAAAAAGATCCCAATAATCCCAATTTTCTAATCCCAATAATATTTAAACAATAGTCGTTGGAGATAGTATTTTTGTTTGCGTTTAAGTAATAGCATATATTTCATATGTAGAGGCCTCTCATTTGTTGTAAAGTATGCCAAAATGATCAAAAAATGCATTTATAGGAAGGTTGACTTAAAACAATACGATAAGAAAAAGGCTGTAATTGTAGCAATTATTTGATTTTTTATTTACTAATTCTATAATAAAAAATAATCTTGAATGCTTTTCACGTCTTAAGTGATTTGAAAGAATTTGATCGGAATGATACATATTTTTTGAGCGACATATTTCAATCCCAGAGGGAAAAAATTAGCTCCGAAGAGCTGTCATAGTTAGTAAGAGAAATTTATTATTATCATTTCACATTACATCTGTTACAAAGGAAAGATTCTTGAATTTTTGTCATTTTGTAAAAGCTTAAGAATCCCAGTATAAAAAGCGCGGATCTATATTGAAAATTTACATAAGAAAAAAAATTCTAAATGCTATTAAGAATGAAGCTTAATGAGATAAATATGACGCTTGCTAGTATTATAGTAATTAAGATAGTTAATATTCTCATGTAAGTCTTTGAATTAAGTCATGTATGCAGTTGCAGTTATTACTTTGCTGACTGAAAAGTTCATCTTTATATCCCAACAGCTGGATCTTATTCGGAAAAAGTAACAATTCCTGCGATTGGAAATTTTTTTTGTATTTAGAGAGCAACAAATATGAAAGACTTTTGCTCTAGAACATTACTTCTGTTTTAGATATCAAGGTATTCGACAGCATTTAAAATATAATTTTTTTTAGGATAAAAATGCCATTTTATTTTAATATTACAATTTAAGATTTAAATAATTAGTTTCCCCCTAATCTGTCTTTTTTTCAGTATAATTAGAAAGAATTACAGGTGTTTAAAATACTACTCAATTAAAAAACAAGCATTTTTATACATTTTTAAACGAAATTTTCTCAAAATTATATTTTTGTAAGTATGGTTTGGAAGTCTTAAGACGCAAAAGAGACGTTTGTTTGAAATTTTGCACAAATATTTTTAATGCTATATCAAACAAATAGAATAAATGCTATAGAGATGTGAAACTTTTCAGGAAAACTAGGATTTTTTTTATTTATGATATTTGATTTCGCTTAAATTTATTGCAAAATTGTCCAAAACTCTTTCTTTGCAACTTTGTTCGGTTGTAACTTTTAAAGTAATAGAAATAATTTAACGTTTTAAATATATTTACCAGAAAAATATATTTTATAATGTGTTGTGTGTGTGTCAAGTATATTTATATATATTTAAAAAGATAAAACATTTTTTTTTGAAATAGAGCACACACACATAAGTTTTAAATTGGATATTTGTCTTATTACGCAAAATGAAATCTACAAATGCAAAACCATTAGCTATTATAGTAAAATGAAAGAACTAATTTCAGGCCCACAATAAGATAACTCATTAAGATAGTAATCTAATAATAATAAGAAACAATTTAACATCAAAGAAACATTCTTTAAAAAAAATAAAGATCCATATATTCGAAACAAAGAATTTAGCATTTTTCATAGTGATATTACTATTGATTCACTGCATTATATGATGCAAAAACTCCGAAACTTTTCAAAATACTCATATTCTCTTTACAAAAGAAATATCTACTTTAGATATTGTTTTTAAAAAAACTTTATTTCAGTTGAAATAACTTAATTTCGTCTATGTAGAGAATATAATTCTCTCTTAAATAATAATTACAGCAATATCTGGCACAGACAAGGCAGTTATTGCATCAGACAAGAGAAAAAAATCCAGTAAATAAGGAAATATCCTATTAGTACCAGCAAAAATGAAGAGTAAAGTCTGATTTTTCTCAGAATAAACATCTCTTTCAAAAAGTGTCTGCTGTTTTCTGAGCGACATCCCTTCTTATTTCTTTAATATTAGTGCAACTTTCTTTTTCTCATTTTAAGGTTTTTGTTTCCTGTTTAAAATAAATGACATTGTATGATGGGCTGAATAGCTGAAAACCTTTTCTTTAAAAAATACCTCGCCAATTTAATGTTTTTCATTTTTTATTGTAAACTTTTATTTTATTTTTTATAATTTTGCTTTAAAAATATTCTATTAAATTATTTCCTTTTTAACAAAATGTATTATTTTTAAAAAGGTAGATAAATTATAAGAGGAGTTTTTAAATATAAACAACAACAAAAAAGTGATATCAAATACGTATTTAGAAAAATAGCTATTTTTAGCCCCTTCAGAGAGAGATAACAATTATGAATTCAAAAAACCATTTATAACGTTTTTGTAAGAACTTATTTTACATATAATAATCCGTAAACCTTTTTAGTAAATGTAAATCTATGAATTTTCAAGATCTTATATTCGATACATCGACATTTAAATTAAAGCTTAGGTTATAAATTCACGATTAAAACACATGTATTTGAAGAAAAAACAAGTTTATATAATCTAAAACTATCCTAGTGTTATTTCTTATATCATGCTTTTAATATTATATATCTTATATACATTAATATTATATATATTATATACATTAATATTATATATATTATATACATTAATATTATATATATTATATACATTAATATTATATATCTTATATATATTAATATTATATATCTTATATATATTAATATTATATATCTTTAATGAAAGTTTCTAATGCAAATCAAGTGTAAATTTTTCTGCCAATTTTTGACATATTTCTCAAAATATAATCTGTGCCAAAGTAAGATTATTAGACACTCACTAATATATTTTTAAAGATACTACATCAGAGTAAATGAATAAAAGTGCTAAAAATATCATAAATATATTTTTTAAAATTTATGCTTTGTAACCGGGAAATTTGCAACAAATTCTTATTTCGTTGATTGATAATTCTTTAACGTAGCATTTTGAAGTATCACGAGGGCTATTAATGACAGACCTTGTAATTTTGAGCCTCAGTCAAGTGACGATGTCGATATCTGACCTCTAGCACTCTTCTCTCCACAATTCCATACCACGCCAACTTGATGACTTTGAGCATTGGCAGATTTAACATGCGTGTATTATCCCCTCTACATTGAAAGTGCTTAGTGACAGCAATAAGAATGAAATAGGAGCTAGTCATCAACATTCCAAGCTTTTCCACTTTTGAATATCTTACCACTCAGAGCTTTCGTAACATTTAATTAATAAATACTCTTATTTTGGTTTTACAAGTCCTGAAAAGTTGAGATAGAGTGCTTAAATCTTTAATTCTCTTGTTACTAAATCGCTAGAAATAGTCCATCCATAAGTAAATTTTGAAGAAGTATTGTAGTATTTATTGGTAATTTTTCTTTAAAATTTTGCAATTAAAAATTAATAATTATTTTAAAATTATTAACGGTATTCAAAATTATTAATGGAAACTTATCTAATTTAGAATATTGTCTGTACAGAAGTTGCACATTTTTAAAAAAAATATATATATCTTCGATGGGAAAGAGTTTATTAGAATTGAATTATTAGAATTTAGAGAGTTTATAGCGTCAAGCAATATAAAGTAACACAAAGGTTATTGGTATAGGACCTCGACACTTTGAACCTCGCTCAAGTGACGAGAACGACACCACACCAACGGGAGGTTATTGAGCCTCGATTGATTCAACGTGCATTAGCCCCTTAACACGGTGGGTATTCAGCGGCACTGGGGCTCGAACTCATCACACACTGGCCATGAGTTCGTGATCATGTACACTACGGGTGTTCTCCCTCAAAATTGGGGTGGAACCGAGCCAAATCTTACTGTCACCTGCATGGTGCTCAAAGCTATGGCTCAAGATAGGCGTGCAATCTAGTCCGATCCCCATGATGAATTTCTTTGGCTTCGATCTGACTACGTCAGACAGGTGGCATTAGTAACAACAACAGCATAACAACAACGCTATCTTGGTCGTTGTTTTGATTTTTGAAGACGCTTAATCCTCTTTATCTGCCTTCACCTGATCATTATGTTTACAAACATAGTGAGTGAATATTAACGTCCCACTGTTTAGCTCACGAGGGCTTTTGGGGACGGTCCGCGTAATTTTGAATCATGGTGCCTGAGCTGGCACCCTCCTCTCCTAACTACCATACCACACCAACGGGAGGACGTTTGAGCTCTCGACAGATTTAACGTGCATCGCTCCCCTACACGGCGGGTCTTCAGTGGTACTGGGATCGAACTCATGACATACTAGCCACGATCCGATGCCTTGACCACTCGGCTACCACGGCCACAAACACGGGGAAAACAATGAATGTGAGAGTTATAATAACGTCACATAATAAAGTAACACGAGGATTAATCGTGACAAACCTAGTAATTCTGAATTTCGGTGAAGTGACGTAGACGACACCTGAGCCTCTCCTAACTACCACACCACACCAACGAGAGGACATTGAGGCTCAACAGATTAAACGAGCAACTTCACACACACATGGAGGGTCTTCAGTGATATCAGGATTCCATCAGGCAACAACTAACACGCGGAAAATTATGCAACAGAAAAAAAGTAAAATATACATTAAAAAAATCAATATAAAAAATTGGAGTTTAAATTTAACAAGACATTCTTTCGGGAGGGCTGTAGAACTGAATGGGAACAAATTACTGCAAATGTGTACATGATGACCTCTGTTTGTGAAAAATGTGATAATATTTTAAAACCCCACTTAAAGTGACGCTAACATTTTCATTGCAGAAAGGAGGCGAGGCATAAAAATATGCAAACGCTACTATAAAAACTCCAATGAGATGCCATAAAATCAAGACAAGCCACTTCAATGGAAAAGTGAGTGTGGGAGAAAATCGTCTGTTGGGTATCGCCCGGTCGATCCCCCGGGCCAAAGCGCATCACAAGGCAATTAGGAGCCCAGATCATCCATTAGTATATGTTAATGGGTGGAGCTACAGATCCAAGAAAAAGATTACGATTAATCGGAAAGGGATGAACTTTTTTCAAGGGTAAACAGGCATGCTTCTGTATTTTCATGGCGTGTTATTTGCTGTTATATGTGACGGAATGTAACCGGTGAAATTATTTTTTAAAAAAATGTAAATTTTAAGTGTTGAAATTAATCTAAAATATTACACGAGACAAATTTAAGAATAAGTCAGGATAAGAAATGTATTGAAAATGGAAGATACCTATTGCTGAATTTCTATGTTTTTGTAAGTTGACAGCTTTTTAATTTTTGCTCTTTATTTAATTTTAAAGTATGAAAATTTTAGTTATTTTTTTGTGATGAATGATATGCTCCCTTTATATATTGGTGTTGCATTATTTATTTTTGTTTTCAGAAATAACACTTCAGAATAACTGTTCTTCGCTGTAATTAATTGCGTATTAAATAAATAATGTAAAATCTTATATTTTACGCAGTAAATTGTAATGTATACATATTAACCTAATTTACAAAATTAACAGAACGTGAATAAATACGCAGCTGATACCTATAAACATAGGGCGAAAGAGTTTAAGTATTAACATCATGTTCAAGCGCTACTTAAACAAAGTGGAAAGAATATATCATATTTTCATCGTTTTAAAAGAGAGATAGAGAAAAAAGCAATGTTTGGGTGATTCAACAGGATATTGATAGAGTAAAATATAGATGCTAAAGTTTATTGTTATTTTATAAAAACCTATTTGTAAAAGATATTAAATTAATAATTTGGCGCTAAGTTAAACAGTAACAAAATTATTCCTACTACTTTTAAAAAAGGAATTATACAGTTAGAAATTCAAAGCAACAGAAAAAAAACTAAGCAACGTATAGAAAAACAATTACGGCTCAATAAGATAGATGCAGATAAAAATTACACAGTTGCACCGTGTCATGATTGAGTGCTATGTTTTAAAAATGAATAATCGAAGAATAACACAGAGGCATATTTATCAAAATAACGGTTTTTATCTTGTTTTTGCTCGAACAAAAATTTCTGGATTATTGATGTTTATATTATTAATCAGCTCATTTAATACAATGAACGAATAATTACGAAAAATCTTTACAAAAAATGTAAAATTATTGTTCAAACCCAAATACTTCTATTCAAGCACACTTCTCCCACTTCATTTACTTTCGGACAAAAACAGTTAGAAGTAAGATCAACCCAACTCAGAAAACAAATTTGTAAATTATAACGTTATTTCAATAAAGTGAATATTGTATTTTTATATAAATCATTTTTAAACTCGAGCATTTGAAAAAATGTGATAAAACACTTCCAGTGCTCTAAGTTTTTACAATGTATAAACTACGCAAAACATACAAAGGTAAAATATTGTAACTACACAGTACTTTAAAGCAATACAGTAATAAAATTGTAACTGCCACCTTATATATTTCCTCATGATTGATAGTAATCTTAAAATTGTCTTTTTTCAATATTATGTGTTTTTGAAGTAATGATCGAAATGGGTTACAAGCGTCATCAAGGTATATGTTTTTTGATACAGCTGTATTTTGTCTCTGTACTTTTTGTTAAAACTAGAGTCAACTGAAATAGGATCAAATTTATTTTTATGGGGGAAAATGTGTAGAAGATTTATCTATATATCTGTTTTTATATCCACTCAAAACGTAATGGTCAATGAAATAGATAAAGAGTATTAAAGTAATGTCCTGTCTGCTTTTCTTCATATATTTTCACTAAGTATATGAAAATATGTACGTGATATAGTAGCAGATACAGTTTTTTTTGTACAGTTTTTAGAAATTTTTTTTAAAAGGAAGAATTGGAAAATGTTAGATAAATGGATAAAAGTGAGAATCCTCAAAGAATTATAACTTCATTTTTAAGGATAAAACTACTCAGATTTAAACCTGCTAGAAATTTAAAACATATATATTCTTGACATTGCTTTAATTCAAATTCTCAATTTCAGTTAAAATCAGTATTTAAACAAAGTGTTTCAAAAAGGGTCAATTATGTGTTAATATGTCCACAAAATTAGTTTCACTTTGCTAGCAATTTATACACGAATTTCAATTTTAAAAAAAGCACGAAACAACGTTATTTAATTTCTTAGTGTTATAATTTACTATTAATATTATTATTAACATCCTCATGCAGTAAAATTTTTTAAATGAGTCAATTTTTTATGAATTCCATTATTCACGATTAAATTATAATTTTATTAACCGTAGAGAAAAAACGAACTAAAAATAACTTTTCTTAACTTTCGAATTAAATGTTTTATTCAACTGTTATAAACTTAAACTGTTCTGAATATGATTTTTTCCCATAGTAACTTTTAAATATAATACAATTCCAAAACTGTGTATATATAAGAAGCTAAAAAGAATCAAGAAAATTATTTACTCCTATGTGTGAAAAATTTCGAGTTAATTTTATTTTAATTTTTGTTCCTATCGTCCATTAGAAATATATGTTTAATAATAAAGAATCTGCTTTCACACACACATGATCTTTTTTGTTTGAATCTATTAAGTTTTTCTAATGTTGGCCTGCAATTTCAAAATCAATAAATATTTTACAGCAAAAATAATGCAAGCTAGAAAATGACAAAAATGTTAATGCTCCCCTAATATTTTCTAAGTATTCCTTTCTAAGTAATTTTCCATTTCATAAAAAATATACAATATTTCTATTGTGAAAAATTAGTTTTAAATATGTGATTTCCTCTACTTAATATTTAAACATGAAACCAGATTGTGTAAAGATGGGCGCTTTGTCAAAAAATGTATTCCCGTAAACAGCTATTCAAAAAGATATGGACTAAAATAAATATAGATGAAAGTCGTTAAAATACTATCAATTTTATTACTGCATCTTTACGAGTGCTTTCGGTTAGAAATCCTATTAAATTTTTTCTTTTCTTTTCCCATTATTTCAACTGAAGCTAAACGATTTCCTTTGAACTTATTTGTAACAAAGTATTTACTTTTCTGTAAGTGGCAGCGTTAAGTATTTCTCAAGTCACAATAATAGACTTGGATCACTTACAGTTAGGAATTTTTTTTCCACAACTTGCTTTCAAAGCATTGGGACGATATGCATTTTTTTTTATAAATTCAGAGTTATATTTTAATATTATGCATCTTACATAAAAGAGAATTATTTGTAACATAAATAAATATTCTCTTAATGTTCCCATTACAGTATTGTAATAAATAATACATGTTTTACGGGGTTGGTAAAGTTGCATGAGAATTCAAGGTGTGACATTTGTGTCATTATTACTTTCAAAGCAGTTTCCTTCAGCATTCATACATTTTTGCATTCGGTGCTGCCGTTGCTGGTAACAGTTCTGGAACGAGTTTTTGGAAGTCCCTTTAGGAGATTTTCCGTTTTTGCCTGAAACTCTTCAATTGAGGTAAAATGGGTTCCCTTTCGGCAAGCTTTAACTGCAGGAAATAAAAAAAAGTCGCAAGGGGCCAAATCAGGTGAATAAGCAGGATGCCCCATCATAGTAATGTTTTTGCTGGTCAGAAATTGCTTGACAAATAGGGCCGTGCGAGCGGATGCATTGTCTTTGGTGCAACAGCCATCCATCACTCCCAAATTCTGGCCCTTTTTTTCCTAATTTTTTCCGAGAACTCATTTTAGTACTTTAATGTAGTAGTGTTGATCAACAGTCTAACCCCTGATGTGAGTGGGGACCCACTCATGTCACGAATTCTGGTTATGTTTCGGTCTGTAATCGCTGACCTTGGACACCCAGCAGATTCCTCATTTTCCACACTAACCCTTGACACTAAAAACCTTTTATACCATTCCCACACATGTGCACCAGACTAAGTTTTATACACATAAGCCTCGATTTTTGAAATGTTTTTGTGGCTGATTTCTTGTTTCACAAGAAACTTGATGTTAATTTGATATTTTTCCCGACAGAATGCAGTTGCATGTGTTCACTCAATGACGCAGTACTCCAACTGGTGTGATCGATAAAGGCGAAACTGGTCCCATGGATAGAGCAGGTACGTGGGTTGATGTCACCAAAACAGTTGTTGCCAACTCCACTCTTTAGTCAAGTTACACACTTAGTCTCGTTTCTTTTGTGTGTCACACCTTGTACGCTTCAATATAATGATTGATTTTAAGCGGAATGAATTAATTGTTTAATATAGTAGTCAGTTATTTAAAATATGGATTATTTGTTTGTTTATTAACGTCGCACCAGACAGCAACACCATAGATGTCTTAAGACTTTTGAGGCCCTTATGCAAAAGCAGGCCCAATCTGGGATTTCTAAAAGATAACAGTAAAGTAGGCAGTTTAAAAGTAGACAGTGCATTGCCAAACACTCGTACTAGCTGTAATTTGAAACAAATGTGCATGACTCACAATCTCACAAACCAGCTCGATCGAAGTCCGCATTTCGATTAAATATGTTGAATGATTGCTTATGGTATTTGGCCCAGACATGGACAAATGTCATCACAAAATAATACAGTCTTGCCAATTTTGCCTGTTGACATGCAGTTTGAAATTCCTGGTTTTTCAGAGAATGTGCACGGGAATAATGTTTGACCATTAAAATTATCCGGCTCGTGATCTTATTAAGACAGAGTCGAGAACTCTGTTACATTGACATTCTACTTTGACCATTATTTGACTTGTTTCTTTTTTTCCCTACCTATACGTATTGTTCAGCATTAAGTAAGATTTATAGCATTTTAATGTATGATTAGTGTTGTCAAATGTATTAGAAATATTTTATAGCCCTCGAGCTTTATAGCCCGACGTTAATGTCACTCACTCATTAGAGACATTTTTGCTTCAAATACTCTGAAATAGTTTAAAAAAAGGGTCAATGAAAACTGGTTTTCCTTGCAGAATCATGTTAATATTTTTTATTTGGTATTGTTTAAGCATTTTTTTTAAGTGGAACAAAAGTATTTTGTACCATTGTACTAACTTTTGTCCTATTTTTGTACGTTGATTATGAACACTTATGCTAAAATTCCAAGATCGAATTAATTTGTAATAGTCTGATTACTCATCTAAAGAAGACATTTATTGGAATATAGATTTGAACCTCCGACCCTTCAACAGGAAAGTTCACCATACCGCGGCTAGATGTGGCCGTGGTAGTAAAAAAGTCATGGTCACGCATTTATGGCCGGGTAGGATCGAATCGAAGGTTCGAGGTCCTGATGGATGATGATCCGCCGTGCAGAGGGGCTAATTCACTATTAATTTTTTTAAGGCTCAAAGTCCTCCTGTTAGCCTAGTGTAGAAGAATGGAAAAAAGTGGGATGTAGATCAGACGCGTATCATCTTTTGACCGAGTTTCAAAACAGCGAGGTCCATCTCCAGTAGCGTATCTTCATACGAAGTGCGTCATTTATAAAAATGATCAAATCAAACAACTGCTTGATTATAGAAAAATATAAATAAATAAAGCTATGTGAAAATAGTTTTTAAAAATTTTATTAAAAAAATCTTTTTAAAATTTCAATGGAGTAAAATATTTGTATCACCGATCCACAAAAAGATGTGTACTTCTTAGATAAATATTTTTGGAACGTTTTTTTAAGATATCTGCCCTACATTCGCAGACAAGTGTTCTAAAATGCCCTGCTATTAGTAATTTTATGTTATTTTGTTGGTGTTTATGACTTAAATTAACAAAAAAAAAACATCAATCAGAAAATTATATGACAATTTAAATTAATTAAAATGAGGTATTTTAGGTAAAATTCGATTATATTATATTGAATTTCAAAACACTCTCCATAGAATCAAAAGCCCTATATTTGAATTATTTTTTGCATAATATATACAGGTAAAAAAGCAATGAACTAAAATCTAAAATATATTTAAAATTACCAGAAAGTTGTAGCTTATTGTACATTTTCATACATGGTGCTCGTAACAATAAACTGTTAAAATAAAAAAAAACTATTAATGGTAAAGCTAAATCTTTAGTTCGTTACTTTTATCGTACAATAAATAACATGTATGCAAAGTATAAAAGTAATAAATTCATAGATTTGAGATATCATATTTCAAGTAACATAACTTTGACAAAAATACACATTCTCAATTTAATTTTTATTCTTATGTTACTTAAATAAGGCTTGATATCAGATATTTAAAATTCACCACTTTTATAGCATAACCTTCCTCGTTTTCTATCGTATTACTTTTTTCCTTTTTGACTGCAAATTTTTTTTCTTACCGAAAATGTCAAAGATAAAAAGAAAAAATTGTATTTCAAATATTGATTCAGAAACCCCCCGTAGGCAAATACCTTATACTTTGCCATATATTCAAGGGAAAAAAATTGCCTTCGTATCCAAAAAAGAATTCTTTTTCTCTTCAAACATTGTATTTTTAAGAGTTCTTTTTTTTTCTCTTGATTCTCAAAGGGAATTTTTCTTTCTCTTCCATCTCTGTGTCCGCAGCGTGTAATTGAAGTTCCACTTGTTTGGATGTGGAAGAATACATACTTTTACGACATTAATAAAAACTCATTGGACATTATGTAAAGCAATAAATATCCGCTTCAATGTGATATGAATCATGTCTCGCGTTCGCTGTGTATCACGTAGACGTCGTAACGCACATCGTTTCCGCGCGAGCCTTTTTTTCTTTCTTTTTTAGGATAAACAAAGCGGGATCGAATCATTTTTTCTCTATTTATTCTACTGAAGACAGGGTCTTCCTTCCATCTACGATTTGTAGCGACGGTCGAACGTGATGAAGAGGTGGCTGGCATGATATTGACAGTCCAATAAAACACCATGTTAATGTATTGATATCCGCAGACGACATTATCTATGAAAGCTGTCATCGAAAGAATTCAATTGATGTATGGAGAGTCGAAAGATATCCTCGATAAATGCATATAAAATGCAAAAAGTTATGAAGACCTGTGAGTGTGTCTACATAATAATTTTTTATAGTGAGTCATTCATAGTGAGACTACATAATAATTTTTTTGTATTTTATTTGAATTTATCGAGGACATCTTTCGACTCTATCCATACATCAATTATTCTGCAGACCCATGATATAGTGAGTGTCGGTTCGGTGGCTTAAAAGTAGCGTGCCCACTCAGTGTCAGATTAAACGACACGGAGGCCCCTAGGCAGTCGAATTCTCGGGGCCCATGTAGCCTATTTTTGGAGCACTAACAGAAAACAGAACACGCACTTATGGACCCCTAAAAAGCACATGGTCCATAGACAATTACTTACTCCGCCTAATGAGTAATTCGGCAATGTGCCCGCTTCATAAGCCTAAGGTTGCGGGCTCGATCCCGGTGGAAGTCGATAGGTTTTCTGGATGCAAAAACCGAAGGCTTGCGTGTCACGTGATTATGAGTTACGTAAAAGCTCCCTTGAGTATCAATTTGACCCTGGTACTCGCGGCAATATTTAGTATCTGATGAGAGCTTGAATTAAGATTAATTCGTGTTCAAATTTAGTAGCGAGAGCCGCCACTAGATGGTGCCATTGTGAAATAGCTCCCAGTTTTGGGTATTTGTCATGTCAGCAAAGGCTTAGTTGCCAATATGTAGTCTATTGGGGGGGGGGTGATGATATAGTGAGCGAATGTTCATTTACGTTGCGCTGTAAAGCAACACTAAGGCGAAAAGCAACGGACTTCGTGACTTTGAATTACGGTCAGGTGACGAGGATGACACCTGAGCTGGCCCCCCGAGCTCCAAACTTCCACATCTCGACTATTTGAGGACTTTTTAACGTGGAAAGATTTAACGGATTAAGAGGAAAGATTTAACGTGCATCAGCCTATCTTTACGAAGGTCTTCAGTGGCACTTGGACTCCAACCCATGACACAACAATCACTAGTCCGTGACCATGATCCCTAGCTATAAAGGCCAGACCCATGTTACAATAGCTATATAGTAGTTAGAGAAAACGTTAGATATTTGGAGCTTTTAAGCCTTTTAGGTAGTGTATGAAGTTGTGTTTTTATCTGTATTAGTTCATGGTATAATTTCATTTTATTCTGTGCACTCCATTTTTAGGGAGTGTACCTTAATTTCTTCAAAATTGGCTTTTGTAAATTTATAACGGTTGTACAGTGGGACCTCTATTTAACGAAGTCGCCAAATTTTGAAAAATAAACGTTCGTTATATGGAAAATTTTCTAAATAGAGATTCATAATTTAATGTACTTTTGAAAACACATAAAACCAATTTTCAATTCATGAACAACTAACTATATGCGATTAAAAAAGTAATTATTTACACTTAATTTTGTAAATTAATATGTATTTATTTTATAAGTATTACTCATCAAAAAGAAAATTGCAAGGAAACAAGGGAGAAAAATCATTGCCCAAGACTACACTATTTTCAACTTTAAAAAATAATTTAATATTAATATTAGTGACATTTTCTAATTTTAAGTCTACAAGTAATTTTAACCATACATTATTGTGTAACCAGTCACATTAAGCTCGCATTTATGCCCTTAAATTTAACTACTGATAAAATCAGTTAATTTTATTTGAGTTTTTTTTGCTTGAAAAACTACTGCAAATGTATTGCTCTCGGTGAGTTAGGAACCTCTTAAAACCATTTCAAGTTCATTGATCACCATAAAATGTGTTAAAAGAGAATAATTTCAAATGTCCAGAAATGTTTTTAGAATAAGAAGGGGGGGGGGAATCGAATTCCCAGAGAAAAAGTTCGTTAAATAGAAAATGCACTTCGCTATTTGGAGGTTATTTTACGAAGAAAATCGTAAAATGTTCTTGGTTCCAGGAAAAAGTTCTCAAAATAGAAAAATTCGCTAAGTAGAGGTTCGTAAAATGGAAGTCCGACTGTATATTTCTTCTAGTTTCTTTGAGAAGTCGTTGAAAAGAGAGATTATAAAGCATTTCAAGTTCCTCTTTGCTAAAGATATCATTAAATTCCCTCCTTCAGACGCCTATTTAAATTCAAAGATGTTCAATATAGAATTAAAATTAAATTCCGTTCGTGATTTTTTTAAAATTGCATTTGTCTCTCCTCTTGTGTTTAGTTCAGTTATTGTCCTCTGTTAGCAAAGATTTAATTTTTAAACCTCTCGAGTATTTGATGTATATTATTAAAAATAAAAAATATATATCTAGGTTTTTAGCATGTTCCATTAGAAAACTAATTTAATTCAATCTTACAGACTTTTTAGTTACTTGACAAGAAGTAATAGCCGAATTCTAACAAAAGTAGAAAATTTTGAATTTTTATAGGCTAAAAAAAATTAAAGAAATTTCTTTATGCGTAAACTGTAAACATTAGACCGATTACAGAATAATTTAGAGATAGATCCAATTTATGGATTGATGTTTCGCTCTCTCCCAAAATCTACGGATCTTTCCTTTTTCCATTTATGCTATTAATTTGCTTTGATGGTTGAGCATTATATTGATATGTGTTTACAAAACGTTTCGCACATAAAATTATTATACTATTTGTTCAAAAGTTGTATCAGTTGTAAAGATCGGCACAACTGTTTAAAAACTACTAGAAGTTGTTGGGAATAATCAGGTAATATTTTTAAAAATTGTAGCTGGTTAGGGACGTATGTATACATAGAATTATAATGTAAAATAATCTATATATACATATCAAAAAACAATTAGTAATTTGAGAAAAAAATATTTTTGAAAAAAAAATATTAAGGCTGCTTTACGATCTATTCAAATTATTCTGAAAGGTATCTAGGGACTTATGTTTATAGGCTAACATTCCAAATAAAATCCTGTGACAGAGTTTATATGAAGTGCTGATGAAAGAGTAAACACACTTAATATCACAGTGAAGTACATAATTTCATGATAATATACTCAAAAGAAATAAATCTCGTTTAAGGTTTTCGCCTTATAAAGAGTTAAAGAATTATGACTACAATGCTATTGATAGACAAACAAAATACACGTACAATAATGCATTAAAAATTCAGCATGTGTACTTTATGATTATATCAAAGTATTATATTTACTATGTTTTAAATTTTACTAAACATGTTAATTGAATTAGATTTTATTTACTTTGATATAATCTTTAAATTGAGGGCAATACATAGCACGACAAACTCCTGAATGATGTATTAATTTTCCATTTATAAAATGATTTCCTTTTATATAACTTTCTATGAGTGAGTTGCGGAAACCTACATTTCAATGAATCTGTTCTTTGTTATTTAATGGATAATTCAATAATATGTTGCAAAGTTAAAAACATTCACGTCGTCATTCATTTTATTTAAAAAATACCAACACCAAATTACTGTTTAATGATTATGCCAGTTTTTAAGTAAGTAAATACCTTGTTCGTTAACTGTAATTTTATACAACATAGATTAGTAGAAAAATTATTTATAAATTTTACAATTGATGAAATATTAATCTAAGTTTATGTATATAAAATTCTCTTGCAAATGAATTTATTTTATAATGTGGATACCAGATCACTGAATTTAGTAAATATTTTTCTGCTTTGCTTCCTGCTTCAGTTCTACTATATTCAGAAAAAACATTAAGAATATGCTCATATTTTAAGAAATACTCACGCGTTTTAATTGAACTATTTGTAATTTTTTAAAAATTGTCCAAATTGAACTATGTTTTTTTATATATATATAATTCTCTACTTCATTAATTCTATTAATTCCTAATTCACCCAATTAACAGATTAAATATCTTAACTTTTTTTTAAAGAAATATGACTTGAGTTTTAAGGCGTCATAAGAATATTTATAAGATTTTTACTACAATTTAATTATTTTTAACCGTTAAGTTAAAAATTTTCGCTAAAAAATTATATAAAATGTGTAAAACAAAATTATATACAATTTATAAAATAAAATTATAAAATACGTATATAATTAAAATTATAACTTATATAAAATAAAAATTTTCTTATCTTCCATGCATTATTTAACTCAATATGAAAACAGAATTAACTTTATTCACACACACACACATTGCCTTTTAATTTTCTCCATATAATATCTTTATATGGAGAAATGTTTCATACTTATAAGTACAGACTTTTCTTTTAACGCTTTGTTAAAATATAACACAGTTCTTTGAATCATTGTTACAATATTTACTCCAATTAAGACTATTCAATACCCTAAAAATGACAAAAATTTCGATAAAAAAAAGAAAATTTTGCATTTTTTAGGGACTTATTCGGTTGGGAAACTTAGCTCTAAATATTATATCTCATACCCAATTAGTTTTAAAAGGGTTTGAAGGTTGTTTAATTAGTTTAAAGGTGATGCCGAATGCATTGTCTGAAATCTTAAGTTATAGATGTTAAATGAATTTTTCTCATACTGTTATTTTTGTTGAATCGAGTGTTTTTTGCTCCCTAAAGCCTTTTTTTGTTTTCTGAATAGAATCGAGAAATTTTGTAAACATTTTTATATACATGCATAGTAAAAAGTAACAGATTTAAGTTTGAAAGCTCTAGTTATTTTTTAAAATGTTAAATGTAATATTTTAGAATATTTCTGCATTTTGTGGGCTTAGCTACAAAAATAATTATTAAAATTGAATAAAATGTCGGATTTTAAATTTTGTGTTAAATCTTTTTTCCAATAATTCGAGATATATAAATCGCTTGAAGTAACTAAAAATATTAAAATTTGAGTAATTTTTAAGAATTTAAATTACAAATATTCCATTCTTAATTTTTTTTAAAAAAAGAGCAGTTTTTAGAATTGAATTTTTTTCTAAATTAATAGTTGATTATAAGAAATGATTAATTCCCTTTTTTAGCTCTCTCTAAATTTTTTTTTTCAAGAAGGGTGCCGTGTAGTTTCAAAACCCATTACAACAATTAGGTTGTATCTAGGTGCTCCGTTATAATCATTTGTGGCAATGAAAATTTTGAAATATATTTTATCTGTTATGTAATACGTAATACCATTTATAAAATTACATACTTATTTTTAACATACATAACCAGAGTTTGCTTAGTGCAAGAAAATCGCTTAATCTGCTGTTAATGACATACTTGTGTGTGTGTTTATATTTTCAACTGTTACATGTCAGCATTACAATACTGTTATTTTACGCCGAAAGATTACTTAAATTTGAATAGAAAGAAACGAGCTTTTTTGGTTTTTATTTCGTAAAATTACGGGACAAAATAATCTCTTTCGCCACAATAAAATTTATCTCTTTATAAACAAATAATAAATATCCTGACACACATAATTCCATATTTGAATCGCTCAACAACAATAAAAATAGGGGGCGTACATATTTATCACAAATTCTTTCAATTTACTTCAATAACATAACTATGATTTGAATCATTTAATTTGAATTACTAATCCCTGGTAATTTTCTTTACGGATTTTCTCAACTATTATTTTTGTTAGGAAATCGTCAGTTTTAAAATTGTTATTGTAAATCCAATATGCATGAGACTTTTTTTAAAAAAAAAATTTTACGGTTAATTTAGCATTCGAATTGCGTTGCTGCACACATTCGATTATTCATTATTCGATTCATAGTTATCGATTATTTTCTTAATGCAAGATTATTAATTGAGTATTTTTTGCATTGAATTAACTTCTTTTAGAGATCATGCGATTAAAATTAAACGTTTTTAAACGTGTATAATGCACTCTTTTAACACACACAAAAAATGTCAAATTTACAGGTGCGCGCTATACGCGAGATATAAAAATTTTAGCTTTAAAAATTAAAAAAAGAGATTAGCATGAAAAAAAACTAGACTTCTACATATCGAAAAAAGGGCTTATTTAAAAGAAGAGACATACCTTATGAACTTAAAAGAGTTGTAGTTCTAGAAATGCACTATTTTTTCAAAGCCCTGGGATAATACCTCGAATAAATTACTCAAAACATAAAAGTACTGCATAAGTATATTTCAGGTTTCTTCGCAAAAATGAGGGTGCGCATTATACGGCGAAATATATCTAAAAATTAAAAAATTAAGCTTGAAAGTAAAGGTGCGCTTTATACGCCGGATTTTACGGTAAAAATATCAGTTTAACTAAGAATATGAATAGAAAATTAGACAAAAAAAATATAAGGTTTATATAATACGTTTTTATACTATTTTATTTTTTTCAATTCTACAAACATCAGTACAATTTCAGAAACACAGAATGCAATAGCACAATAGTTTAATTACATTTAATGTATCAAAAGGCATGATATAATTGTATTGATATAATTCTTTGTAACATTTCATCTGAAATTCCTTATCCTATATATACATTCCTATTCCTTATAATCACTCTAACTAATATAACACAAATATATATTTTATTAAACATTTGTTTCAATTGTACTGAGTTATATACGGTGCATAGAAAAAAGCTGACATTCCGCTTAAGGTGTGTGGATACCACCGCCCTATGCAAATCTGTATGAGACCTATACATAATATAAGATGGATATTTTTATGTGGTACAGTTTGACCTCTATTTTGCTTAACCTCTATTTATAGCTAATTTTTCTATTTTGTGAACTTATTGCAGGAAACACCAAAAACATTTTACTATTTTCTTCATAAAATGACTTGCACATAGCGAAGTGAATTTTCTATTTAACGAATTTTTTTTCCCTCCCCATTTTAAAAATGTCTCCGAACACTTCCAATTATTCTCTCTTTTAACACATTTTATGGTGACCAATGATCTTGATCAGGTTTTAAGAGGTGCGTGCCTAACTCACCGAGTAATTTTTCAAACAGAAACCAAAACAAAATAAACAGATTTTATTAATAATTAAATTAAAGAACGCACGTGGTAATGTATGCTTAAAATTACTGGTTACAAGAAAATTTATATTTAAAACAAGTTGTAGGCTTAAAATTAGAAAATGTCATTTAAAAATTCCAATTTCAATATAAAATTATTTTTTTAAAGTTGAAAATACAGTGTGTTCTTAGGCAATGTTTTTTTTTTCTTCTTGTTTTCCTGGACGATTTCTTTTAGATGGAAAAGATATATGAAATAAATAGATATTAATTTACAAAAAATAATGAATAACTACTTTTTAGTAACATATAGCGTTTATTAATTTAAAATTAGTTTGATGCGGTTTATAAAGTACATTAAAAGATGAATCTCTATTTAACGGATTTTCCACATAAAGAACTTTTTTTCGCTATTCAGAGACTTGTTTAAATAGAGGTCGGACTGTATTTAAATTCTGGGAAAGGACTCTTGGAAGAGTGTGTAAAGGTTTTGGATAGTGGGCAAAGAGAATGTGTCGGAATAGTTTATTTACCGTTTCCCATCTCAGAGGAAGGAGTTCATTCGCAGAGCACGACCCGATATGGGCGCTCGGCACGCACGCTGCAGGGACAGCTTTTATGCAAAACCGTCGAACTGCGTGTAAATAGGTTCCGGGCAAGGGATTCCCATCGGTAGATGTGTGCATACAGAATAAATAAATAAAAGGAGTGATTGAGGATATGAAATACGAGGAGTGCGTGCCGGAAGGCAGGAAAAAAAGAGCGTTCACACTTCAAAAAACATTTCGTTCGAGTCAGGAATTCCCAGAAGAGAGAGCGGTTATTTTGGGTGAGAGCAGTGGGAAGGATTCACCTCCATTTTCCTTTTTTTTCTTGCCAAGTATTCGTGAATTCCTTCGATTGGTTTGCTGTTGACCGTTGGTGGATCTTCAGAATAAAAATCTTTGTTAGAAAAAGAGAAGGGTAAAAGATATAACTGCAGAGGTAATGTCCTGAAATCAAATGTAGAACCCTTGAATTAATATTATTCAGAATTAATATTTTGTAAAAAGTAAGAAGGGAAAAATTGTAACTGTGAAAAAATAACGCCGAAGAATCTAGCTTTTTCTTTTTTTTAAATTTATTAAGTTTTCAAAGTTAAAATTTGTGAAAAGTAAGAAATAGATAGTAGTAGACCTAAAAGTAGAAATAGTGCCAGATAACAAATTTAATACATCTTTTTTTTTTCAAAATTCACAAATTGAATTCATCTGTTAATTTTACGTACTTAAATTTTTGAAAAAAGAAAGAGAAAATGTTTTAAAAGTTGCATCGTCAAATACCTATTTTATATATTTTTGTTTTCTTTTATTGATCTTGAAAGTTAACATTTGTCAATAATTAGCAAGAAATAGAGAAAATTCGTGAGAAAATAGAATTAGGATTAAGTAATTGATTTTCATCCATTTTTAACTTCCATTAAATAATGTTCAAAGTTGAAATTTGTGAAAAAAACGAGAAATTTTTTAAGTAGCAGTATAGTTTTCCTCTCTCGTAGACATTAATTCCATATAGTTTTAATCACACAAAATTGAAATGTTCGATTAATCAGAAGAAAAAAATCATAAAGGTAGAATTAGTGTCAAAGAATCTTATTTCATATATTTAAAAAGTATTTACTTGTGTTCCCTTTTTCGTAATTTATGAAGAAAATAAAACATCTCTCGAAGTAATTGATATATTTTAGAGTTGAAATTTGAAAAAAAAACTCTTATCTGTTTATTAAAAGCGAAATTTTTTAAATTTTTGATAATAAATTAGGAAAAAAGATTTAAGCGTAAAAAAATATTAAAAAAATGGCCATTTTAAAATCAAATTCAGCATGTCATAAATTGGTTATTTTAACCAATTACAGAATCTAGATATACGTGGAAAGAATAAATAGTTTCAAACATGGCGAAGGATAATAAGATAAATAAATTAAATGTAAAAAAACTTTTTTAAGAACAAGCTTTTATTTAAACGCGCTAAAAAGAATAAAATAAACTTTTCCTTTAAAACTTTTTTTACTATCAACTTATAGCGTCATTACACAATTTATATGATATAAAAGCTTGTCGCAATATTTAAGTACTCATATTTACTTAGTTTGAATTTTTAAAAACCAAAATCAATCAGGTCAAGTTATTTATTTTACTTGTTTATCTACACAGGTAAATCTCGCGACAAGCTTTTATATCATATAAATTGTGTAATGACGTTATAAGTTGATAGTAAAAAAAGTTTTAAAGGAAAAGTTTATTTTATTCTTTTTAGCGCGTTTAAATAAAAGCTTGTTCTTAAAAAAGTTTTTTTACATTTAATTTATTTTTTACTTTTTAGTTATCGCTGGACAGGTTTCTCAGCCTGTTCAACTCATTGAACGCTGGTTCGCCATCCCTGGTTTAGCTGAATTAATTCTCGCAAAATGGTATTAGACTAAAAACACAATTTTTTTAAATCCGTAATTTTTAAGCAATTTTTTCAATCTTCATGCAGATTTTGGCTAACATTGTTCTACACACGAAAAAAAAGGTTTAGTGAGATTATCTTCATAAATGATAAAGTTATTAAATGTTTAATTAAAATTTTGACTATTTTTGAAAAACTTAAAGAATATATTATTTATTTGAAATATTTTGAAGATAAGGGATGTATTTCTCTAACATATTAGAAGAAAATTTTAATTGTTTATTAAAAACTTCAAAAGGCATTTAAATATTTGTATTAATCAATAAAATGCTTAAGACTAAAAACGCATTTTGTAATCAAAAAAGAAAGTTTTATCAAATAATGATAATTTTTTGCTGGACATTGAATATCTTCTACGTAAGAATCTATTTTTTTTTTTATTGCTCAAATCATCTTTAGAAACTTGATTTTGAAAAAATCAATAATTAAATTCAAATAAAATTAACAGATTCTATTTGTAATTAAATTTAAGGACACATGTCGCAGTGTGTGTTTAGATTACTGGTGATAAAATGAGGTATATTTAAATTACTCGTAGGCTTAAAATTAGAAAATTTCTTTAAAAAATTACTTCATTTTATTGTAAAATTATTTTTTTTTAATCGAAAATATATTGCATTTCTAGATAATATTTTTCTCTTATTGTTTTCCTAGCGGATTCCTTTTTGATGGGTAAGATACATTAAAAAAATGATCTTTCCGATTCTGTAATTATTTTTTGTCTGAGTTTCATAGATTAAAGTTAGTTTAATTATTTAAAGAATTTCTTCAATACTCCATCTCACTTGGCAGCGTTGAGAAAGGTATACAATGTACCAATCTAATTGAAAAATAGCTCTACTTTTTTGTTTTGAATTTAAATCCAAGGAAATAGATAGAAATTTGTAAAAAAATTGCATACGTTGTAGAAATTAGATTGTTTTTACGTTGTAGAAATGTAATTATTTTTTAGGCAAAGTTAATTAATACTGTCAATAGCGCAACGTTATGAAATTCCAGTTTGGCTGAAAACCGATTTTCTACGCCAACTTTTGTCATTGTTGTAACAATAAAATTATTACAACAATGCAGATATATCCAAGTTGGCGCCCAAAACTAGTTTAACGTTTTTAATTAATATCTTTTTAATTAATTGCAATATCGGAATATAAATGGTCAAAACATGCATTGTCATCCAAACTAAACGTGTATACAAAATTTCAGCTCAATGGGAGGAAGATATCAACTTCAAAATTGAGTTGCAAGATTCCACCCGAACAAATTACATACATACATACATACATACATACATACATACATTGTAAGTTAAATAAAAGCTTTTAAAAAGAGAAAATCAGTCGAAATAAATATTATGAAGAGTCGAAGCATACAAGTGTGGCAAAAATAAAAATTTTCAATAACTTTTAAACAAATACCTAAATTTCGATATCTACTGCCATTTCAGATTTCAATTTATCAAGTTTCAAAATCAAATCTATATTATATAATATAGTCAATAGCTTTTTTAATAATTTTTTTTAAAAATAGATTAATATTTTTCTATATTTGTTTTTTTTTATCACAGCACCGACATAAGTTAAATAGGAATTAAAAAGCGAATTTGAAATTTATATCCTCCAATGTGACGTAATACAAAGAAATATAGTTACAAGTTAGTAGTTCAATTTTTATTTCAACGAGAAGCTGTATACGACCATGCGCATAAGGCAAGCGTTAAATATTTTATTACCTTCTTTTTGCCTCTGTAGCAGTATCAATTAACGGAAATAGCACCTCTTACTTAAACATTTCATCCTATGACTTTTTAAAGAGAAAATCGATGCGTAATTGTCTTCATGGTAAGTTGAGGTAAAAGAGATTTTATTTTATTTGAAATGTGAATTTTCTGCACGTGTCTTTTTGTTTATGAACGAGTGTAGCAAAATTTGAATAAATTTTGTGCAGATAAAAACAGTGTCGATAAGCAAAAGGAAGGTACAGTGAAAACCGTTTAACAGGAAATTCAAGGGACTGAAATATTTTTTCGTATTAAAGGATATTGCAAACAAAAACAAGATATCAATCATTGGAATGGCCAAGTAATTTTAACGCGTTTTTCACATGTTGTATTTTACAATAATGCAACTAATGAACTTTTTACTAACAGAAAGTAGTACTGTACCACTCCTCTAAATGTACTACTATTGAGCTGAAAAGAAATAATGACACAAATCTGTATCAGCACTATAAAAAAGCAAAACAAGATATTCAAGAAAATTCGGGAAAACTATGGGAAAATTTAAATATGATTCGGCTCATCTAGGGCACAAATGCGACCCAATGCCGAAAACCCGAGGTCAATGGGTTGCTTATTGGCTGAGAAAAACGTACGACAGAACATGGGACGAAGACGAAATTTGCGTCCTAATAGCGCTTTTGTTCCACTACGTGAAAAACGCACTAAAAACATACATTCAACAAAATCAAGTTTATCCAGAGTACATTTTATTTACATAGATATGTATAATATGAACGTATTTCATAAAAATCAATAAAATAAAAACTTAGTGAAATTTAATACAAAATTTTGAATTTTCTGAAAAAAAAAGCATTTATTGAGTTTTTGAAAAAAATCTGATATTTTTCTTTGTATTGTGTATTTTAAAATCAAATAGTTAACAAACTGTTCACTGTCGTCTAATTTGTTATTCATTTCACCCTTAGAATATGCATCTAAATAACTTCGCGTACTTTTCATGATGTGCCTCATTTCGGATGACTACTTTGTAGTTATTGACTATTACATGTGTGAGCTGCATTATTCATTTCATTTACGTCTGCATCAATGATATCTTTTGAGCTTTGAACAAACTGCAAAATCTCTTATTCTGCCATAAGTGGTACTATATGCAAATTATCATCATCGACAGTAACGAATTTTTCCGATGATGCAGTAGAACAGTCCAAAAATACAGAAATTTTCTCAAGCATCTTATTAAGTATCAGTTCATTTTCAATATTCACCCTCTCCCAGAAGGGAAATCTTTTCGTATTGGTTTTCGTTTCGTGTTGAGAAAAAAACTGCATGAAAATACATAGTTTTTCGGGACCGTTGTATTATTTCATGTTAACTGATATTTCGTTTTAAGCGTTTTCACGTGAAACGTATTTCCCTGTATTTAAGATCAAATAATTTGCTACATTTCAAAACCGTCACATTTGCTAAAAAATTACAACAAAAACTCAATGCCAACACCAAAATAAAATAATAATTATAATTAAATGTGATATATAATAAAAATTTTAAATAAAAGGAATTTGATACACGCATTTTGAGAAATAAAGAAATAATGAAAAAAATATATAAATATGGTATATATTTTAGCATGTTTAGTAACTGAAATTTATTCATAAATCAATATATTCATATGTATTTTAAAACAAATCTTACATTTAATCATTTGAGACTAACATTTTTAACAGTATTTTTATAATACATTGAAACTAATCAGGTTTTTGAAGATAATCTCTTTAAAAATGCAATACTAATAAATAAGAATTTATTATTTAGAAATAATATATCAAATTCAAATCAAATGTAAATTTGTATATTGTTGGTGAAATTGACTGATATTTTGAAGTCATTTTGAAGAATTTTTATCATTTTGCAATGACTTTTTAGGAATATTTAAGAAATAAAGTTAATCTAGGGGGAAATAAATAGCTTCCATCTATTTAGAATTTAATATATTAAATGTGTTCCCCATGCAAAATAATTTTTCAAAAAAAAAAAAAAAAGAAACTTTAATTGAATTTTAAAAAAACCAAACTAGAATTGAATTTTAACCTAAGTAAAAAGAATTAGAATCGATAGATGCAGTAATATTATTTAAAGCCTGAAGCCTTATCAAATTGATTTTAAAGTTGCTTGTAAAATTTTGTTCTATATAGTTATCTCTTAATTGGTCACTCATCGCATTTCAACTTTATTTTTGATACGAGTCTCACTTGGTCTTTCACCAGTAAGGAATTTAATTTTAAAAATGTATTATACCAATGAAAAATTTCTTTTTAAAGATTTATTCTGTTGAAGCAAATTCTTAATTCACTTAGCCCCTCGGTGGCTTAAGCGGATATTTACAAAACTTTGTATAGAAAAGTCACATTAAAGTCGTTTGGAGGAAGTCCTAGCTCAGGAGATCATCCTTTTATGTTACAGACATTTTTTGAAAAAAATTGACATATTCAACTGAATCTTTGAATGAATTTCATTGTATTTTTAAAATAATTGTTTAATCCGCTAAACTTTAAGAGTATAGTATATATTAATACATTATCTTTGTTTTATTCAAAAAACTTTTATGAAATAAACCGTAATAAAATTGATTTCAACCGAAGAAATTGCAAATTTTCAAATTAATACCTCATCACCTGAATATCGTTTGCTTAACTATAGAATTATAATCTCGAATCCATATGTAAAATCCGTGAAAATCTGCAAGTTTCTAAATTCATCTTAAAATTCAAAAAATGCCAGTTAAAAATTACTGTTAGATCACTTTTTTTTCATAAATTTTATATAATTTTGGGTTTTAAAGTTGTAGCTTATCTTAGAACTAAATATGATACGTATATATAAGGCACAGAAACCTTTCCAGTAAAAGAAGAGTGAATTCTTACAAAATCAAAATATTAAAATTCTCTCTATATAATATATATCTCGTTTAATTCAAATAATATAATTAAAAATTTTAAAAATGTAATTTATGTTTATAAAATGTTACTTCTTCAGATTAAGAAATATAATTTGTTTTTTTGAAACAAGAACCTTTATCTGAATTTTTAACTCTTTACTGACTTCACCTGATATACAATGGATTGATTCATTATCGTTGTTCTGTCAACCAACACGAAGGGTATTGACGACGGACTTCATCGTTTTGAACCATTGTCAAGTGACAAGGACGACACGCTAGCTGGCAGCTCACTCTCCAAACTTCCACAACACGCCAACTCAAACTTACTGCCTCTCTACATAGTGGCTCTTTAGCGGCACCAGACCCCGAATTCAAGACCCAACAGAAACAACAGTGACCACGAGTTCATGACCATCATCACTTGCTTGATATGAGCAGGGGGGGATTAAGAAATCAGAATTTTATTGAAATATTATCTAATCGGATGGTTTGTTGTTTTGAACTAACCTCGTCTTGGAACATCGCAAAAATGAATGTCAATTTCACTTATGATTCTTGTCAATATTTCGTGGGAGTACGATATCGGTGAGTTGGTATTTGCTCTCTTAACTTCCATACCACTTGCGGATTTTAAAGTGCAATTAGATTTAGTACGAAGTTCGAATTACTCCATATGATATTTTGATATATTCAGGACAGTTGCTGATTAGTTGCTATTAGTTAGTTGCTATGTAGCCATGACCTTGTGACGGATCTATACGCGGTTTCACTAATCCCTTCTTATATCTTTAAGGTAAATACTTATTTCAACCAACCTTCATCGAGTAAGGAAACGTGATTTATGTAAATGAGGTACATTATATAAATTCGGTTTTCGCGAGTTGGCAGTAAGTAAGTTGTTGAAACGTTGTTGTTGACAAGTTGAAGTTGATACGTTGGATGTGTGCAAGTAGGAGTTAACATAATTTGGAGAATTAGTTGTTAGTTGAAGATTGAAAAGGAGGGAAATTAGTTAAGGATTACAGAGCGCGGAGCCTACGACATTGAACAAGCCGAAGAGAGTGCCTGCAAGTTTCCAGTGTAGGATCAGATGCATAAAAAGTTCAGGTACTGTGCGCTTGATTAAGTAGAAGTTAGTTTCTTAGTGTGCGACGTAGTTATATTAGAGCGTATTTAAGCTGTCTTAGATTCAGTTGAGGGTCTGTAATAGTATCCCCGAGTTATAGAATCTCACTTCTGCTCTCTACTGTTGAATCACTTACTTTAATTAGATTGTAATTGTGTCTGATTGATAATTGTTAATAAGAATTAATAAATTAATTAGATCGAAAACATGTTTGTGGATTATTCTGTTTCTTCTACACATCTAGCCGGGTTTACAGGTTGGCAAGAAGGTTCGGATGTAAAAGGTAACCAAACGATATCACAACCTCTTCAAAGTAAATTTTAAAAAAAAACTTTAAGAAACGAAAAAGAAATTGTGATCATGTTGTGAATAATCCTAATGACACCAATCAAAGCAATTTAAAAATGAAAATCATTTTACAGAACATGGAGTAATGACGAAATTGAATCATAAATACCTCGCACCAAGATAAGATTAATCGCTGCGTATAAAATAAAACAAATTGCAGATACTGGGGATAATCTTTGCAATGAACAAAAGCAGCCAAAAAAAATTCCCTTTGTTGATCAATTGATACCGCCATCATAAAACCAAGGTACCGCTAACAACCCTAATTTATTCCGACGTTCGCAGAAAATCACGCTCTGACCTTAACAATAGCAAAAAATTTTAAAAAAAAGGTGGAGAGCAGGCTGACAGGACAAATAAGGTGTAAACACATGCTAGACACGTCTTTCCTCGCTAATAATTTTATGAAACGTCGAAGGGATGAAACCAGAGATAAGTCAGCATAAACTCTCCTGACACGACCGGCGCGCAAAAAAGACAGATAGGGGCCATAAAGATAAGAGGAATTCCGCACCAAGACACAGGACAGTTTTTTTTTGTGTGCTTCGGCAGCATTTTTTTTTTTTCGGCGACGGGGGTAAGGTGTCCAAGAAAAGGAGTTGGAGCCCCTTGGGGATTCCGCTGCAAAATAGGGTAGTAAACAAGAGGGCCGTTAAAAATTTCTACGACCAATCAGTGGATGGCTCTGAATGGAACCATTTTTTGATAGGGAGGCCCCGTGTACCTCGTGGGCATCGGGTTACGTCACAACTGAAGCAGATAAGAAGAGTAATGGGGTTTCGTGCTGATGACATTAGCTAATTTCGAGAAATGGCGATGTTGATTCGATGTAGTATCAAACGGGTTTCAAAAGTTTGTGCAATAATTTGGAACATTCGAAGAACGGTTCGATACACTGATTCTGTGGCAGACTGGAGAGGTTTCATTACCAAAAAATGATATCTGTTACTTCCGTCAGCTGAACAGTATCAATCAATAAAAAACTAGCCTCAAAAGCTTAGTAAGACGTGCAAAAAAATTCTAACGGTGTTCCTGATGATGTTGCGACAAGAAATGATTTCCGATTTTGTAGAAGGCAATATTACATATATCCTCTTTATTTGGTAATTTAAAGTGCACATTTTTATATTTATTACAGTTTCTTAAATGTTTAATTGCTTTTGCTTACTTTGAAATATACAATTACTTAATCAAAATGTTCACGCTACCTTCTTTTTTAAAAAAAAATAATTAAGGATTTATATGCTTAATACAAATTATTTATCAGCATAATTACCCCCCCCCCTTCAAATAAGTTAGAGGCCACAAATTTTAACCCCATAAGAGAGATCAATCCCCCCCCCCAGAATGTTAAAAAAAGCACATTTTTTATTGTATATAACTATGCATAATATACGTAACAGAATGCGAAAATGGAAGAATTTTATTTTTATTTCGAATTTTAAAGTTTTCACACTATTTTTTTAATTTTATAATTGTGGAACACAATAAACCCTAAATGTTTGTTTTTTATAAGTACACTCTGCATACTATGAAGAATGTTTCACATATCTTAAAAGAATTTCTCTCGTACCTACAGAAAAATTTCGTGTTCTTAACTCTTTTTCAAATATTCAAGGATCTTGTGTAAGAATGCATATGTATATATGCCCACAATTTGAAGCATGGTTTAGTACTAAGTCTTACTTTGCAATGGGGACAGAGATAATATCGGGGTTTTTTTAGATTATTTTTCCGTTTCAATTTCTTTTCGAGCAACAAATTGCACATTACCTTGCCGATCCCCGTTCTTTATCGAATCTTTTCAACAGTACCGACTTAAGCTCATTTCAGGCCCTGGGTGCAGAAGATCAACAGGTCCCCTTGCCACTGGTGGATCGAAATTTCAACTAGAAAATCTGGTGAAGTCCAGCTTTTCTGGGACCTACCAGGCCCCACGCCTCTGGGTGTCCTCCCCAAGCACCCAATGGATAAACCGGCTCTGCTTTTCAAGAATCTTAATTCCTGCCTTTAGTGAAAAGTTCCTGTCTTCACCACAAAGAAAATACTGGATGAGAAGTAATTCAGTACCATGGGCCCTTTTAAAAAAAAACACTAGCACTAATAATCTCACTATCAGAATTAAAAATATTTGTAAATCAAACATAGAAAGAAGAAAACACCAGTGCCCGTGCAGCTTACGGGCAAACTGGTAGTGGCCAACTTTTGGTAGCCTGTACTGTGTACGGGCAGGGTAGCTTTTCCGCTTAGGCATACTTGGCAAGTACCTAAAGTGCAAAAGATTTGGGGGTGCAAAAAACTGGAGACCAAAAACGAGAAAAAAATTAAAATTACAGCGAACGTCCAATGCTTAGCGAGTCGTGATAGAAACATTTCTGTCCTTAAGGGAGTTAAGATTGAAATGAGAATCACAATGGAAAATGAAAAGCTTAAAAGTTTGATGCTACTATGCACTCAAAAAGATGGAACCATGGAAATTCATGTTATTAATGACTTTTCAATGTTCAAAGCTCAAGAAAATCTTTGTTGTCCCAGTACGATGGCAGTGATTGAACAAAGAATAAAAAAGGATGTCTAAAAGATAGTAAAGCGATAGGCGATGAAAAAAATTATAATTAACACGTTGTAAGCAGATCATACTATAATGTATACTCTATACTGTAATTGCAAACTATTTTATTAATTTACTGTATTTAGTTACAAAAGTGAGGGTGGATGTGTAGTCCGCGATGTTGTAAGGCAAGAAATGAGCAAGAGTGGCCAAACCATGCCACTATTCTTTCCTTACGGTTGCTAGTCCGGGACACGGAGTGTCCATAGCAGTGATGTGTGTGTGGTAAATCTTTCCAAACAGCAGCCGAACTAAAATTGGCAATTTAATAACTGAAGGATAGGAATGCTCTGGAAATAGCGCGGAAGGGTGGGGGCGTAACAATTTGAAGTGCCTATGGCACCGGGGAGGGTTGGATTGTCGAATCGGCCACTTATCCCTCCAAGTGTTTTCTCGCCAAATCGATAAGTGCGCTAAATCTGGTAACCCTTTTGATTTTTGTATCAATGAGGGAGAAGTCGGATTGTGTTGTGGTAGGGTTGCTACTTCAAAACACAACACACAAAAACGCGCCAAATTAGCGATTTTTCAAAATTTGGCGGACCAGTAGCCGATTCGACAATTCACCCCGGGGAAGTAAAAACGACCCTCTGTACGGGCAAACCAGTTGAGGAGTTAAGGAAGTCATGTATTTGCCCCAATATATCTAGCAAGATTGTTAACCTAGTATTTCATTCCGATTTCAATTGGAGTCTTACATTTTAAATATTCTATTGTAAATTAAACAGATTTGGGGCGGGCAATTGCTTTACTTCGAGGGCCACATTGGGGTAGCGAATGATACTGAAGGGCCGCACTTTTTTAAAACTATTGTATTCATTAGTTAAATCATCTCAGAAAAGGTACCATGGTACCACATATAAATCAATAAATATAAGTAGATAAATGTAAATGTAATTGTTGCGCTAATGTCATATCTATAGCTGCAAGCGCATTTAATTTTAGGAGAGAATCAGCTTAATCACATTTATCTACAATTTTTAGCGCGTTTTTCACGCAGTGGAACAAAAGAGCTATTAGGACGCAAATTTCGTCTTCGTTCCATATTTCGTCGTACCTTTTTCTCAGCCAATAAGCAACCCATTGACCTCGGGTTTTCGGCATTGGGTCGCATTTGTGCCCTAGATGAGCCAAATCATATTTAAATTTAATAATTTTAAAATTTTTTTTTAAGTACAGTACTACTTTTTATTAGTAAAAAGTTCCTTAGTTGCATTATTGTAAAATACAACATTTGAAAAACGCGCTAAAATTACTTGGCCATGCCAATGATTGATATCTTGTTTTCTACTGCACTCCCTAGTGCCAAATATGTGACGAATCTTTGGTCGCGCACGGGTAAGAAATCTTTGTTCAAGACGGATTTTCTGACTGTCTTGGTAAGCCGCAAAAAATAAGTAAATAAAATAAAAACTTTTTGCATGCATGAGGCCCGAAGACTGTTATTTGCCTACCCCTGAAATAGATAATATTCAAGTCTCTGAGCATTTTGTTACAAGTTTTAACATGGCACTTTTGAATGTAACCAACAGACGTCGTCAAATATTCAACATATGAGTACTGATAGACATTTCTGCAGCTGTTTGCCTATATGTATAATAGTTAGGTGCAAATGGAATTGTAAGTTTTTTTGAGTAGAGAGCGTATAATTGGCTGAAATATCGTATTGAGGTATAGATATTTTGTTTATAATACGATATTCATTGTAACATACACTGGTATGAAATATACATAATTTGTACCCACATTGGTATATAAAGTTCTTCTCAGGAAGAGTCTCATAAAATAATAATAAATATATAAATGTAACATTTTTGAATAAATTTTTTTAATTTATCACATGACCACACTCATTTTTCAGTAGACTAACAGCCATATATTTTTGTCAACTCGTCATAAAATTCACATAACAGAGGGTCAAGACAGGTAAAAAGAGAAAAATGCATTATTTTAAGTGAAGTATTACCTTTTCTATTAATAAAATTGAAAGCAAAATACCTGACATTCAGTAATGTAAAAGGAAATTTACATCGAATTGGATATTTCTTGATTTAATCTGTATTGACTTAAAGCTTATAATATACATTTTAACCATCTGATAAAACTCCCCTTATTTAAAATGTGCTCTAATACTAATAAATAATAATTACTTAAGGGTTTGTATACTTTTTTGGAATTAAGTAAGAGTATTTAAAAAAAATTAAACAGTATTTTTAAATATATTCCATCTTTCGCTCTATTTAAAATTTATGTATGAATATGGGTGAAAAGAGAGTACCTTAAGGATTTCGCAATTTTATCTGTATTATGGGGAAAAAAGGGTAAAATTTTTGTTTGGGATATCGCTGCTGTTTAAAATTAATCGAGAAGTACAAAAAGTAACTGCGTGTGACTTAATCATAATTACTGGAAAAAACTTGTTTAATTTGTTCATAATTTCTTTTTTATTAAAATTTAAAGAAATAAATCTTTAATTTTTTTATAAAAATTTAAAGTAGTAAAGAAATTGAAAATGAAGCTCATGAAAATTAATGTATCAATTTTTAAAAAAAATAATCATACTGTTTTATGGTAGTATAGATTTTCTCACGAGTATTTAGATATTAATTATGTTTAATTCGCACCATCTTTTTCCAATGTTTTCTAGTTCTTTATTTCAGTTTTAATCACTGGAGAAATGTATACGAAGGTGAATTGTTTAATTAATAAGTAAAAACTGTTTATGATTGTTTTCTGTAAAAAGAATTTCTAATAATTTTCAAAAGTTATTATTTACATGTCTAATTGCTTTAGAAAGATAGTTTTGTTATAAATATGTATGTATATTTATTCTTAGTACTTTGCATTTTTATTCATGAATGTTTCAAATAAAATAATTTATTGATTGTTTTGTGCTTCTTATTTTTGTTCTTTAATGTTATTTATATACACATGGATTGAACTTTGATTAAAAACTGAATTTGAAAAATGTTATTGTGAGAAAAAGATTGAATTTTTGATATTTATTTTATATTTAGTAAAATTTTCTAATTTCATCATGAAAATAAATATTATGTAAATTTAATAATTATAATAATTTAAATAAATATCATGTAATAAATCTTATTTAATAAATTAAACTCAGTTATAATACGAAAAAATATAATTTTGAAAATACATTTGACCGAAATGATTAAAATTATGAAGCAGTATATAGCAGCGCCCATCTTTTGGCAGGGACTTAACAAATTGCTTCATTAGCTTCATTTTAACACGAAGAAATTGTAACAAAATGTTTCTGGCGTAACCAAGGTCGTATTGATGATGTATTTTTCGCCAGATATTAAATCGTCATGGTGTGGGACAGTCAGTTTTTTTCCAATGCAGATCAAAGGCTCTACTGTCCATCAAGTACAGAAAGCAGAATTACTTTGTATAATCTGCGTGATGGCCCAGCCTATTGAAGTCTCCAAGAACCATTCATTGATGCTTTTGGTATTTGATTTTCTCAAGAATCCTTCCCTCTATCGAGAAAAACTGAATAAATTATCTCGAGGTCTGTACCATGAAAGTGAAGTCAAGCGAGTAGCAGGTTTTTGTCTTTTAAAAATTGGGCTTCATCTTGTGGAAGACCTAAATCTTTAACTAGGTCTTTGAGCTCACTTTGAGAAAAAAGTAGAGATCCCTTGTCAAGAAGAATTCTGGGCTAGATCCGTTTTAGGAAAGTAATGTATCTTTGCCCTCAGTCAGAATATCATACAAACTGGAACGTATGCTTTGGAGTTCATGCTCTGTCTGAATCTCTGTCAGCGGTATCCTAGTGGTCAAGGTAACGGACTCGTTGCTGGCGCGTCATGAGTTCGAGCCGAGTACCGCTGAAGATCCTCCATATAGAGGAAGCCGATGCATGTTAAATATGTCGAGGCTCAAACGTTCTTCAGTTGGTGTGGTGTAGAAGTTATGAGGCAACATTTTGACCATGGTTCGGAATTACGAGATTCGTCGCCAAAAGCCCTCGTGTAGCTGAATGTGCAACATCAATATTCAATTAATCTTCAAGTTTCAGGTCACTGAAACCAAAATAAATTGTTTTTACAAAATCATTTTTGCTGTTTAATTGTATTTCTATAATAAATAAAACTAAAGTTATTGTACGAAATAACTTGGAACTGTAACCGATTGATAAAAAAACGAGCACAGTAGAGCTTTGAATACTGGATGCAAAATGAATGTGGATTTACAAAGCGAGCGAGATTCTGCAATTCATTTAGCTTGGTGAAGCCTAATTTAACCTGACTGTAGGTTTATTTGCGCTTATTCCTAGTAGTCCCAGAGAATCCTTTGGAACAGGCTCAACTCAGAAAGTAATATTTCTCAAAATTTGTTCTAAACTACTTAAACCCCTGTTTGGACATAATCATCTGAACTTCCTCTTAACACCAAGCTTACTTTATCCTTTCCACTTCTAATTCGCCATTATATATTCTAATTTTGTTTTCTTTCATTAATTGTCGAAAAAACTGAGTAATAGTGAACAAAATTAACGGGAGGAAATTCCGTTTTATGGAGATTTTTAAAATAAAAAAAAATACAATACTAGAATTTAAATCAAAAAGAAATTTCACACCAGAAATTGAAAATTTCAGTTTCATAAAAAAAAATGAAGCGAGGGAATCTTTCTAGTTTTTCAATGCATTAGTAAGTCAAAATCTATAAGAAATTTTTTAAAAATCTACTACCCATCTGGTGTAAAGGATAGTGACGCTGAATGCTGTGTCGTAGGACCCGAGTTCGAACCCAAGCGAAGGCATGGATGTTTGTAAATAGGGTTTGCAATCCCGTGTCATATTTTCAATCCCGGGATTTCGGGATTACATTACCCAAATCCCGGAATCCCAGGATTGGTCCCGGAATTAGGATTGAGCTATTCATTAAAAATACTTACATATTAGCATAGTTGAAATTGCATAATAAAATTTAAAATATAATTAAAAGTTGATTTAATGTTATTTTAATGAAACAAAAAATTAATTCATCATAAAAAAAAACAAATAAAAATAGTACATAATGAAATATAAAAAAAAGCATTTCTTCGTTTTTTGTGTTTCTGTAAATAAGCTCATAAAAACACAGCTCCTCCAGCGTTACATTGATAAAATGGCTTCTTATTTTTGTTACACATTGTCCTGCCGAAGAAAATGCATGTTCGGATTCTTTACTAGTAAGTATTATCGTCATTAAATAGGAGGATGTTCATTTCAGGTAGTCGCCACGTCTCCGTCCATTTTCAAAAAAGACATTTTTTTTTTTGAATTTTTGATGACACTGTCTCAAATTTAATAGACTGCATTGGTGTATATACCTCTTTGAGAGCTTTTATTAGTTCTTCTGCTACACTAATGGTTTTTGTATATAAATTAATCCAGTTATTGAATCAGAATGTGAATCAATTTCAAGTGTTATCTCATTTGAAATCGAAGATCCAGTTGCATGAGCTGTTAGTAATGCAATGGGATTTAAAGTGTCTTAAGTCTTCCAAGCAGGTCCACTATTAATTAACGATATTTAATTGAAGAAGGAACTGTGACAAAATCTATTCTTGAGATGTTGCTTATACACTCATGTCCATAAATTAAGGATAATGAAGTTCAGGCAAAGAAAGAGACAGAAGCAAAACAAATTTGACTTATTTGTAAAGTCTATTTAATAAACAAAAGGTAAAAGAGCAAAAAAAATGCTATATGTTTGACATAATTAATAAAAATTGCGATTTTTACTCCCTGGAGCAAATTTCAAAAAAGAACCTATTTACAAAAAACAGTATAGCATGGTTAGGATGATGGTTAATACGGAGTATGTCTCCCAGACGATGCAATACAGGCCTTACAACGCCTACGCATGCTGAGTATCAAATTATCAATCTGATCTTGGGGAATATTACACCACTCATCAAGCAATGCCCTCCGGTCGACAGGTGGGAGGGGGTTGACGGGCTGCAATTCGTCGGCCAAGCATATCCCACACATGCTCTATTGGATTCAAGTCCGGTGAGTATGCTGGCCAATCCATACGTGTGATATCCTCTGATTGAAGGCATTCGTCTACAATGTTTGCACGGTGAGGACGGGCGTTGTCATCCATAAACAGAAATTCAGCACCCATGGCGCCCCAAAACAAACGTACCAGAATGACATCCCGATAGATGTGGCCTGTCATCGTTACACTCTGAACATGCAGGTCAGTTCTGGAACCAAGAATAATTCCTCCCCAAATGAGCCCTCCTGCACCACCGTAACGGTGTCGTTCAATGGTGTTTTCTTGGTAGTAACGGGTACCTGGCGCTCTCCATAAGGAAGTCCGGCGAGATTCAGACTGTAAACTAAACCTGGACTCGTCGGAAAACATCACACAAGACCACTGTTGCGGTGTCCATAATGCATGCTCTCTACTCCAGGTTAATCGCAGGCAACAGAGAGTTGCGGTAAGTGGAACACATCTGACAGGCCTACGAGCATATAGACCAATGTGCCCTAAGCGTCTGTACACAGTCTGCCTTAAAACTGTCGTACCGGTAGCTGAAGAGAGCTGACGAAATAGGTCTGATGCTGTGCTCCGTTTGTTTCTTTTGGCAGTAACTGCCAAATACCGGTCCTCATTCGGCGTTGTAACTCGGGGGCGACCTATGCTGTAACATCTACTCACATTACCATCTTCTTTGAATCGTTACCAAAGCCTGGAAATGACACTCTGGGCGATTCCAAGTTTCTCGGATTCTTCCAGCTGGGTACGTCCACATTCCAGTCGTCCGATAGTTCTACCACGTAAAAAATCATCCAAATGCTTCCTTTGTGCCATAACTATGCGGTTATTGCACTGAAAGGCTTTTAAAGCGCTTGTGAACAATTTTACTTCTTTGCCACCATTCCTTATATACCCCTCTCTTACACTCTCGTCATTGTGAAGTACTATCCGCACCATCTGGTGGTTTCCTGTAATTTGCATATTCTTCTTCAAGATGTGTGTGATAATTCCACAGGTGAAATTTTTATTTTAGAGTTTAATTTCTGTGTGATTCTGAATTATCCTTAATTTATGGACATGAGTGAATTATTGCGTAAACATTGCAGTGAGCTACTTAGATCTGTGCGACATTCCCCCATACGAGAAATGAGAGCTGTGAATATATTTTTTTTACCTATAGCACACTTATAATTGCACAAAAATTTTTACGTACATATTTCATAAACAAAATATAATTTTCTGAAAAATTAAATTCTTAGAAAATTATTTATCAGAAAATTTTTTTAAATATAATTTAGACAAAAATTAAATCCCTGTATTTTGGGATTGAAAAATAACCGGGATTTCCGGGATCCCGGGGCTGAAACCCAACTAGATATCTTCAAAAAATTCTAATTGTCTCTGTCCAAGTTAGCTGACACCGGACATCCCGAGGATGGGAGAAATGTCAATTTTCTGCCCTCCCCCCTCACAATGGGGGAGAATGTTACAGTAGAAAATAAGAGGAAACACATATCAAACCCCACGGTTTAACATACACACCCACCTCGAACCCTTCAAGGTTCAACACGTAAGAAAAATGATATTAAAAGTATGCAGTACAAAGAAAGTAAATAAGAAACATTAAATGTAATACGAGATTCACAATACTTTGAAAAAAAAAATTCAAAATATAATTCAGACAAAAATTAAATCCCGGGATTTCAAGAAACCACCAAGATCCCGGGGCTGCAAACCCTATTTGTAAATATATAGTGACTTTGCGGCATGGGAATACTCTAAATTACCTTTAAGTCGCAAGTCCTCTCGTGAGGTTGGCGAAAAGGGAAGACAGGTGGGAGACCCCTGACCATATCCCGGATGTTCTCCCTCAAAATTGGGGTGAAATCGAGCTAAATCGTACTGTCCCCTGTGTGGTTCTTGAACCTACAGCTAGTGACAAGCGTACATGTAGCCCTTTGCCGCGATGAATTTCATGGGCTTCGATCTGACACTATCAGATAGGTGGCATTCGTAACAACAAAATAAGCGTTGCAGTTTTTTAGTTCGAGACCTGTGTAATGGCAAAGTTGCGTTCTCTTTCACACATAACCCCAATAAAAACTATCGGCAACGGACCTCATAATAATGAACCACAGTCAAATGACGACACCTGAGGGGAACCTCACTCTCCAAACTTCCATACTAAGCTAAAGTGAAACATTTAAACCAAGACAAATTTAACATGCATCAACCCTTTTACACAGTGAGTCTATGGCGGGATAGGAATTCGAACCAGCTTACGACTCAATGGAAACATTGCCACCCACGAGTTCGCAACCATGACTTCAGCTCAAAACTGAATGTGTTGAATTGACAGATTACTTTTTACACTAATAAACAATTGTTATAGTTTACTTCATTCAATGAAGCGACGAAAAATGTAAACATAGATTCCGTCTGCGTAAATTTGATTTACGATATCATTCGCAACATAAATTCACTAAAATTTTTAGTAAAAGTTATAAAATGGTAAAAACAGTCCCAAATTATTGGTAATGAGTGGTAAAAATAGTCCCAAATTATTGGTAATGTGTGGTAAAAATAGTCCCAAATTATTGGTAATGTGTGGCAAAAACAGTCCCAAATTATTGGTAATATGTGGTAAAAAAGTCCCGCTGCGTTTGACAATAACTAGAGAAAAATCCATTAAACCAATTTCTTTCTTTCTCGAAGTGACCTCGATAAAATTTCCTTTTTTAAGTCCATGCTTCAAGGTAACAATTAGGAAAAATAATGTTAATTATTTTTAATGCCGCCCATCCGGTATAGTGGTCAGTGAAGCTGACTGCGGTGCCGTAGGGACTGGGTTCGAATCCCGAAGAAGGCATGGATGTTTGTGTTGTAATCCTTTCTTCTGTCTGTGTTGTATGCCCCCGTGTTATACATTGCGTGGTGCACGGGGTTTATAAATGTTAAATAAAAAAAAAATTAATCATTTGAAAAGTGTAAAAATATTGTTGACAATCTAGATCAGTGATATTCAACCTGTGTCCCATCGGCCTTTTCTGAGAGACCCGATGATTAAACAGCAAGGACAATTAAAAAAAACACACAGTTTAAGTTTTTCCAACTATAGTACAACAGTTTTATATTTTTTTCCTGATCATTTTAAAAGTTTTAAAAGGCTCTACAGCAGTTGACAGAATTCTTAATAACACTCTTTAATAGCACAAATCTATTTCTTTTATCCCCAAAGTATCAAAATGTGACATGTGGATAAACTTGATATATTAAATGGTATGAAATACACTCCCCAAAAGTGAAATGGCAACACCATGAAAGAATGCGAACATTCGATGGGGAATAAAAGGAACGATGGAGGTGTAATACTCATAATTAAATGATTAAACAAACAAAATGTGCACAAGAAAACTGCTTATCTAGTATTTAATGTAACCTCAAGGATAGTCAGACTGTACACAAACGGTAAACATACTGTCATTAAGCTTTTTAACAGTATCCTGATATACAATGCAGTCGAGGTCACAGCACACTTCTGTGGTGCCTGTGCATTGCACATCCGATAAGGGATCAGACATGCAGAATGGGAGAGGGATTGAGTAAGGCTACCAGCTTGGAAAAGATGTCAGTTCCATTCAATCTGTTGAGAGTTAATCTTGCAACAAGAAGCATGGCATTGTTCTATTGGAATCCGGAGGCAGGGATGTCTTAAGACTTTTTGAGGCCCTCGGCATAGAACAATATTAAGATTTTTCAAGGCCCTGTGGCCGAACGCAATACTACGCCCTAATTGTGATCTTTAAAAGGTCGCGCAAACGGTCATTTGAAACAAACAAATGTGCGCGACTCACAATCTCGCATACCTAGGCACAAACCGGCTTGACCGATGGCTGCATTTAGACTCAATGAGTTGAATGATTGTTTATGGTATAAACAGGAACGCCTTAAGGCCCTGGGCCCCTACACAAATGTAGGCCCCACCTATGACCCTTAAAAGTAGACAGTATGTAGCATACACTGTCAAATACTCCTTCAAACACTAGTCCAAAACAAATGTGCATGACTTACAACCGCACATATTAGCTCAACCGACTGCCACCTTTTGACTGAATGAGTAATAATGGTTTTTGTCTAGGCCTATACATAAACCATTGTCATCATATGTAGCCAGTTGACATATCGTCCAAAATTCCAAGTTTTTCGGAGAATACAACCGGAAAAAACAGTTGGCCGTTGAAATTATTGAAATCATTACCTTATTAAAGCTGAGTGGTCAATGAGACAAGGCCCCCATTGTGGTCGAGGCCCTGGGCCCGGGCCCAGTTGGCCCATGCCTTAAGACGTCCCTGGGTATAAACATTAGGCCCCAGACATAGACAATCGTCATAACATAATAATACAGTTTTGCCATTTTTACCAGTTGACATGCAGTTTGAAATTCCCTGTGTTTCGGAGAATATGTACGGGAATAATATTTGACTATTAAAAGTATCTGGGTCAAGATATTATTAAGATTAAGTCAACAACGAAACGAGATCCTAGCCCAATTGTCCCATGCCTTAAGACGCCTCTTGCCGGAGGTGGTTTGCACAAATGGCCCACAAGCAAAAACACTTGTGTATCATATTTTTTTCAGATGTTAAACTGCCAGTAATGTCCGAGCATGATGCATCCTAAGCCGTGAGACCTTATGTGAGTGTAATGCTCAACGATTTGGGTGGCCAAATGACTTTTCTCATGAAGTCACCACGCCCGTCCTTGACCATCATCCTTCATTAAAAAATCGGGATTCATTCAAAAACAGTATTCGATGTCACTCAATGCGCAGATTTGAAATTGGATTAGAATGTGAAATAGATTATGAAATCCGTAAATGGTAAGTAATAGTCGAAGACCAGGTTAAGGTAATGTGGGACCCAGACCACACACACACACACAAATAGTACATCACAAAACAAAATAATTAACTTCAGGGCTCTCATTGATTAAGTGTTTATAAATCATGATTGTCATTTTATGATTGTTTGTTAATTTATTACTTCATTGATTGACAATTCATTGCACTTCACAATAACACGAAATACACTAGAGGCCAGAAGCAACCACATTTTGAGGACCATTTCATTGCACACCTGCAAAGAATTTTGTTTAAACTGATCGAAACGGTGTCTTTTAGCTGTTTGAATGCTTGGGAACTTATTGTTTGCGATGCATCAATAGCAGATTGCAAAAAGATTAATGGACTACGGCCTCCTCTTGGAAAAAGGTGTTTTAGAATTTAGAAAGTTGAGGAATAATCTTGCACTTGTGCACCTAAATATTCGATTTGGGGAAGAAGGAGTGATGATGTTCGCTGACATCTCATCAATGTCTCTACCGATTATTATAAATATATGACTCAGCAAGATAAGAATTAAATATTTTGATCAATGGTCCTTTACACTACTATAGTTGGGTCTCCCTATGCGTCAGTTAACATCATATTTGGTTAATGGCTTTTATTTTACAAAGAAAACTTGTCAAAATTATTAATCGTAAAATTAAGAAAATATTTCACAGGTAAGAATCTACTCGAATATGTTTGAGGCTGGAAATTTATCCTCGATTAGAGAAAATACTCCAGCTCCTCCAAAATGTGTAGGATTCTATGCCTCTTGTGTGTATAGAAGAGAATAAAATTCATAAGAACAAATCTATGAGAGTCACTTCATACACATCAGTCAGAAAATTCTCCTCTCTCTCTCACAACACCGTTTTTATTAAAGATAACATCACCATTAGTAGTGTCTTCGAAAGTTTGATTCGATTTTTTTAATATTAACAAAGTATTCCTTCGAGAATATGTTTGGAAGGTTGTTTCTGGCAGTAGTTGCCATATTTGGCCAAGCAATTCTAAATACTCGCTAATTTGTGCAGGGAGGGGGGGGGAGTTGACTCTCTTGACCTAGACTAGACTCAGTTCAATCAAAAAAAACTTTCGAAAAGAAAGCAAGAATGAAATGACAAGAGAAAAAACAAAGACAGAAATCTGAGGGATCTCAAAGACGCATCACAATCATCATCTTAGGATAAGGTCATTATCAGAGGGATGAGGGCTTTAGGATGTCCCCATAAGGAAAGAATGAAAAATCTAATACTTAAAGAGAATCGAGTGATTTCGGAGACTGTCTAGTGGTCATTCTCATCCAATCCACCGAGGATCTAGTGTGGAGTAGAAATAATGACGTACATTAATGTCAAAATGGGCTGGAGCCCTCTAGTGTTGAAACCACAAACCATTTCAAGCTACGACAGGAACACTTTCAAGTAATTCTGGTAATACTTTTTTCAGAATGATTGGATGTATCCTGCGATTGAATTGATGTGGTAGCACAAGCATGGTTTAATAAAGAAATCATTTTCAAACCCCCCTTCATATCAACAAAAAAACTGCTCCTGAAAAACCTGTGGATGTGTACTTTGCGGGTTTTACAGGAGATTCTTTTCGTGGGATTATCCAAATTAGGATAAAGACAGCAGCATCTGTGAAAGGTTCATTTGCAGAAAAACTTGGAATAGATGCACTCTGCTGCAAGAACTAAAAACAAACTTATTTTTGACCCACTCCCCGTTGCTCATTCATGTGCATTGTACACATCCTTAAAGTCTGGCCTTTGAAGTCCGAGCACTTGCATATTACTCAAGAGTCCAACAGCCTAATAGTTATAGTCACGAGTTGACCCTAACGTTGTTGAAGGTCCGCCGTTCAGTGGACCCGTTTTTGAGGACATTGAGCCTCCGTATAAAAGAAGAATTTGAGCATCCGTCTATGCTCAAAGTCCTCCCGTTGATGTGTTGGGGAATTTTGAGGTGGGGATATCAACTCAAGTGTCGGTTTCGTCATTTGACTGAGATTCATAATTTCGAGGTTCATTGTTAATAGCCCTCGTGTTGCTTTGCAGTGCGATGCAAAGGTCACGAAAACCGAGATGGGCACAGTCGGTATTGGCCCTAATGAGCTGTTGCATCCACTGAGTTGAATATTTAAATTAAATAAAGGAAAACAAGCTTGAATTTAAAAAAAATAAATTTCAAGATTTAAAAATTTATCTTGATTTATTTTGCCCCTATCGTCCTCACAAGAAATTTAAGGAGTAAGATGCCTCCTCGTCACTTGACCATATTTGAAAATCAAAAAATCCGTCTCCAATTGCTCTAGCGATGCTGCAGAATGATAATAAACAAATAATCCATCCATAAGAAACAATAAACAAAATATACTGGAAATCGTTTAACACCAAACTGAGGGGACTGAAACAATTTTCATGTGAAAAAATATTTTTAAAAAACCACATATATTTAACAAAATTAAGAGTTTATTAGAGTACATTAGAGCCACAATAAATGCAACACCCTGAAGGAAGCACGCAAATAACATTAAATTTACAACATGCATTAGTGGAGGTGAGATATGTAAATGATTAGAATTTCAGCGCAGACACACATCACGCACGCCTGTGGTGCCACATCAAAGCATTATTTAAGGCTTGGAGATTTCGACGATTTCAAGTTCGGCAATTGTGTTTTTCTTGTGGTTTTTTCAAAAAAAATGATCAGTTATGGGTCGTAGAAAACAGCGATCAGCTTTTGATCAAGTATCCGAGTTCGACAGAGGAAGAATAGTGGCCTACCGAGATTGTGGATTATCTTTCAGGGAAATCGGTATTCGTGTTGGACGAAACCAAACAACTGTAATCGGATATGTGACCGTTGGATGCAGGAGGGTACGACGGACCGACGTTGTCGATCGCATCCACCTCAGTGCACCACTTCACGCGAGGACAGGCAAATTGTGCGCATGGCAGTGACGGATTGCTCAGTCACATCACGAACCATAGCACAGCACATTGAGTCTGTAACGCATCATTCAGTGTCTGCGCGTACCATTCGACGCCGTTTACAGCAGAGTGGTCTGTCCGCAAGACGTCCATTGCTTGGTCTACCCTTGACGCAGAACCACAGACGTCTCCACCGCCAATGGTGCGATGAAAGAAGGATGAGGGCGGCAGAATAGAATGAAGTTGCCTTTACTGACGAGTCACGCATCTGTCTGCAACACCACGATGGTCGGATTCGAGTCTGGAGACACCGTGGAGAGAGGAGGCTGAACAGCTGCATTATGAACCGCCACACTGGTCCTGCACCGGGTATTATCGTATGGGGCGGTATTGGATATCACTCTTGCACTCTTCTAGTACGCATTGCCGGTACTTTAAACAGCCAGCGCTACATCTCCGAGATGTTGGAGCCAGTTGTCCTTCCTTGCCTTCAGGAATTGGCCACAGCCATATTTAAACAGGATAATGCGCGCCCACACGTGACACGCATTGTCCAAAGGTTTTTCGTCAATCATCAGATTGAATTGCTTTCCTGGCCGGCTCGCTCTCTGGATCTTTCGCCGATAAAAAACATGTGGTCCATGGTTGCTCAACGATTGACCCAGATTACACCCCCAGCTGCCACACCAGATCAACTTTGGCAACGTTAGAAGCTGCTTGGTCTGCTGTACCTCAGGAACACATCCAAAGTCTCTTTGAATCAATGCCGAGGCGTGTGGCAGCGGTGATCTCCAACAACGGTGGCTACTCTGTCTACTGATTCTGGCAGGAACCCCACTTCACAGAAGTCTATAAATTTAATCATTTGATAGTTGGTTATCTACAAAATAAATTTTGTTATGTTATCTCTCGTCTTTCTTGGTGTTGCATTTACGGTGGCCAGCAGTGTATTTACATAGATATGCATTATATGCATGCATCTAATAAAAATCAACGAAACAAAAATATTTGCAAGAATTTAATGAAATTTAATGCAGTATTTTCAAGTTTTCGAAAACCAAATCCTTTTCAATGCGCAGTTTTTGGAAACTAACTATTAACTGAAAATATAATTGATTACCATGATGAACATGGATCATCACATTGCTATTAAGGGGGGAAACGAATATTATATGTATTTAATTATTATTGTTCTTTTAAAGTCTATGTAAAAGGAAATATAAAAGGGAATTTTTAATCAGAACCTTGCAATTTGTTGTATTGAGAATTCTATATCAAGTTTAATCCACTCCCTTTCGTTTTCGTAAATATACCATTCAGAAATTAAAACAGTTACATATTAGATTTCGACACGGTTTTAATATTATAAAAAATGAGTTTCGAATAGGTTTCAAAATTTTTTTTAATGAAATCTTTGAATAAAACTACATGCTTAAATGAAAATACAGTACTCAGTTAAAATGTCTGTACAAAAACGCATTTTTTAAATGCATATGTCACCAAAAGCACGTGACTGCAGTAGTCTAATGGGCAAGGTGGTGGCCAGCGTGTCCCGAGTCCGAGTCTAGTATCGCTTAAGACCCCTTGTGTGTGTGTGTGTAGGGGAGAGATGCATGTTAAATCTGTCGAGAGCTCAAACATCCTTCCATTGGTGAGGTTTGGTAGTTAGGAGAGGGGGTGATAGCTCAGGTGTCGTCCTCATTACTTGATCATGGTTCAAAATGACGAGGTCCATCACCAAAAGCACTCTAGTAGCTGAATAGTACGACGTTAATTTTCACTCATTCATCAAACGCACAAATGCTTCGAAAGCTTTCGTCATTCACACGGTATAGTGCACATGCGTATGCATTTTATAGTCCTAAAAGATGAAAAAATGTAGAGCCCAAACAGCAACTTTCATACCTTGAAAATCATCAAAACTACTTATAAAAGCCATGTGCGTGGCGTAGTTGGTTTGTCGCTAGCCTTGTACGCCTAAGGTTGCGGGTTCGACGCCGATCCAAGTCAGTGGTTTTTCCTGATGCAGAATTTAGACAGCGTCCATGTCGAATAAACGGTATGTTAAGGTATCCAATTGGTGGCGACAACTTTTTTTTTGAATGGATATATGAGGATTTTTTGTTGTTATTTTTAGATATGATTAGTACATTTTAAGAAGTGAAAAAGAAATTACTAAAATGGGAACAAATAGGTCAAAATTTACAAAAAATAGCATGAACGTGGCCCATTCTGTACCAAAGGTTTATAAACAAATTTTCAATTTTTCTATTTTGATGTGTTGCTATGTTATTCATTTTTGAAATGACTTTCAGGATAAGAGATATTTTCTTTTTTACAAAAACTAGAGCACTTTATCTCAGTTATTATATGAAATTGCTTAAAAAAACAATGATTACATTAACATAAGGGGCTGTAAATTTTGTAATAAAACAGTGATTGATAAGTCTGAAGGTTAAAACAATTCTATTATACAAAACTTACAGAAAAATTTTCAGTTAATTATTCTTAAAACTTTTTTAGCAATCGCTGGCCCCGTTTGAGTATTTAAAAAAAAAAATATTTCGAGAAAAACGCGTTTTAAAGTATGACATCTTGCTTAAAGGAATGGCATCTGTTTTTACTAAGACGCTTGTAGTTTTTGTTCTAGTAAACGGAAATTAATAAACTTGGTATTTTTATAAAGGTGATAAGATGGCCCATAAAATAAAATCATAAAAAAATTTGTCAATTTTTGGCAAAATTCACAATTTTAGGGTAGTCGAATACCTTAAAGATCCCTAGAGAGCCTGCTTAACTTGGGTGCTTTCGGTAAAAAAAAATCATAATCTTATTTCGCGTTTTCAGAGCTCAGGAATTGGAGCTACATTGCGGTGCACTAAAAAGTAATACCAACTACCAAGAAATGTACTTGATTCTCAACGGTAAATACCAATTCAAATGTCCATTGGGTAGTGAGTGAGTGAGTGAATATTAACGTCGCACTGATTAGCAACACGAGGGCTTTTGGCGACGGTCCGCGTAGTTTTGATCCATGGTCAAGTGACGCAGACGACACCTGAACTGGCACCCCCTCTCCTAACTACCACACCACACCACACCAACGGGAGGACGTTTGAGCTCTCGACAGATTTAACGTGCATCGCGCCCCTACACGGCGGGTCTTTAGTGGTACTAGGATCGAACTCATGACATGCTAGCCATGATCCGATGCCTTGACCACTCGGCCACCGCGGCCGTAAGTCCATTGGGTAAAAAAAACTTCTAATAGAGCCCAATATTTTAAGAATCAAAACATCGGTGAGTCGATTACGACTACTTTTATACTCCCCCCCCCTGCTTTTGCTTCAAAGATTCAACAATGGTGTACTCATATGCTCTTGGACATGACCAATATACTTTAATTTTTCCTCCTGCCATACGGATTTAGGGCAAGTACGGGTGTAAACCCTCTTGAACCCCCATCACCGAAATATTTTGGAAAACGAACGCAATATACGGCAGTAACACAGCTTTTACTTCCATGCCTCTGCTTGTTCCACTTTATATGGCGGTGCAGGAGAGAGAGAGAGATGGTTCATGAACAAAATTAAATGCAGCTTTCCCCCGATGTTTTGAAAACAGTAGCAGGTCAACAGTAGTGCACACAAGAATTTTTCAAGAGGGGGGGGGGATCCAGGGTCAAAAGTCCACTATTCTCTTATGCTCCAATACGCCACCCAACATATTCTTTTAATTTCCTTGATTTTCGGTAAAAAAAACAGTAAAGAATGAATTAGCTTTAATTAATAAAATTAATTATTAATAATATATACTTAATTAGATTTTACGTACTTTTTCATAGGATTATCGTCAATCGAAAAAAAATCAAGGGCTTTGGGGGGGGGGGTTGGACCCCAGGACTCTCACTTTGTGTGCGCCACTGCAGGTCAACAATTACCTCAGTATATCGACACTAGTAGCAGCTATCCTCTTTTCTACCATGAACCAAATAAGGCGATAGAAATGTCTCGGCTATCTTCTATTTTTTCTGTCTCTCCTCAGCGGATTTATCACAGATAAATTTAGAGGATTCGAAATACTGTATATGGGGATGGAATTTTTCAGGAGAGACAGCAAATTCATTGTTTCATAGAAAGATTCGTATGCTTTCTTCCAATAGATCTGAAGGCCCATATCAATCTGACATTTGAGGGGGAAAACTTTTTTCCTCGATCTTTTGTTCTGTTTAGGTTTGGAAACCTGGCTTTTTTTAAAATAAAAACTGCAACGAAATTGTATCTAACACAAAAGTCCATCTCTTTTTGGAAGCGTCTGGTGAGATCGAACGACCAGTTTTCACAAGCAGTAAAGTTCAATAAACCATTATTTAGCAAATTCAATTCGATCAAAAGATTTTATCATCGTTTTTTTCCCCTATTAAAATTTTGTTTGAAATAAGTTTTTGTTTCGAAACACTTTGGATAACAGTTTCTTTACTCTTTGATGTGCTAGATAGAACATTTTAAACATCTCTATCTAGAACATCAACATTTTTAAAGTTTTTAAGTATTTTTTTTTATTTCTCCATGATTTTCCATTGATAAAACACTAATAAATATAGCTCAATTTGATGTGGAATTCATATGAAACCCACAAAAGAAAGCTCTTATGATACAAATATAAGCAGCCACACACAGTCAACAACTTCAAACAGAAATAATCACGTGGAATAACAAACCTAACGAAAAAAAATTATTCTGTTGAGTCGTCTCTTCCCTTCTTCAAAAGATAAACATTTTGGTAATAAAAAAAAGATTATACTCATTGTAGACAGAACGACTTGAGTTATCATTGAAAATCTATACATGGAGCTCTTAGTTGAGCTCATTTGATAAAGCGTGTCAAGGAGTGGCTTTATTTTAAAATATAAATTAAAATACTTCTGTATAGTTATCGTATTTTCATATATAATTCAATTCCTACAATTAGTTCATTCTCTCCCTATATATATATCTTGTTCAAATTTTCAGTCGTTAATAAAATACTTTCTATTCATCTATTTAAGTACAAATAATATTTAAAAACTTGTAGTGGGTGACTCTTGATGTTGATTTAGTTTTTTAAAGTATTAATTAAATTAAAAAGTGAATAAATAGTAACAAACAAAAAGAATAACGCAACAGCATATATAGAAAGGAAAATTGTTCGTTCGCAGCACAATGAATAGCGCGTTGGCCTTCTAATCCAAAGGTCGTGGGTTCAAATCCCACCTGGGATGACCAAATTTCTGAGAATGTGATTTCCTTTTTACTATACTATTTTGTTAGAATAATTAAATGAAATAATTGAATAAATAGTAACGAGCAAAAAATTGTCCAACACTCTATATAGAAAGGAAAATGGAAACTGCACTTTCTATTTAGTCACTTAATATTGTGATTCTGTCATATGTATAAACATATTTAATTAATTGTATTAATTGTAACTATTTAATAAAAAGTAAGTAAAGTAAAATTTTTCTTTGTTCACTTAAGTAGGAATGGACTTAACTTTTTTTTTATACTACTTGTTCATAATTTTAAACGCACATTTTTCCTAAACACTCAGCAAATACTTTTTTTTAAAAAAAAGGAAATTCGATATCTTTTTGAAAATTTATGAGCTAGATCTTAATTTAACTACTAATTTATTTGTTAATTTATTCTTTAATCCAATTTTATCAAAACTTTCATTCAACAAAAAATACGTGTTCGAAGGAATTTCCAATTTGTTTCCCATAAAATAAATCTTACTTCAGTATTACCTTTTCGTTTAAGTACAAATATAAATTATCTTTTTTTTTTTTTTTGCACAGAACTCTTATGTCATGTATTTTAAATTACAAGAAAGATGAAAACATGACTCCGAGAAATAATATATCGCAATGTTTATATGTAAGACGTATTACTAATTACCAGTGATATTCTAGAATTGTACTGCACTGACTCATTCATTGTCATGCATATTATCTGATAGGTGAATTTGATTCGTCATTAGAGTGCGGCTAATAAAAGAAAATTTTATTCCCAATACAAAAACACCTCCTTTCAACTTGGAACTTTTGCAAACTGTGTAGGGGTCCTACTTTAACTTTAAACTATGAATAGGGATTTATTTTAAAAATATTTTTTAAAGCTTATATAGATTTAAATTACAAATATACCGAGGATAATTTTAAAACTAATTGGGGAGGTTATTATATGTAAAGAGTAGTAAAAATATGTTAAAATGGATTGTTCAATGACGTTAAACAATCAATTATAGTTAACAGTTTTAATAATTAATGTTATGAGGTAACTATAGCTATTTAATTAACAATAAATTTATAAGATAGTTAAAAATAAATCAAATGCAAATATGAGGAAGGGAATATTCGAAATACATCAAAATTTCTTAAAGATGTTAAATTTAATGAAGTTGTTCTTTAATATTTCGCAATATCTTAGAATTTTATCCATATAAATAGCATTGGTAAAGAAATAAAGCAAATGATCAAATGAAGTTTATGTTTGTTTCCTTAACCTTTTCTCCGATATATTTATGGCTTAAAATAGCTCAATATATCTTTTTGAGAATAACAACAATTTTCATAAAGGATGGGTTCACTATTTTATGAAGTATATAAAATATTTTGTACATTTTTTTCAGGTAAAAAGATGATCCCGAAGAGCGCTCTCTTAACCCTACTTCGAAAGATGAGGATGGAGAGTAAGAAGATCTCTTGCCGCTCTACAAGCGTCTTCTTCAGTCATAAGAATTAGGAAGAAACGGACAAGCAAAGTTATGATCAACAGTATACTTCAAATTTGTAACAAAATCAACTTTCTATGAAATCTTTATAATTTAAAATTTGTGTGTGTTACCAAATTTTAATCATTCACATTACTTAATTTTTTTTTACTTACTTACTCTTATTAAATTTTACTCATTAAATTTAATTTATTATGGTTACTTACTTTTTATTTACTTTCTTATATTTTCTAATATATGACTAAATAAACAAATGTAAATTTTTTTGGCACTGATTGTCTATTTCGAAAGTTTAAATATCAATTTTCAGCTGTGCATTTTATTATTATTATACACCAAAATTTTATTAAAAATCAGGTAAATTACCGTCAACTTATATGGGTTGACAAAATAAAATTGATTCATGGAACAAAGAACTACTATTCAAAGTGATTTAAATAAGTCATTTTCTCAAAGAAATATTTGATTTTGTTACGATTTTTTTTCTCTTCGTAACAAATAAAAGTTCGAATATTTTAAATAATTTTTTTTACAAAATTGCGAAAAAGGCATTCCTTTTTGAAAGAATAAAAATAATTCAATTTCCTTAAAATATTTATTAATGAAGGTATTTTTGATGTACTTATATCTAAAATTTGGATTTCAGTGGCACATTATGTAAAAATAATTTTTTTCTTAAAACAAATCTCCAAAACATATTAATAATTTTTTTTACAAATATATCAAGAATTTTGTTTTAATTCTTAACGTATTGTTGTAAAAAAATATCATTTTTTCTTCGTGATTGTTCACTACGATGAAAATCTTGTGTTTATGAAAAAGCTAAGAAAAACCATACATTCACATGAACTTTCTTTACAGTAATTCATACTCGCTGCTGAGTTAGGAATTGATAGATTGCTGGTTTATTTGCGTCATATTTTGAAACTAATTGGTGACGGACCTCATATTTAACGTGATCAAATGGCGAGGACAACACGTGCGCTGATATATCACTCTCCTAACTTCCACACTATGCCAACAAGAGGATGTTTGAGTCTTTACAGATTTAACGTGAATCTGCCCCTCCACACGACAAATGTTTTGCAAATGAAAAAAAACTTTTTGATACTAAAGCCAGTAATATGTTATTCACACATATATTATTTGCGTTCAGATTAAATTCTATTTCAGAATAATTTGTTTCAAATTCACGAAACAAAAATTACTGCGAGACAAAAATGTTAGTGTTGAATATCTCAGAATAATTGCATAATAATTCTGAAAGACAAAAATTTATTCCGAGGAAACTATTTTTAGGATAAAAAAATAACAAGTATCGAACATTTCTTTTTCTTTTTTAATTTTGTAATTCACTCGAAATTTTTAGTACAATTTACTTAGTCATACAGAATACAGCATATCAATAATTTGAATTTAGTCTTCATAATGAATTTTACAATAAACTTCGATTTACACACACACAAAAAAAGGAGGCAGATCAGTATTGAAAAGTAACAATAGAACTTTACAGATCCGTAGAACAAAAAAATTCAAAAATAAATGTTCATAAGAGAATCTAGTAATATACAAATACATAATTAGAATCGGTGAAAAAAAGAAATTGATGTCAAATTAACTATCTGAATGGGAATTTATAAGGGAAAGACAGAGAGATAGAGTGACTTAATCATCAAAAAGTAACTTCTGAAATCACATTCCGTAATTTTTATCCTGTCTGAAATGCAATATATTGAAACTAAATCATTATTTGAAAGATAATAGATAGTTAAAGTGAGAATTTAAATGTCAAAAAGTAAAGATCTGACAAAAATTTCAAACTTTATCAAGTGATAGCTTGAAAGATAACAGCTTAACTCAATTTTGAGTAGCCACATAAATACACGTGCAACATATTCGTGGAGAGAGAGAGTCACTTGTGGAGGATTTTTATAATGTCTGAGTGTTATTCAAGAGAGCAATTACACAGTTTTTACTTAATTTAAGCAGTTTTAGATAATTAAATAAAAATCAATTAGATAATTAAATAGTTATTGATAGAAACAGATTCCAACTTCCCCAGGGTGTTCTTCCTCAAAATTGGAGTGGAACAGAGCCCAACCGTACTGTCACTTGTATGGTGCTCAAAGCTACAGCTAACGACAGGTGCACATCTAGCCCTTTGCCACGATGAATTTTTGGGCCTCGAAATGACATCATTAGACAGGGGGCATCAGCAATAACAATAGGATTCCAAATTAAATCTGACACTGAATTAATATCTTTCGTTGTGAAGAACTTTAATAAGCAGATAGCCCTGTCGGGCTCTAATCTCCTATCAGGAATTCATATCTCAAATTTGATTTCGACAATGTGCTTGTGAATTTTTTTCCCTTTAAATTTTAAAAAAGCTTATATAAATACACATAACAAGTTTGAAGGCATCTATTTTTTCCGACACATAAAAAATTAATACCTCCAAGATGACTTTAGAATTACTATTCTACTATATATGTTACAAGCGTATTAGAAATTGAATTAATAAAACTATATGATTTTTTAACAATGTTTTTATAGCATTTCGTCTTACAGCCAATAAGCGAATAAATAAAATATTTTCAATAGTATTACTTTTACTGAATTTTTTCTCTTTAATTGTCGATTAACTATATATATATATTAATAATCTGTTTTGTACAAATCAATTTAGATGATTCATTGGAAATAAGCAACACTGAAGTTTAGAATATGAAAGTGGACAGACCAGAACATAATAACATTAAAGAAAACGTTAGACAAAACTGCCTTGCTGTGGTAAAAAAAGAATATATTTCCGGAATTTAATATTATTCAGAGAATTGTTACAATAGAAAACGTAAGTATGCATTTTTATTACCAAAATCATTATTTCATATTTATCCAAAAAAAATTCCAGTGTTACTTTTTGTACGTAATTTTTCACTTTTTAAGGTAAAAATAAATAAATAAAATGTTGGGATGTAGAACGTAGGAGTATTTAATAAAATGTATTATTAGACGGAAAGATTTTGCCTTCTATTTTCACTTCTATACATATGTACTCGTGTATGACAGCTAAATACATCAGAAAAAGTACATTATTTTGAACACATTCACCAGAAATTGTATGGTACAATTCTTGTGTAATGCTTTCAAAAGAGTTAGATATCGAAAAGAAAAATATTATTATGCAAAAATAAAGTTGTGTTATATCTGAAAAATAATAGTTTCTGGAAGAAGACTAAAACTCAATGTTTACAATTCTTTGTTGAAATAGAAATCTTCAACAGCTAAAACTTCACGATGTGTTTAATATTTTTCCTAAAAACATAAGTCTTAATTCAGCATAGAAAAATAAAATACATGATTATATTTTTTAAACATTTTTATTCAATTTAATATATTAATGTTATTTATTTATTTTGATTCTATTCTGTTACATTTTGTTATCAGCTACAAAAAAAAATTATTTTATCTTAATTGTTTTTGCAGTATTTTAGATTTAGGTTTGTGGAGAGATTTTTATTTTGCCTAAAAACCAACAAGAATAAGAGATTCCATATATAAAATGTCTTGAATATTTTATATTTTGACAGAAAACAATAGATAAAGCTACTATTTTGTAGGATAGAACACATAATCCAACAGGTAGCCAAAATGGCATTATTCTATGCATGTTTATTATGGCTATTACTAATTAATTTGAGCAATGGTTGTATACTAAATTTTTTACAGTGGAAATAGAAAATGAAAAAGAATTCAATAATAATAATTCATATAAATAAGAGTAAGCAAGGTAAAAAAAAAAAAAAAAAACTCACTGATCGAGGTAGGAACCCGGATGGCAATCCAGCCCTATGTAGAATATTTCTCAGTTCTAAGAGAGCAGCAGTAGCTTCATTTAACTAAACCAGCCTCAGAGCTAACCAATAAAGCGAAATAGGCATTTAAAAGAAGCTCGCCATTCGACGGGCAGTCATTCCGCCGGCAGCTTCTATGCAAATAGGCGCAAATGAGAGTCGGCGTGCTTCCCCAACCATGGCCGCTGATCTCTCATTTGGAATGGAAATGAGCTTTTTCGCACTTCATTTCCAAAATACTTTTTTGCTATTATTATTTTTCTCACTTCCGCTTGATCTGCACGCGATTGTTGACAATCAATAAAACCCTCGTTGAGAAATGCCATTCATTGTTATATTTTGCACGCGCACAAATTGAAGTTATATTAATTTCCCTTCTCTCAGACTAAATACATCGGTAGTATGTAGATTGTAAGTACCGTAAAATCCGGCGTATAACATTGCAACGACGTATAACGCGCACGTATAATTTCAAGCTGAATTTTTTAACTTTTAGATAAATTCATCGTATAACTCGCACCCCCCCCCTTTTTTTTTTACGAAGAAATCTGAAATGTACGTATGCCAGTAGCGCACACAAAACTTTTTGAAGGGGGTATCCATGGTTGAAAATCCCCCAACTCGTATCATACCTCAAAACAACTTCAATTTATTCTTCTAATTTTGCTAACAAAAAACAGTAAAAAATAAATTATTGAATAAAAATTAGCATTAATTAACAAAATAAATTGTTAATTACAATTATTTAATTTTATTTTTCGGTTACATATATATAGGATTATCATCAATCAAAAAAATCAAGGGCTTTGGGGGGGGGATCCGGACCCCCAGGACACCCCCCTTGTGTACGCCACTGACGTCAATAGTCTTATGTTTTTGAAGTCATTTATTCGAGGTCATTTATTATCGAGGTTATTTATTTATCATTTATTATTAATTATTTTTTTGAAGTCATTTATTATCGCAGACTTTAGAAGAAAATAGTGTACTTCTAAACAACACAACTCTTTTAATTCATAACAAAATGTCATTTTTTTTAAAGATACAATATTTCGATATGTGTAGAAGTAAAAAAAATTTTTTATGCTCATCTCTTTTTTTTTTTTTAAGTTATCCTTTTTATACCCTGCGTATAACGCGCACTCTTGAACTTAAATCTTATTTTTTTGTGCTAAAAGTGCGCGTTATACCAGGGTTTTTTACGGTATAGTGAAGGGTTAGTTAATTTTCTTTTACTATTAATAAAAAAGTGAGATTTATATTAAAGTCTCTCTATAAAGCGATACCAGGGTATTATTGACGGACCTCGTAGTTTTATATCCCAGTCAAATGACGAGGACAACACATGAGCTAGCCCCTCCTTTCCTTATTACCACGCCACACCAACGGGAGGACATTGAGCACCCATCTACATTGCGGGATTTCAGGGACTCCAGGACTCGAACTCGTGACACTCCAGCCACGAGTTTGTGACTGTATCCAGGGGTGGCCAACCAGGAGTGCCATTATTGCTCCCAGGAGTGTCACTATTTGATAAAAAATAATAATGCGTGCCACTTCCAACTTTTCCAATTATCAAAAATGGAAAAGAGAAAAATGTTGCTTATATGTTTATTATTTGATTTTTACGCAAGTAGCAAATTTTTTAATGCGTCGTTGAAGTCAAAAGTTAAAAATAGTATAATAAATAAGACGGAGAGACAAACTTAGGTTTCATTGTTAATAAACTTTTTACAAGTTCAATCAATTAGGTTAGGTATATATACATAAAATAAAAATGAGCAACTTGAATCCTTTGATTCAAAATAATTATTAAACGTCCTGTACTTACTTACTGTGGATTTTGAATTACTCTACTTTTTTTTACCAAGTCATTTATATTAAGATTAGCTCTTGCAGATGCTAACAAAAATTAGGTTATTATAAGTGCACATCAGCTAGATTTGAGTGATATTTATTGAGTTTTTTTGTGTGAGACAAACCACTTCAATAAATTGTAAAAAATGGTTATTTATCTTTTCAAAACTTTTAATTTTGAAAAATGGTTAATCTTTCTATTTTTAATTAAAAAAAAAAGGTTAATCTTTTCAAAATTTTAAAAAAAATTCAGTAAACTTTCGCGTACTACTGTTACAACTCCACCGTGCCACATTGTGGCACGCGTGTCGTAGGTTGGCCTCCCTGGCTGTAACCCATAGGCTACCGCGGCCCTGCTATTCATGAAGATCTTATTATTAACAGGATGTGGGGTACGAAAAACAGCCAAGTTTAAAAAAAACTTATTTGGATTGTTATAAGAGCCAAATAAGTTTTTTTTAAACTTGAGGCAATCTCAGTTTTGCATAAAAAATTAGTTAGGTTGAAATAGTCAAGGGATCAATGATCTTCAGTAGCTCTTGATTTTTTAGTAACATTCAGTTTTCCATAAAATTAATTATATTTATTATTTTTTGCACTGAAAATGTGACACTTAGTTTCAATTTTGCTACAAAGTAATAAAATTTTAACATATTTATAACATGAATAAGAAAATTCCGAATAGATTTTTCATTATTTTGATTTTTTATGTAAATATTTTTCGCAACGAAAATGTTCGTAGTGTTTCTTTTAAAGAAATTGTCCTCTACCAAGACTCAATTTTTTTCCTTTTCCTATTTAATTGTTCAAAGTAAAAAAAAGAAAGAAACCTACATGTCAAATTACTTATTTTATAACTGAATGTGAGAAGAAATTTTACTGAAATTTGATTTTAAATCACATTAAATAATTTAAAGATGCAAAGAAATTTAGAAGCATAGGAATTCAATGAGTTATTAGTACTTTTAAAGAGAGAGAGAAATTTTGTGCACGGTATAAACATGTATTAATGAGTATTCGCGCAAGTGATTTTTCTTAAAAATGGACGAAAAATTATAGATTTTAGCGACGTTTTAAAAAAGATTTTTTTATGAGTAAAACAAAATTATATATTTTAGGGTTAATTATTAATTGTTTCTTTGTTTTTGTTCGTCTGCACCCTTCCCCCCCCCCCAAATGATTGGAAAAAAACCTGTTGATAAACATATTTTGATTAACAAGTTTACATTGTAATATTTAACAAAGATAGATAACTGCCAGTTGAACTTTAAAATTCCTCTTTAAATTTATTTTAATTAAGATTTTCGGACCTTTTGCTTATTGGCGAGCTCTGGCATTCTCAAATGATGTTGCCAAAAAATTTGTGTGGAAAATGTATAAAGGGTTTCAATTTTTGAAAATTAGAAAGGAAAATCTTTTAAATTTATATTTTAAGGCTTTATCATACACACAGTCTCTTCTTAGCACATATATAACTTGAACTATCATGAATTCTGAACATTTTGGAATTATTTGTCGAGTTTTCATTGACACATTTTCTTTGATTCTTCGACAAAATTCTGCAACTGAATAGTTAGCTAGAATTAAAACTTTAATGAATCATGAATATCTATTTCGAAAGTTTTTTTTTATATTAGAGTATATTTAGATGCATTATAGGCTTATGGTATTCATTTCCAAAAATATTTTAACCATTATATCCAAAACTTAGCTAGAATACAAATATATTGGTTATATTCAAAATAGTTTTAAAAAAACTCAAACGAATATACACATATAAGAAAAAGTGTGTAAACAGATTTCTTGAAAATTTTATCTTGATTCAGAGTAATTAATTTACAAGTAACTTTTGGTAGCTTTATATAAGTTAAATAATTTACAGATAGCTTGAGTCTTTAAGTACCGAAAATTTTAGTAATTAATTCCATTCTTGTAATACGTGTGTATCTAGATGATGCTCCATGTAATAGCAATATTGTGAGCACCCACACAATTGTACGAAATCTACATACTAACTGTTTTAAAATTATCGACTATTCCCGTTTATTTTTATCAAAAAGATCATTTTTTGTAAATGGAGTCTTCATAATGGAGTCTACTTGAAACATTTAAAAAATACATTTGTGAAAAAATGTCACTTTGATTAAAAACTTTGGTAAAAAAGCGACGCATTTTTAAAACTTAAGCGCGCGTATAATTTTATTTACTACAGCTATTAAAATATTATTAAGTAGAAAGGTTTTAGATTTTATTTTGTTATTTTGATGTTGCATTAGAAATAAATAATGACGATTCTTAATGAATACTGAGCTAGTGTACGAATTATTTTTCAAGATATTCGTCAGTTGAATCGGATTTCGAACGTCAAATCTTTCATATTTAGATGCTAATAATATTTCAATTTAATAATAGTAATTATATACAATACATATATTGTATTTAATATACATAACATTTTATATAACCTGTTAATCATTCATTTTAAGTCAAAACCGGAGAAAAATTATCCAAAAATACTTGAATCCTTTTAAAACATTATCTATTGATCTCAAATCGAATATAGGCAATTGTTCTGAAATAAAAAAGATGAAGGATTCAATTTCAATGCCTTTCGGTAAATTTAGGGATCCTTATACATTGGGAAAGAAAATTTAGGCATGGGTTTTGAAAGGTAAATTTTAATTTTCTTATCAATGTCTAAAATGTTCCATTTAGGTCAATTTGAATTGGTTTAGGTTTTAAACAAATACTATAAAGTCTACTTAGATAATGTGAAAATAAAAAAGTTCGAGATTATATATTAATAATGTATAATAGAATAGTTTCACACACACAGTTTTTTTAACAACTTGACTTTTTTCTCGGTGCTTTTCAATTCCATCTTGTGCAAACAGTTAGAATTTTATAAAGGACGACCCAAAACTATCTCTCATTCAAATATTTATCTATACAAACAAGCACGTAGTGAGCTAGCTCACTTGAGATCAAATGAAATTAATTCATTAAAGACAAGTAATAATGTCAATTAAATCAAAGTTTCACGTGATAGAAATATGGTTCAATAAACTTATCATCAAATCCTGGAAAGTTATTTCATAAAATATATTTTGGGAAACTGATAACATAAATTTTTACCTCTCGCGTGCTTTTTTAAAAAATTTTTTGTAAATTAAAATATTTAATCCATGAATTCATATTACGATATTACGTAGAAAAAAGAACTATTTGCATTTGAATTTTATAAATATTTTTAGAATATTAACCCGATAAAGCGTTTAGGGTCAAACATACATCGATACTGACATAAGAAATTTTTGGAAAAACAGCTTTCAATAACGCAACTAATTAAAGTTAATATAAATATCTAAATATTTTTAATTACATTGATTTATTTTTTAAAAAAAATAAGCAGCATATGTGTATACAAATTAGTACTTTCCTTCACAGTACATTTCGAGATTTTATCCTGACTCTTTAGGTATATATCTTAGCAATTATAAATTTTAAAAAAATTAGTAAAATTTTCTAGGACGCATCACAAATGTAAAAAGATGAGCTTTAATAATTATAATATTTAAATTATTCAAAAATATAAAAAATTCTGAAGATTTTTTTCAAGTTGCTAGTTGAAATGCTCCGAAATATGAGAAAGAATTTTAAAAAAAATTATTTATGTTCATAAACATCATCACATGTTATTATACATTATCCTCTGTAATTCATATCTTATAAGTTATTGGGAAATAAATAAATTTTATAACTTAAAATACATTATTATAGATAGAAATAAAATATTAAATTTCACTATGTTTTTAGAATACATTGCTGTGCTAAGGAAAACTGTTTTTTTAACCCTTTAAAAATATTTCTCTAAACTGATGATACTAAAAAGACATTTACTTAATTTTATAAAATATTTTGAATAAATTTTTGTCTTAAATGTAACGCGCATTATACAATTGTATAGTTTTTGACAATTTAAAAAGAATTGACTTCCATTTGAGACTTTTGTTCCAGATGACATTAAAGCCAAGTTGAAATTGCCTAAAAGTTTTAAAATGTGTGCATATAGTTTCAAACTATTCTTAATAAAAATGCTTTGTAAGATGAATCGAAAACGTCTGGAGCTCTATGAGGTATACAGACCCAGACAGATAAACCCTTGTCTGATTAAAATTATAAATTAATTTTCACTCGTCTTTTTAATTTACCTCTTCGTTAAAAATAGTATCTGCTTACATAATTCAAAAATTAAGAAAAATTAGAATTTCGAAAAATTATAAATTTATACTTGTGAACAAGTTTAATTTATGAGTCGTTGTGGTTGAAAGAGAGTTGATTAGTTGTATTATTAAGAGACAGCACAAACATTAACTCATTAAACAAGGTATAGGATAAAGTTTATGAAAGAAAAAAATACATCACATTTATCAAAAACTTTTCATTTAAAAAATGAACTTTTTTTTGGTGATAATGTATTGTTACCGACTGATTTTATTTTCAAAATAAAACGTTCCCACTTTTGAAGAAAAATAAACTGAGATAGTGATTATATAGATAATTTTTATAACCCTTTTTTAACTACGCAGTCACAAGCAAAATTTAATTAACCAGCCTAATTGACAACTCGAAACAAAATAAGTGGAAATCCCAATTAAGTAGGGCTTAATTTTGTAATTTATTAGATATCTCGCATACACATTCACTTTGACACATTTTAAACGTGAATTAAACGAAAATTTTAAGTTACCGTAAAATCCAGCGTAAAACGCGCTTCTAAACTTTCAAGCAAATGGTCTTATATTTTGAAGACATTTATTCGACGTATTATCCCAGGCTTTTGAAAAAAGTAGTATACCTCTAGAACAACAACCCTTTAATTTTATTAGGAGTCATTTCTTGTAAAATTGTATTCCGAAAAATGTATTTTTTACTTTTGAAGTATGTATTTTTTGAAGTATGCATTCTTTTGAAGTTGAATGTATTTTTTTATACCCAGCATACAACGCGCACCCTTAAATTTCGGTCTATTTTTTTGCGTTAATTTTTTGCTTTTTGTGTCTAATTTTTTTCTTGCCTAATTTTCGGCAATTACGCCGGATTTTATGAGGTGAATTTTTTTTTATGAGTTCAAGCGTAGATTTTCTATGGGCCTTTACCTATATTATATCCCTTTATATGTATACAGTAAAGTAGTTTTTACATACTTTTTACTTCAATACTGCGTCAGTGAATAAGTTACAGATTCAGAATTTGTTTTCCACATAAAAAAATGATTCAATTCAAATATTCTATTTTGACTTTATTATCTCTTAGGAAAAAAAATTATTAAAACACTTATTTGCATAACAATCATTCTTTTAAAAACTGCATACATTCTAAAGTAAGTAAATATACATTTATAGAATCTAAAATTTACGAACACATTGGGTAAGTGAGTGAATATTAACGTCACACTGTTCAGCTACACGAGGGCTTTTGGCGACGGACCTCGACGAACATATTGGGAGAAACGGATATAGTTATGACCAACAGAATTCACAATAACAGAGCGTTTTTCTTCTTAGAAAAGTGCCCAGTCCTACTCGTATACTGTTTTGGATGAAAAAATTCTTAGTTAACTTAAAAGGAGTTTTTAGTGGATTAAGGCAATGGACACAGCTTAATCGAATAATGTTCAATGTTTTCCTTCAATATTCATCAAAAACTGATATATTATCAAATAAAGTGTCATCATTAATGCATTTTTTTCTATAAAGTGGTTTTAAACTTTATGTTCCTCAGTTACTGTACAATATTTTCGTTTTTCATTATTTTATTACGAAAATGTTTTCATATATTTTCTTAAAATTATAGCACATTGTTGAACAGAATTAAACTCACTGTTTGCATAAAAACATTAGAACAACCGTGAAATAATATTTTCCCGTTCAACTCCCATTAAAAACTGCTCACAAAAATACCGAAATCTGAATTAAAAGAGACAGTGGGACGTGTTCTTTGTGGGTTCTTTTCTCAGCCCAAACAATTTTATATTGCAGTTCAATAGTTTTAAAAAGTACCGAGCCACATTTTTGTAAAGAAAATGTCAGTATTAGATCTTGATACTTTTATTCAATCTTCGGATTAATCATTCTCAATTAGCTTTTTTTATGAAGCATCCAAAAGTGAAAATGCTTCTAGGTGGAGTAATTCTGGAGATTTTTGAGAATTTTTTTCACATTGTTCCGAGTTTAAAATGCTTACATCTGTGATTCTGGCACTTCGTGTGCTACAAGACTGATTGATTGATTGTATAATTAACATCACATTTGAATGAAACTCTAGAAAGTGCTACTGGGGACTGATCTCGTAATTTTTAACTCCAACCAAGGGATGAAGATGAAACCTGAGCTAGAATTCCATTCCACGAATTTCCACACTTCCTCATCGTGAGAATTAACGTGTTGTTAATGCTGCCACCTATCTGACGGTATCAGATCGAGGCCCACGAAATTTATCGCGGCAAAGGCCTGTCATTATAACGTCTGTCATTATTCATAGCTTTGAACACCATTCAAGTGGCAGTATAATTTTTGGCTCATTTCCACCCCACTTTTGAGGGAGAACACCCTGGAGGAGGTCAAGGGTTTCCCTCCTCTCTTCCTCTTCCACCAGCCTTACGATAGAACTTGCGGCTCGACGGCTATTTAGAGTACCCCCATACCGCAAAGACACTATACATTTGGAAACATCCATGCCTTCTCCGGGATTCGAAACCAGGCCCTGGCACAGTAGTCAGCGTCACTAGCCACTATACCGGATGGGTGGCAGAATTAACGTTGCATGCATTATTTCCTCCACATGATGGGTTTATGTCGTATTAAGACTCAAGCCCACGACTTGACAGAGGCAGCGCTGACAGTCAATTTACCACCACGAACATATGGCTATCGCGTCCTCATATACCGATTTTATATGAATTTTAACTAAAGCGCACACTAACTAATTATAACTAAAACACTATAAAGCAACTAGAGGGCACCGGGACTCTCCGGCCCCTAGCTCCCTCCAATGACATTTCGGCTACCAGGACCGTCCTTGTATACTGAAAGAACATTGAAAGAAAAGCAATTATTGTCAGCTGAACTCAACTTTACAAAAGAAGATCCAAATCAGAGTTTAAAACCACTAGTTAAGGCCTTTTAAGATGTTTCATTTACTATTGTTATTTTCTATCGTTATCAGCAAAGTGAACTAGACCATGATTCTGCATCCTTTTCTTACTTAACCCTTTCAGCAATCACTTTTTTTTGCTCAAAATGTTCAAAAAAAAGATTTTTTTTTTGTTTTTGTTATTGCATAATATGTAACAGTATGCGAAAAGGGAAGAAATTTACAGTTTTCCCACTAGTTTTTAATTTATAATTGGAGAACACAAAAAACCCTAAATGTTTGCTTTTTATAAGAACACACTGCATGCTATGAGTAATGTTTCATATATCTTAAAAGAATTTTCTCATAATTACAAAAAAAATTTATGTTCATGTCTCTTTTTCAAATGGTTTAGGCTTTTGTGTGCGTTTACATAAATATATGCACACACAGTTTTTGAAGCGTCGAGTAATATTTACATTGCAAAGGGGTAGAGATAATATCGGCCTTATTAGATTATCTTTCAATTTCCGTTTCTTCACAAACAACAAATTGCAGTCTACCTTGCCAATCCCCGTTTTTTGTCGAATATTTTCAAGAATCTAAATTCCTGTCTTCAATGAAAAATTCACCTTTCCTCCCAAAGCAAATCTCGGATGAGAAGAATTTCAGTATCATGAACAAACTTTATCTCTTAAAAACACTAACACTAATATAATCTCACTATAAGAATTAAAATTATAGGCGAATCAAAGAAAGAAGAGAATATCAGTGTCCGTAAAGGGCAAACTTGTTGTGACCAGCTTTCGGTGGGCCGTACGGTGTATGGTCAAACCAGTTAATGGGCTCATAGAAAAATTGAGATTATCAGATAATTGTCACATAAATAGCACGCAAAAAATCTTTTACACCGGGAAAGGATATTGAAATTAATACCACGCTAGTTTCGTAATTACAAACTCGACTGTTTTTATGTAGTAAATCTTTCAAATGTTATTTTGACTGATTTTTATAGTAGAATAATAAAATGCTTACAGACATACGATTCCGTATGTAAATATATATCTGCTTTTACTTTAATCAGTAGCAAAATTTTAGTAGTTTGTGGCTTCAAGTATGAATTTTGTACTCGTTTATGCCGAGGTATACACAAATTTTTTTTTTGTCATGACTGCTCACGTGTCCCTCATAGCAATTGTTCGTCAACCTCTCAGGCATATGTGAACTGCACTTCGAGAACTATTGATCTACGCAATTTGATAAGCCAACGTGAATATTTATGGGCAGTTTTTGAATGAAATACAAGTTGATTTTAGACGATTCAAAATTCAAATGTATTTAGATTGATGGGGTTATTAATGCCGCATTGCGCAGCAATACGAAAGGAATAAATTCAAATGTAATGACGTACGTTCTCTGGCGCATCAGTAATGTAACTTAATTCCTTGTACTTGGAGAGGACGTTACATTGTTGTTGACTGAATTATTGCAAACTTTGTAATCTTTACTTTACACTGGTTCGTTACTCGGCCACCCTCGAAGAAACTAACTAGAACTACTTTCAGAAGTAACACAACAACAAAAAGAATTTCTTTGTATGATTCTGGAATGCTAAGTAGTTGGGAACCATTCAGAGAATTGATAACTAGTGTGAGAAGGATTTCCACCACTGATGCAACGTAAGACGAACCGCATTGTCCACTTTTTTTTCCTTTGTCGGGCGCAATTAGTACCAGACCTTTCTCGAGCCCCGGAATGGATCGTAAATCTGCACGGAACAGACCCGAAAAAGAACTTTAAAGCAATCCTGAAGCATCTTATCGTGTGGTTCCAGCATTCCTTTGATTTATTTAAGGATTCCTGAAGGGTGGGCCTGGGGCTTTCTCTGCATCCCCTCCCTTCCCGTTTCAAGTTTGTAGTTTTGAATTACACAGGGGCGCCCGACGGCGATTCCTCAGAGAGAGACTTTCGCAAAAGTTCTTCTGATTTATGAGTTTAACCGGGAACGTTTACGATGGCTGGGAAGGCGGGATTTCCATGATGTTGAGTCGTAAAAATGGGCACCATCCTCTCTCTGATTGGTAGATTCTCTTGCTCCCCAGCATCACTTAATCCCTCTTTCTGGGATTCCTCTTCTGCGGGCATTGCCACAGAGGCTCTGATCTGGTTTCGCCCTATTTGCATATGTAATCGTATGCAGACAGGGCTGGGAGGGAGGAAGTCGTAAAATCCCCAAAATGTCTAGAGTTTTCAAAGTTTCTTTTGATAAGAGGCAAAATTTGATCTGAAAAATATTTTGAAGTGTACCCTCTTCACGTTTAGGTATGTCTGGAGGGCAGCAAAGAATGGCCACAGATGTATCGGAACAGAAGAGTTTCATCAATCTTAATTACCAAGTTTTATTTCTTAAAGCTTTGTTGCAACAAGAACAGCCGGTTTCCATTAAGGGATTGTAATAAATCAACCCATGAAGCCCAAGGTACAACTCAGTAGCATGCAATAAATTTTTTTGTTTAATGAAAGCAACACCAAAGCTAAAAGACCGTAATGACTAAAAAGGCTTAACAGAAATTCTTCAAAAGTTTTGTAACATTCTCCCCACTCCCGATTATACCCGTATCCATAATATAATACTTCATTATTTCAAATTAAGTTAAAAGGTTGTAATTGTACTAAATCAAATTTTATAACATTCTTTGAATGCTTTTGAAAAATAAGTCAGTTTTTCAACAGTATTTCTAAATAAATTTGAAATTACTACATTAAAACTAACGGAAAACTTTTAATGACACTTTTTTATTTTTTATTTAATTGTTTTTTAATCAGATTTAAAGTTTTATAATATGATGCACTGTGGGGGGAAGGGGAAATAACTAAATTATTAGGCTTATTAAAGAGTTTTGCATTTCTTTTTCGTTTCTTATTTCTTCCGAGTAATAAAAGAGAAATATAAATTCAAATTTTGCAAAAATACTTTATATAGTAAAATGTATCAAATGATCTCATTTTTTTTTTACCCTTCAAATGGTTTTCTTTTATTTTTGCTTCTGTGAGTGAATATTAACATCACACTGTTCAGCTACACGAGGGCTTTTGGTGACGGACTTCGTAATTTTGAACCATGGTCAAGTGACAAGGACGACACCTGAGCTGGTACCCCCTGTCCTAACTACCACACCAACGGAAGGACGTTTGAGCTCTTGTCAGATTTAATGTGCATCGCTCCCCTACACAGCGGATCTTCAGTGGTACTGGGCTCGAACTCATGATGTGCCCTTCACGAGTCCGTTACCTTGACCATTAGGCTACCGAGGTCACTTCTTTTTGCTTCTATTACACGCATAAATGAGGTTCATAAGGAACCTTTCTATGGGACGAGGATGATACCTGAGCTGGTACCTCATTCTCCAAACTTCCGCACCACACCCATCTCGAATCTGAACAGATTTAATGTGCCTCATTCTCTCTATACGGTGAATCTTCAGTTACATCAGGGCTCGAATTCACTATGCGACAGAAACAACGCCGGCCACAAATTCGTGACCGCAACCACTCGGTTGGACAGACAGATGTTAGTTTTAAACATCATATTCCTGATCTTTTATTTTCATTATTTTCAAATTGCTCTCAAGAAATTGGGGGGAGGGGGAACATAACTTATTTAAGTACAATAAAAAAAATTTAAATAAAAGGAATTCGTAAATTTGTTATGGTATGTTGCATATATATATGATTGTAAGAAGTAACTATTATTTAATGATAATAGTTATATATATATATATATATACTAGCTGTTACCCGCGACTTCGTTCACGTAGAAATTTACAAAAAAAGTGTTTTGTTCAATTCACAGATCTTACGAAAACTTAATAATTCTGTATTCTACGTTAAGAAATATATACACACTATATATATATAGAGAGAGAGAGTTTAATGTCATTTTTTTACTTTGTGAATCAATGTTTTGTTTTTATATTTTTGTGTTCTTTCTGCTTTTTGGTGTTTAATGTTTTATTTTTTTTTATTTTCTTTGTTTTTTGTTAATTTGTGTGTGGTTTTTTTCGTATAAATTTATTGAACATCCTCTCTATATACAGTATTAAATTTATTGAAAAATCTCTTTATATACAATATTTGGTGTACGATTTTCTTGAGCTAAAACAAAAACGCCAGTGGCATTCCTCGCACGTGAACATGCCACGTATAGTTGGCCATGTGAAAAGCAACTCTTAGTTAAATCTATGCCAACTTTGCTTAACGTTTGCCCTTGTGACTTGTTAATTGTCATAGCAAAGCTGACACAGGGAATTGTAGTCTTTTGAATTCAAACGGGAAATTCGATGGTATTATGGGAATTCGTGGTATAAGTACTATGTTACCTTTTCCGCATCCGGATATTATACGACCTTCTATAACGTTTCTTTGCAATGACACTACTCGCAACCTAGTACCATTGCAAAGTTTTGGTGGGTTTAAATTACGGAGTAGTATGATGGGAACGCCAATCTTAAGTTCTAGCTTGTGAGGAGGTAGACCAGGCACAATTATACTGTTTAAAAATTCTGTTGGATAACTAACCGTTTCATCCGGATTGCAAACTGTATTGATGGAAATGTATGTTTGTGATTCACCAGGAAGCTTATTTAACATGCGCTGATTAAGCGCAGTAACCTGGTCGTTTATAAGTGCTAAAATGGATCTTTCACACAACTACGAATCTTCTTTTATATTGAGATTGTGAACATTATCATAAATGCTATGTTTTTTATCAAAATCTGAAATATTTTCATGAATAAAAATCTAACAATGTTTAACATCGATTTCTAATTATTATAACTGTTAAAGTTTAAAACAGCTTAAATATAACGAATTAAAAAAACTCACAATTAAGAAATTAAGAACAATTTGAATTATTTTAGAAACAACTACCTACGCAGTTAACTAAATAAAATAACCTAAGAGTAATTTATCAAAATCTGAAATATTTTCATGAATAAAAACCTAACAATATTTAACATTGATTTCTAATTATTATACTTGAAGTTCAGCTGTTAAAGTTTAAAAAAGCTTAAATATAACGAATGAAAAAAACTCACAATTAAGAAATTAAGAACAATTTGAATTAAGAAAAACAGAGAGGTAGAAAAATGAAAGATACCTTGAAAATTATTCTTCTTCGATTACAATATAAATATTAAGCAAATAATAACTATTGTTTAAATGTGACTAAAAATTAAATAAAAAAAAGAGAAAGGATTAAAACTTATCCATTTTTTATTTCTTGCATTGGCTTTTGCTTATGAAGCCTTGATTTATTATTTTTAAAAGTGCATCCGAAACAGCCGATGCTCTACTTAACTGAACAGTGAGATAACTATCATAAAAAAAAATTATGGCACGTGTCAGCGAATTATGATGTGCGCGTAACACTGTTATGTCTCATGAAGAGCATCGGTCGCCAGTAACCAAAACAACGACTTCTTTAGCTCAGCTTGGCGTTCAATTTGGCGTTCATCTTGGCATTCCGTTTCACGTTCACCCGTATAGTTCCCGTTCCCGTAAGAATACGGGAATAAAATATAGCCTATGTTACTCCCCGTTAATGTGGCTTTCCATTAGTGAAAGAATTTTTAAAATCGCACCAGCCGTTTCCGAGATTAGCCGGAACAAACAGACAGACAGACAGACAGATAGACAGACAGATAGACAGACAAAAATTTTAAAAATTGGTTTTTTGTTATGAGTACCGTATATACTTTTAGTGCATTAAGTAAAAAGCTGCTAATTTGAAATTACAAACAGACACTTCAATTTTATTTATATGTATAGATGATCTGCAATTTAAAAATTACTAAATATTAAAGAAATATTTATTCAAATGGTTCTATTTTTCTGAATGTTCTATTCAAAGAATTCTTTACATTTTTCAAAAGAAAAGGTTCAACAACTCGTTTTTAAAAGAAATTTCTAGTGAACAGACTAAAAACTTCTAATAGAAAGACAACCAATATTATTATTAAATTATTTCAATACTAACTATAGCCAATCGAAGCGGCAAAATGCGAATTTCCGACGATTTTCAATAATTTAGAAGGGGGGGGGGATCCATCTTATAATTTTCCTAAAAATTATTAAAGTTTAGAGCATTTAGTCTCCATTTGCTGAATCATTAAAACGTTAGTGTGAAATTTCAATCAAGATCTCTATGGATTATTGAAGTGTCACATTTGAAATATCATTCCCTTTACAAAAACACGTTTAATTTTAGCTTGCAAATCTGGTAATAATTTAAAAACCTGTCATTTTTTTCTAATTACTGCGCAATAAAGACAAAGACAGTTTTAGAAACATAAATATATGAATTTTATAATCATAAAAATATACAATTTTTCCCGTAAGTGACAGTTTTAATACAATCATAAACTTTAATGCATGATAAAGTAGTACGTAATTATTTAATAAATGAGATTCATAAAATTAAAAAAAAAATTCTCATATTGATACGAAACACGAAATTTTTGACACAAATTTTCTACAAATAACACAATTATGTCAGAATTATAAGTTGGCGAGAAAAAAAATATGCATTTTGTCGCATTACTTAATTTATTATTAAGAATGAATTAGTAAGAAATAGTTACTCTAACGCGGCATTTCTCAAACTGTGGGGTGCGTGATAATCCTACTTGGGGGGGGGGGGGGGGGCGAGCACATTGAAAATAAAAGATTATTTAAAAAATAATTAATTTACTGAAAGGAAACAAAACAAAATACATTCTAAAACCATAAAAAATAAAATACTCATTTGCAATTATATAATATTTATAAATGTTTTAAGTAATCCTCAGTGTATTTGATAATTAATTGATCAGTACTAAGTTAAGAGCATGTTTAATAATTACTAGTGACCCCAAGGGCTTGTCCTATACAAAATTTAATACTTATCTTGATCATTTGTATGGTTTACAATTAAAATCGTATTAGAGCTTTAGCGCGCTCGTGTCAAAGTACAATATTATATTGAATTCAATACATCGTTATTGTATGGAGAGAGAGGCGCGAGGAAAACCATGATTGAAAACTGGGTCAGAAATGTTGAAAGTTTGAGAAGCACTGCTCTACCGTATTCCTTTTCCATCTTGAACCCTGTGCTAAATTTAGACATTCAGTGTTATAATTTTATCTGTATTTTTCTTTGACGGACAATCTTTTCTTAAAGAAAAACACGATGATTTGCACAAATTTTAGCAGAAAAAAAGTATTAAAAAAGTCAAACGTAAATAAATGAAAAACCGAGATAAAACCCGAGAATAAAGCTGTAAAATTTCTTGGATCTGTCGACATACGGTTTCTTTGATGTTAAGGGAATCGCACACGTACATTCAGTCCGCATCTGATAAAAAGTGTTTTGGTTCAAAATATTAGATGCAATAAAACACATTTGCTCATTTCTTTTTTTTTCCACCTCCCTCAATCTCTCTGGCTTATTTTTTTGATAAAATGTTCTAGTTTCGTTTTTATCGGGAGCATTTTTCGTTTTTAGCATTATTTGGCCCGGTATATTCCGACTGATATATATATTGCATCAGGTGAATTACAGAGGACAAAAATGTTAATGTTACATTTCATTTACAAGAAAATATGATTAATTTTGTAAAAATATAATTATTGCAATTTAGTTTCATTTGTTATATTTTATTTGTGACGAATCTAAAAAAATAACGTTTCGAAATAATTTATTTAGTGTAAAAAAAAGATACTCTTGTAGTTATAAAAACTGTAAAAAAGAAATAAGCTAGTTTATTTCATAAATGTCATTTTTTCCCCTTAAAAATTTAAGTTATTGTTATACATGAAGCAACATATGTGGTTGATTGAACAGTATATACGTCAAATAATTGTTGATATATTAAACAGCAACATGTTAATAATAATTATAAGATTAAACATTCTTTGGATCATTTTCAAGTTTAGCAGAAGGAAACATAAAACAGAAGAAAAAAATGTGAAGGTTTGAAAGCTTATAAAAAATACGGCTTTTCCCTTTTTTTTCAATTTAAATTTTAAAATTTATTTACTGGGCTATTTAATGAATCAAGCACTGATAATTGAATGAGGACTTTTGGGGAAGGACACTTTATAATTGTGAACTGAATCAGCTTCTCTACATGGCAGGTCCTTTGTGGCTAGAATCTGTGACTCGACAGAAACAGCACCGGTCATGGCCGGATGATTTTTTAATTAAAATAAATCTGGGAAGCACAGTATATTTATTTCTAAATTTCTTTTTAAAAGTCCGTACATATTTTACTTCAAGTGACATAAATATTCCCGACTTAAATGAATAACATAAATTAAACATTTTGATTAATAAAATATGTGCTAAATATTGTGAACCCAATGCTCAAATTGAAGACTTCCGAGTTTATATTCATTAGTATCAATAGGACTTTGATCCGTAGAGCATTGTCGTTTATAGATATATAATTTTTTTAAAAATTGCACATTCACAGAATAATCTAATTAGACATTTGATGAAATGAAGTAAAGTTTTTGTGCACTTATTCAAGGCTTTTATATATATAAAGTGGTTTAAATAGTAACATGAGCATACGCTGTGAGTGTCAAATTGTGATCAGATTAGGTTTCAGTGTTGTTAAGTTATTCCTCATATTACGACTGGAAAAAAAAATTCTGAAGTTAATGCTTAAATGTTTGGTCTTTGATTCCGATATTTGTTGCTGACCGAGGTAGCCGAGTGGTAAAGGACGCGAACTCGTTGTTGAGATGAGGGTTTGAAACCTAGGGCCACAACTTCCACCGTATAAAGGTGCCGGAAACATTAAACATGGCATGGGTTAAAGTTCAGTCTCTGGTGGGGTGGGGAAGTTGAAGAGTGAGATACCAGATCAGACGTCGTCACTTGATTATGGCTTGAAATTACGAGATCCGTCACCATGTTGTTTCACAGTACGAAATAAATTAAAATCAAATCAACCGATATTTGTAATGAACAATAAGATTGTAACTAATTTATTATCAAAATTGTTATTTAAAAAATAAATTTGATGTATACAATTCAACAACAAAGTTAGTAGTTATACAAATTCAACAAGAAATCATTCAAAAAGTACGCTAAAAAGTAATAAATTGTTCGGGGATTTTTATTATAGTATAGTATTTCTAATACAAAAAAAAATTCCTGTTATTTATGATATCCATTAAAAGACTTTTTGATTTTCAGATGGAAATAGGACTAAAGTCAAGAGAAATGCTATGTCAGATACATCCCCCCTTCAGGAATTCGAATAGATTCTTCTTTTAGAAGTAAGTGAGAAAAAAAATGCGCAATACACTTAACATTTTACAAGACATATTTAAGTTAAAGTACAAATTAACTTTAATTTAGTATTTAGTTTTTATGTATAAAATACTACATTTATTTTTATTTTTAAAAATCAATATCTCTTCTTTAAAAGGGAAAGCACTTATATAAGCACTGAAACGTAAATACATAGTTGAGTGAGAGAATATTAACGTCGCACTGATTAGCAACACGAGGGCTTTTGGCGACGGTCAACGTAATTTTGAACCATGGTCAAGTGACGCAGACGACACCTGAGCTGGCACCCCCTCTCCTAACTACCACACCAACGGGATGACGTTTGAGCTCTCGACAGATTTAACGTGCATTGCGCCCCTATACGGCGGGTCATTAGTGGTACTAGGATCGAACTCATGACACGCTAGCCATGATCCGATGCCTAGACCACTCGGCCACCGCGGCCTCACATACATAGTTGAATAATTTATTTAAAAAATATTGAATTCACAAGATATTAATTATTATAGAATGTATTTAAAATTAGCTTAATTTTAATAATTTTATAAATTAAATATATCATTTATCAATTTGTTACCAAACAAACAAAACTTGAGCTTTTGAGATTTTGATGAATTCCTTCGAAAGTTAGATTGGATTAACAAAATACTGATATAATATTGGAATTCAAAGCTGTACAAAAATACATTGGAAATTTTTATCCAAATAAATTATAATGTTAAATTTCATATCCTTTTTACACAATGTTACTTACTCATTTGAAATTATTTTTTTTAAAAAATTAACCTCAAAAAATAAAAAAATTTAAATTTTTGTTATATTTTTCAATTTATATTATCATTTTTAATGCAAAATTTATAACTACTGATTTATTATATAAAATTATAAATAAAATATAAAAAGTAAATGAGCTATCGTACTCAATCTATAATAACATGAAAATACACTTTACTGTGAACGTGCGATAGAATTTGAACATGATATATATTGTAAGATTTATCCCAAGTACTGAAAATTCACTTTCATTGGTAAAATAACTAATATATCAAATAACGATATTTTAACTGCATAAAAATAATGCCAATATTGATAAAATAAAGTACTCTGCAGATTTCAAGAAGCATGTATAACAAAGAAAAAGTAATAATTATTTATTAATGAATTTTTCCTAAAATTCTTTTACATTAATATTAATTTATAACAAGCTTCCGAAAAAGTTATTACTGCATTTAAGATTAAAATTTATAGTTATTATTTTATTTTCTAATATTAAGGAATAATTTACTCAAAATAAATGCGTAAAACAAAAGGACGTCAAAATGAGCAGTTTCAGTTGCAGATCTAAGTATTATATTCAAGGTGAGGAACTTGAAAATGGAAAACAACAAAGGTTATAAAAATATTGCGGAAATTCATGAAAAATAATGAATTGGGATGATTGCTTATAAGAATGTATATAAACACACTGCTGCAAAATTACAATTACTAGAAACCTATACAACAACGACAAGCGATAAATTATTTCTAATTTGAATCCACAAAAATACATAACAGGATATATTTAAGAGGTGATAACTAAACCTTATATATAGATAGAGTGAGTTATTTTTCATACAGATACAAAAAAAAAGGATTTCAAGAATTAGGTTAGTTAAGGAAAAATTCAAATGAAGTTGTAATAATGCATGAAACCATTCAGTTATTTAAATGTCTATTATAATTTCCCCTCCGGGTCTTCTTCTCAAATATTTGTATAGTTTATAAAAATTGCAATTTTTTTATATTAATTAACATGGTGGAAAATTTACCTGTTATTGTTTTGTTAGTATATTTTTCATCAAGAACTGGCTTCCATTTTTGTTAAACTCAAATTTTAAAAAAGCTAAGAGATTTAAAATATCTACATACTATTTATCAAAAAGCAAGCTTACAAATAAACAGCTAATGCGTTTTCGTAGATCAAGTGTTCCTAGAGAGTAAATAAAATCTTCAAAAATTTCAGTGATTCCCCCCCCCCCTGCTATGTAGAATCAAAACTACGCTTTTTTTGTGTAAACTTGTTTCTATTTTGTCACATAATTTATAATTCATTCAATTTGTGGAGTTTCTTGCAAACCTTTTGCACGCATGTACTGTGAATAACAGTTGCGGGATAAAACAGCTGAATGTAAATTAGCAGTTCTATTAATGATTAACAATTCAAATTAGTAATGGATGTGTGAAATTATGAAATTTTCATTGATACATGAAAGAAAATAATTTAAGGAAAACTACTTTTGATAATTTTTATAGATGCAGGAACATTTAAACAATATTTTTTACAAACATTTATAAATACTGATGTATGAAAAACTGCATCAAACATTAAAACATACTTAGAAAAAGAATAGAAATTATTTTTCGAAAAGAAAAGAAATAATTTTCCGGAGGAAAATGTCAATTAGATAAATCTACTAAACGTTTTAAGACATACACATAATTCCCACTTCATTAAATAAGATTTTTTAAAATAATTACCTATATGACAGATTTTTAAGCTCAACATAAAAGAGCATTCACAATATTGAAGTAAAAAAATTCTAACTCTATACATTTTAAATGTGGAGAAAACTATATTGGGCAAGAGTTTATTTTCCATATAACTTCTTAATCAACGTTTAAATTGTTTGTAGCATCAAAAATGTTATAATAACATGATCATGAAATTGAAAAACAACATAAGATGCATTAGAAATACGAACAAAACATTTAAATAATGAAAAAATAAAATTCGGTGCAAAAACAGTTCACTTACCTTAAGAGTTTCGGGTCCGACTCAGAGATAAGATTTCCCCACATCCCATTTGGTTGACCTTTGACGCATTTTTATATCACCCATTTTTACGATTGTTTGATAAGTAGCCCTGTAAAAATGTGATAAAAGACATGCATGAGTTCATTGCCCGAGGAAATAAAAAGTTGAAACAATTTCAAAACTTAACGAATTTAGATTTCCAGTTCACATCAAAAGATTATATAAGATAAAAATGTGATTAACAACTAAAAACGGATTATTCAACATAGCATTTTTAAATTTTAATTCAATTTATAATATGTGAAATATTACGCACACAACAGATAAGTTTAAAAAATTACGTGTTAAGAATGTGACGTCGTTGTTTGAGGATTTGATTTTCAAGTGTTACTTTCAGGTAATGATATAAACATTTATTTACCCTATGATCTTAATTGATTTAGTAAAACTTAATAATTCTTATGATAATTTACGTATAACTCTTGAGTAATTTAAAACAGGGTTACTCCGTAACTAACCATTCGATTCAGACAATGAATTTATTAAAAAATGTGCATATTTTTATATTCCCTTTATTTATTTCTAACAAATTGGTATTATAAGACATGTACAAAGGGAGTACAAATGATAGACTCGATTTTAAAAACTCATATTTTCAAAACTACTGCATATATAATAAGTGATATATAAATGTAAAGAGAAACATACCAATTTTTTCCCCACCAGTGATCAACAGAATATTCAAGATTGCGGAGATTTAAATCCAAACATGGTGACAATAACAGAGATTTTTTGCGTGTTAGAGTATGCACGGAATTTTTCAGTTATTTTGGTGCAACATGCATTTAGGAATCGATACGAAAAAAAGAACCATCTAACAAGAGCATCATTTCAATGGTGTAATCAATTTAAGGAAACAGATTGCTTGAGTAAAAAGAAAAGCAGCGGCTGGTCAAGTATCACGGAAGAAGCAATGGAGAGGGTGAAGCAAAGTTTTGTCCGAAGTAAACGAGAGTTGTCGCCTGTAACCTTGGAATGCTACAGAAAATAGTTTTTAAAATTTAACGAAAAAAATTATATTTCAAACCGTATTATTTTCAATTGACGCAAATGAATGAGTGAATATTAACGTCGCCCTGTTCAGCTACATGAGGGCTTTTGGCGCCGGACCTCGACGAACATATTTGGATAAACAGATATATTTGTAACGTAATTTTGAACCCTGGCTAATTGACGTGGACGACATCTGAGCTGGCACCCCTTCTTCTAACTACCACACGACACCAACGGGAGAACGTTTGAGCTCTCAACAGATTTAACGTGCATCGCTCCCCTACACGGCGGGTCTTCAGTGCTACTGGGCTCAAACTCATGGCACGCTAGCCATGATCTGATACCTTGACCATTTGGTACCGCGGCCACATTTTCAATTGACGCAACAAATAATCGGCAATTAAGCATTTGTGCCGCATTACGAACCATTGATACAGTGATGCTACAAAATGTATAGAGTGAACTGAATTACAGATTGGACGTATGCCGTGGAACAAGAAGGGTGCTACATCGAGCATTTGTAAGTGAAAAATAACTTGGTATATTTCTCTTTACCACTTATTGTAATGTGTGCAGTATATTCGAAAATATGATTTTTAAAACTGGGTCCATCATTTGTACACTCACTCTGTATTATAATATATTTCAACTAAAAAAAGAAAGGCGATTAAAATGAATGTTTGAATTCTTAGCAGTTGTTAAAAGTATGTGCTCCACAAATAACATTCTTGCAGTATGTACTTTGAAATTTTGCGTTTCTTATGACAGAGATAGCACAAATTCTGTGTCTTCAAAGGTGGGCAAACAATTAGACGAATCTTAAGTTATTTAGGGGTAAAGAAAGACTTGGTGATAACAAAGGATAAGACGTCATAAATATTTTCTTGTCATCAAATGCAGGAAAATAATTAAATTTATATCGTATGACTGATTCACTTTCAATCTCTGATCCTAACAAAAAGAAAGAATAAAAGAGAGAAAAGTTTTTAATCGGTATAAAATTTATAATTTGCATTGTATATGAAATACATTTTGAGAAATAGTGCTTTTAGAAAGCCACACGCATCTTCAAAAAGTAAGTAAGTTAGTTTACAAAACAAGTAAGATCTTTATTTTAAAATCCCCAACTGAACAATATTTATATTTTTTCTTTTAGCTAATTTTAATGGAAATGTAAGAAAATTTTTCAGACAGGGATTGTAAATATTGAAAAAAAAATATCTATAGGAGAAACTTAGATTTTGTTTTTCCCTTTTAAATCTTTTCAAAATATTTTTAATCATTGAATTTTACAAATAAATATTAAATAGTTCCTTTTTTATTAATTTCCTTGTCAATATTTCAATGTTGTATTATTATCTAAGAAATAAGCGTTATTATTATACCTTTTAAAAGAATTTAAAGCTAACATATCCAACTTATATATTTGTATGCTTCAGAAAGGTATTTTTCTTTTATGTTACTATATAGTAATTTCTGTTTCATTATAAATAATAACTTTCTTATATCCATCGGAGCCAATTGAACAGAATGAAACAAAACAAACCTAAAATTAGGAATTTGAACCTCGGCGTTAAATTGGCAACATCAATATATAAGCAAGTAATCAATATATAATAACACTGTTAAGACATTTTTATTTAGATTTTACGACAATATTGCAGATGCAAAGGAAAGAGAAAAAAAATCCTATAAATAATTTTAGAAAGAAATGTATCCATCCTAAGCATTTTCTGCTGAAATTTATCATGGCTCAAAAGAAAACATATTTATATATCTCATATATAAATATAATACTTAATGCGAAAATATAATTCTTCATGACTCAAATTTCCACATTTTTTTTTTAGTTATAACTAATACAAATAGTACTAATAAAATGTTGTACTGTTAAACCCAGAAGGGTTGCAAACATTCCGAGTTCTGTGCTTCAAATATGCTCTAAAGTTTAAATTTTATTTTATTATAATCCCGATTTTGAAACCCTGCATTAAATCTGGATACCGTGTGAGAAAGGATTCACTGTAAAAAATGCAAGATAAGCTTTTTGAAATTGTTATTAATTTTGTTTCAACTGAATAAAAATAAAAATTTGTTTTTAAAAGAAATGGATGCACAACAAATATATTTTATATTTTATTGTCATTTACAAAAATAAGAAAAAAAAGCATCCATGTTTCTACGCATGACTTATAGCTTTTTTTAAAAAATTTCATCGTGATAATTTTACGATTGATAAGCAGCATGAACTTAATTTACATATTGTCATATTTTTTTCACTGTGAAGTGAAAATATAGAAAAAACTATGGCTCTTGTTTTAGGTTGGATAAAGCACCCGAAATTCGTGTCCATGAGTCCCGGAAGGAGTGGATGAACATCCCGGTGAGCGAACAGCGGAAGCGGCGGATCAGAGGATGGAGAGCGGAACAGTTTCTCCGTCCAAAGCAAACTTTCTCTCCGATCAAGTATATGGGACATTCCATCGCTTTGCAGCAAGTGGAACGTGGTAGTTTACTATGAAATCTCAAAAATATAAAACTCTTTATGTAAAATAGTATAATCTTTTGAAATATTAGCGTACTTATTATCATTTTTATGAATTATTTCCACAATTGTAGACTTAGGGCTGCGTAAAATAATTAATATTTGTGATAAGACTAAAAATAATACCAGAAAAATTCTTATTGTAAACGGAATACAATATTAAAGAAAATAAGTTAGCAATTTTGTGCACTTTTTCAATATTTTTTTTGTTTGTTAAAACTATTTAATGAAATAAGAATCCGATTCGTTCTGTAAGAGTAAAAATTCGCGACTGCACTATTGTCTTAGCGTGGTTTGCTGTGACTGACGTTTTTAAGAAAATTTAGTATGAATTCATTTATATATATCAGTACACCAGTTATAAAATTTGTACAAAATAATTATTTTTGTACACTTTATTTCACCGCTACTTGGAGTTGAATTTATCAACTTTTCATAGATTAAATATGCCCGTAAAATAATCTAATCATTCGTATTGCCATTGATAAAAAAGTGTATTATATCAGTCAATTAACTTAAATTGCATTATATTACTGTCGCAATAGAAATGCATAATTTGTATTTGAAGAAGAAAATCTTTGGAAGAGTTCAAATGCATACTTCTTTTTATACTGTAAATTTATCTCATGATAATTCTATATCTTAAGAAATGTAGTATCAATTCAATTATTTTTTTTTGCACCGAGGAAAGTTATTTTCGTATGCAGAGTAAAAAAACAGACCTGATTATTCGTAAAATAAATATAAGTTGCTTACTAAAAAACATCAGCACTTCTTTATCTATTTTTAAATGAATAAGTTCAGTAAGAAAATTTCAATTTTCCTTCCTTTTTCTCGTATTTCACGTATTCACCAGTTAAATAACAATTTGATAAATTGTTAGTTTCCTTCCAACATTAATGCATAATCTTTCTTTTGCCAGCGTCATTGTGATATGTTGTACTAAGCAGTCCGACACTTCAAACTGAAACTTAATCTATACATACCTTCCTATATAATCTATACAAAATTCTATGTACTTAAATTGTCAATGAGCAAAAGAGTATTTTTTGAAAGCTGTATAGAAGTCAGGCAAGTGAAGAAAAGATAAATGTTCTTAGTAACCAACATTTTTGTATAGAAATTATGATGTACACTTTATTTTTCAAATAGCTACATTCATAGATTTCAGTATTAAAATTTCGAGTTAGTTATTTAGTATTAAGAATATTATGAAAATTTGGTATTAAAGCACATTATAAGTCAGTAAATATAAAACTTTTACTCCTAGCACTTTTGCACATGCACATTGAATGCCACTCCTGTAACTTCTATTATATTTAAAATTATGCTTTCAAAATTGAAATGACTCGTTTGTCATTAGTTGTATTTAAAATATCACTTTAAGAACGGAATTTTACTTTTTTAATGAAAGGATTTTGATAGAAATGGAATACATGTATTAAAATATGTGTGCGAGAATTTCTTCGTGAAGAGTTATTCTATATAGTTTCCAAAACCCTAGTGTAGCTGAATAGTGCGACGTTAATTTTCACTCACTCCATTCATTCACTCAATATAGTTTCCTTGGAAAAAGCGCGAACTCTCTTTTTTTCTTACGTTTAGTTAAAACTTGAATCTCGCTAATGTTGCAAATAAAATACCTTCTAGAAACCATTATATTTTTTTAAAAAGGAACTATAGCTAATAGAGATTAAAAACTATTCATAACATTGAAATCAGCACGAATTCAATTTTTTTCAAGCAAATATTTTACAGTATTCAACCCTGCTGTATTTTATTTGTGTTTGTGAATTGTTTAATATTAAAAATTTTCTAATAAAGAAATTCTACAAAATTTACTCTAAAAATTTACAAAATCTGAAAGATTTAGCTATTTTTAAGACTAAGAGTTTATTTATAAGTTTAAAAAAGACAAAACACTTGACGGTATAATGGTAGGGAACTTATATAATTTCTTATATACAAGAGAATGAGGCTTGATTTTGATAATAATGTACAACTTATGTATTATGAATTAATACTCATTTTCTCTTATATATTTTTTTTTCAGGTGGAGGCCATCCAATATATTCAATGAAAAATTCTGCTTGTATGAAGTTTAAAATGCAATTACATCAATACAGTGAAATATTATTAACAATAAACATACAATCATATCAAGTTTAAAAAAGCTTCTTTTTTTTTTTTATAAATCAAAAAATAGCGGAATTCTTTTACTTAATTCTGAATATTTTACAAATATATCATTGTATTACATTTATAAATAAATAACATACCAAACGATTACAATTCATTCATCGAATAATTTTTCAATATATATATATATATAGCACCCAAAGAAATAAACAAAAAAAGGAAACAAATGATTTACCTCGTCGAGGTATCCGAAGATGCATTTGACAATCGGATGTGTTTCTGAAAAACACAATGACACACTATGAGGATTACGTCACATTATTGTTTGCAGTATTCTTCGCTCCGATTGGTTGCTTCCGGCTCGCGTCCTTTTCAACGAGTCATCAAATTACGGATCATAGCCGAGATCGGACTAATGGACGCGTTCATTACCTGGGGCGCATTTGACACATTTTATGACCTCTGCTGTCACGTGACACGTTTTGATGACTTTTGTGTCGAAAATCAAATTCTAATCCCGAATTCAATACAGATCCGTGATTTACTCGTCTGTGTCACCTGTTATTGTTTACAGTAATTAAATCATCACTCAATGCCTTTTTTTGGAACATGAAACTCGTCTTGTTCGTAAGAAATTACTTTTGTTATTTATAATACTGAAGAATAATTTTAATTAATGTACTGAAACCAACTACTTTTCTCTTCATTTTTTAAGATAGTAATGATATAGTTGTATAAATGATTAACTACAATTATGAAATTATTTACTTATTAATGGAATACAACAAAACAATTTTATGATAGTTTTGAAATCTGTTTAAAAATGACCATTTCTATGAAGAAAAAAATTTAGTTTCAATTTTATTACATAAAACGCCTCATTATAAAATTTTAGAAAATAAACTTTATTTCATCCCTTGTGAAATGTATATTATTCCTAAGGAAATGATTAAAATATTTTTAATTCTTTAATTGAATAATGTAAAATGCATTGTCATTTTCTAAAATATTCCTTTTCGTCTACTTGTGTGATTGTATTTGTCATAATTTATTTATATCAAAATATGATTCTGTGATAAATATATTAGAAAATATTTTGACAATTTTTAAAATGTCATAAATTATTATTTTATAAAATATAATGGTACATTATAATCAAACTAAAAGTGTATATTTTATTGAATGCTTGTTTTTAATACTCTAAACATTTAAGAGGTATATTTTAATATTTAACACAGTTTGGCCGATTATGTACAAAGTACCTACAATTTTGAAATAATATTCCTGAAAATAAAATTTTTTAATCATTTATCACTCATCGAGATTATTTAGTAGAGGAACGAAACAAAAGAAAAATTATCACTTCTAATAACAAAAATGAATAATATTAAGAAGCTTTTCTTATTATTATCGAATTGTTTACTTGAAATGTTAAATTATTCTTCAAAGTAAGATATAGATAAAAATATAATTGATATTTATGTAATTTATCTTTCTTTTGTAATCAAGCGGAAAAGAATAAACCAAACTAATGCCTTAAAAGAAAGGTCAAGAATTGTTTTTTTTTTTTTAAAAACACCAAAATAGAAATGTAGATTTAAAAGTGTTGCCAATTTTAAAATGAAATAAAATGTCGGATGATTTTTTAAACCATGCCTAGAATAAATCACTTATGATTTTAAAATAGATAACAGAAACACGATCAAATATATTATTTTTCTTAAATCATTATATTTTATTCTCAATATAAAACAAATATCCTTTATAGATACAATCGCTTTCGATTTCCAATTTATGCTGTGCGTCTTCTTATCCAATCAGTTTTCAAAAATAAAATTTTGGGGAAATTATAGAGCAGACAGTAGAGATAACAAATCGAATGGTTTTTCCTAATAAATCATGTCAATAAAACCTTCCAGGCAAAAAGATATCCTGGTCTATTTTTAAAAAAAACATCAAAATGTATAAAAATTTTGTACGTAATTTCTTATTGATTTCTTTGGTTATATTTTCTATTCAAAATTTTTTTAAAAAACCAACTTTGAAGATAAAATTGCTGAGAATTTTATATTTTGTATTTCAAATAAACTTGATACCGGTAGACTTTTGTAATTGTTTCAGATTTTATTATGAACTATATTAATCAATTGCATTTTCATAAAGAATTCCCAACATCAAAACATTTTTAAAAAAATTATTATAAAATAAATCAAATTTATATGTATTATTTTAAAAATGAATGACGTAATTCGAATTTTGAAATCTCTTTTACTTCTCAAGTTAATTTATTATTCTATTCCAAATCATTAACCTTATCGACATCTTCGGATTAAATTATTGTGAATATTATTAATAATTATTTTCTAGTGATCACGTGACATATATTCTCTTAACTTAGCTTTGTGAATATTGATATCGAGCTTGAAAATTCTTCACTGGATAATTTTTTGTAAAAAAAAATCATAAAATCAAATCTAATCCAAAGGGAGGGAAAATATTATTCTATGATAATAATTCTTGCAGAACTTTGTCATTTTAATAAAATGTGTTATCAGTTGATCAAAATGTTTTCGTAAAATTGTATACCAAACATTGTATTAATATTTCAGATGCAAAATTACATTCTTTTCTCGGAATTATTTTTACAAAAATTTTACTCTGACATGAATAAAAATACTTCCTATGATTTATATATATCGAAATATATCCCTAAAAATAAATCAATAAGCCATAATTATTTTTTTTCTTTTTGTATCGTTTATTTTTCCCCTTTTAATGAATCTGTCTTTTATTTTGTATCCAAACTGCTTCATTTTTTTTCGAGGGAAAAAAGCTGAAAAATTCTTCTTTTTTTGAATGTTTTACTCTGTTTCATAAAAGCTTCGTATATTTTCTTTTGTCTTATATTTTATTTTTTCCAGCAGGAATGCAGGAATATTCAAATTCCTTTTGTTTTTGTCAGACAACTGTCAAACAAATCAAGCAATAATTTCGATAAATAAATATTTTGTAAAAAAACGACTTTTCTGAGACAAAAATATCAGCACAATAGATAACATTTTCCTTAATTTAGTCTTGAGAACTGGCAACATTAATATTAATTCCAATGACTAATTTGATAACGTAAGCAAGACCAAACAACAGACGCTCAGTGAACATATTCGATCAATGAAACCTATTTGTATTCGAACTTTTTCTTCGAAACTTTGTGTTTTCGAAGTTATTTGAATAAATTTTCTGTGGGTTTCTCGAATTTTTGCGCATACTTGCTGGTATTTTAAATGAATAAAAGTGCAAAAATGGGAAACCCCTCGCTTTTAAATTCAATTTCTTAAATGAATTTTGAAGTTGATTCAAACATATATAGTTCGAATTTTTTCCCCTGTGATAACTTTTAAATAGCTTACACTGATTTGTATTCAATCTGTATTTTTACGTTGATTTCTGAGATGAAAGCAATATTTTAACATATATTTTGCAATTATAGGATATATGTAATTCTAAAATTATATGCACTAGATAAAATCATATACTTTGAATGATTTTAAGATATTACATATATATACATATATATCGTAACAATGGCCATTGGTAATGATCTCTTTAAGGTTAATCCTATTTTAGATGATTGATATTTTATATTTATGGTACTGATGAAGCAGTCTTGTGGTTCGTTAATTCGGTTTATCGTATATTGAACATGTAGAAACAAACAAACATATCTGGAAAACACAACACAGAAAACAAAAAACACACAGCACACAAATACACGCGAGCTTTTTTGACAAATACAAAGAGCAAGAGAGAGAATTATTCTCAAATGTCAAGTTTTTATATACAGGGAGGAACATGGGAAAACGCATTATAAAAAATATAATCATGCGATTAGGTGAAGGGAATAATTAGTCATTTATATAAATGACATTATTACTTAGGGAATATTAAATCCCGGTAAGTAAAGCACATGAAAATAATTAATGATCTTGTATTTCTTGGAATCACCAATAAATCTACTGAAAATTCAAGGTCTAAGGAATCAGTAATAAATATACCAACATAATGTTTTTAATGCTTTAGACCAAAATAAATTGAGACACATGTTTCGAAATTGGGTATTAACATTTAGGAAATAGATGTTAATAATAATGGAGATTCGAATTATGAGTATATATATAGATATCAATTTAAGTTATTACATATATATATGCTATTTATACATATATAGAGAGAGAAAGATTTAAACCAGAAAATTTCTGTTTAAATCAGTCACATTAGTGGATTACGTCATTTTTTTATTTCTAATCTTTATACAATATATTTATTACAGAAGAATTAATTTAATGACAAGAAATGACCATGACCATTTGGCTACAGTAGTCATCATAAATCATTAGAAATATGCATCAAATACTGATTCAAATAAAGCAAATCGAAAAATATTAAAAAATGATACTATACAAAGGTTTACAGAACTTTTGAGAATGTAATATCGCGCACAATATAAATAAGAAACCGGTACAGAGGAATAAATTACTAGTTAAAAAGCGCTCTTGATTTTATTTTTCTCTTTTTGAGAACTAACCAAATATTTTTAAGCATTGTTATTTAATGGTTTAAATTTCTTAAAAATGACCGAATAACTTAAGTTTAATGAACAACTATTTATGGGAAATTTATTGAAAATTTAGTTTGATTCTCTAAGACCTCATTTGTGAGTTTTCTCAAATAAAGGCTGAAGCCTAGGCTGCGTTAACCTAGTGGTCAAGGTCACGGACTTGTGGATGGCGTGTCACGAGTTCAAGCCGAGTACTGCTGAAGACCCGCCGTGTAGGGATCGACGCACGCTTTAAATCTGTCGATGTTCAAACCTTCTCCCATTGGTGTGGTGTGGAAATTAGGAGAGTGAGGTGCCATTTTTGTCACTTGACCATGGTTCAAAATTACGAGGTCCGTCGCCAAAAGCCCTCGAATAGTTTTATTGTACGAGATTAATATTTCCTCACTCAATCTCCCAAACAATTCTTTTCCTGTTATTTTAATTTTATACTTGTGATGCTTTTTCACGTTCAATATATGCATAACAAAATTTTTTTTAAAATTTCTATTTATTTTTTATTTTTAATTTTAAAGATACATTATATGTTTGTTTTTTTAATATTTTTTTTAAAAAAATCGTTAATTTTATTAATTATTTTAATATATTTTATTTCGTATAATACGTTCACTTAATTTTACAAAAATTAATGGTAATAAATTTTCTTGATCTTGTTTAGTTCCCATTAGTATACGTATCGCTACGATTGGGTTTGATTTTTCCAAAGCAACACAATGGATATTGGTCAACAATGGCTACGTCATTTTTAATCTCAGCCAAGTGACAAGGACGACACTGGAACTTGCACCGTACTCTTCAAGCTTCCACACCAAACTGCGTCTCCTCTTACACGTAGTATACGTGTCAAACTCTTGCAAACTATGCCTTCTCTTTAACACTATTTTTTTACATATTTATTTAAATATTTCTCTTATGACAATATTTTGCTCCCAAATCTTATAAGCTGAGCCTTTTTTTTTTATTGACCCTTTATGGGACATACTCTTATAATGAGTTTGATTTTAATTTTGATTTTAATCCCGCTCTAATTTTAAAAGTTTTCTTGGTGCAGAAAGACTTCCCCTTATAATATCGTGATTTTATAATAAAAAAACCAACAAGCAAGTTTGGTAGGAAAAATTCATGATCTTACGTACATTTATTAAAATTTTGCGTTTAGTTCAAAAGAATTAAAAAAAGATTCATTTTAAAGTGATAAAATAGGACTTTCACACGCTTTCTCAAGTATGTAATTAAAAATTAATATTTATACAAAAATATAGGTATAAATATATAAAGATTATAATACATAATTTTAATCTTTGATAACTGAAATTCGCGGTGTTATGTAGGAGTAGATTAAGTTTTTAAAGAAACTTTATTCTGTTATTATAAAATACAAAACTCAGAAATATTCTTTATAAATATGCATTGAATTAATCATCATAACTTGTCATAATAACCAAATTACCGTATTTATTTGATTCTAAGCAGCCGTAAATTCTAACTCACATTTTAAATTCTCAATACTTTTTGGTGATAAATTAAAGAATAGAGTAAAAAGGTTTATCGATATCACCGATATTTACAAGATTAAAAAACCTTTTAATGAGAACTAATAAGAAGTGAATAATTTATTTGTTTTATCATTATTAAAGACTTTAATACATACATGAACCTGTAATTGCTCTAGCCGTTCAATATCATCCCCCTCCCCCATACAATGTGTGAAATTTTTTTATCTTCGATTCTAAGCCACACCAGATTTTGCAGCATTCACATTAGTAGAAAAGTCCAACTTAGATTCGAATAAATAGGGTAAAAGCAACTACATTAATAATTAAAGTATAATGCAATAATAAACAGTACAAAGCAGCTTACAAGATCGTTCAAACTTCTTATACGTAAGAAAATTAAAATACTTAAGTCAACGTATATTGGAGTTTATTCAAAATTGAAAAAAATATTTTCCTGATTTTGGCAAAAAGACTTTTAATGAGATGAAAAGTAGATTTAAGGCAAGTAATTACATTGCAAAATCTCTTAAACCCAAATAAACTAAATTTAAAGCCAAATTAATAAAAATAAACAGGTCTAAAAGGAAATATTAGGTAAACATTTAAATATTTTTATAAGTTGAAGATTTTATGAAAGGCGTAATCGGTATCAAAATGTGCAACAAATTCGTGTTTCTTTTGTTCTGACTGATTAGACTATAATAAATCTTAAAAATAAAAATAAAATTATCTAACATATTCCCATATTTTGTTGGCCGCGGTAGCCGAGTGGTCTAGGCATCGGATCGGGGCTAGCATGTCATGAGTTCGATCCTAGTACCATTGAAGACCCGCCTTGTAGGGGAGCGATGCACGTAATATCTGTCGAGAGCTCAAACGTCCTCCCGTTGGCGTGGTGTGGTAGTTAGGAGAGAGGGGTGCCAGCTCAGGTGTCGTCCGCGTCACTTGACCATGGTTCAAAATGACGCGGACCGTCCCCAAAAGCCCTTGTGTAGCTGAACAGTGGGACGTTAAAATTCACTCACTCACCCATATTTTGTTATTAAGACAGAATAATGTTATTAGACCAATTTAGACAGAAATCACAAACTTATTCAGAGAAGAAACAAATAAAAAGAACGATGCATTAATTTAAAACTGGACTAAATGTTTTTCGTTTAAATCGAAGAGTCACTCTCGCATCCATTGCACTAATCATGAACTATATTCGACATTAACCTAGCAACATGAGCTTTCCTTAGAAGAAAGAATTAATGAAAGGTACACGTTAATGAATGAGAAATTTGACTAGAAAATATTGTAGGGGGGGGGTCTTATCGGCACCCCCCTCTCTCCGTCCTGCGCGGCTCTAGGTGTGGGGGGAAACAAAGCATCACCAACAAACTCCATAATAACAATTAGTTTTATTAATCCTTTGAGCATACACTTAAACAATCACAAGTGAAGCTACAAGAGGAAACCTAGGAGTGATATCTAAAGCGTTGTCTATTCCTAATACCCAACTCTAAGTAAACCCGAAAACGTGAAATAGATAGGGAGAACACGCACTAATGAATCGATAGCTAATTCTACTATCTTAAATCTTCAATCGAATAATTTAATCTAAGCAATGACTTCCTTTAACTCGCGCGAGGTTTGTGAATGAAATATTCCAATATTCGTACTTACGTGACAGCTTCCCGGTTCCTTCTATCTTACATCTACAAAACCTATATATATATATAGACCTTACATAGTCAAACTAATTTACATATAACGGGTTCTTCTTGAAAGGCCGTGAATTAATGTGAATGTTAGCCCCAAAGTTTCCCCAAGAGGATTAATAGGAAAATAACGCGAATAGACCCGTCACAATATATCACATAAATTGATTAAGAGCAGAAATGCTTGATATTATTCGTAGATTTTAATACACATTTAGTAAAAATATAAAGAACTCATTAAAATGTAATTTTAAGTAAATAATAATTCAAACTGTGCATAATATGATAATTAAATTAAATGAAATTGAAAAGTTCATATATAATTAAATTCAAAACAGTGAAATTATTTGATACTTAGATTTTAATTCTTTATTTAGTAAAAAGTAGGAAGTACTTAATAAAATGTTAATTATGACATAAAATATTTGTTAACGGTTCTTCTGATTTTGGAATGTACCAATTAACAAAAAGAATAAATAAAAAAGAGATATATCCCTTTAATAATAGAAAAATGTAAATTTTTGAAAATTAATGTCTCATAACATTAATATGATTCGAGACATCCTTTTGACTTTTCAAACCTAAAGAAAGTAAATTCAACTCTTAAAACACTTTTTATTGCACTTCTGTTAAAAACTAACCAGTTAATTAAACAAATATTAATACTCTAACTTAGTTTGTCGTGTTCTGGAACAGTTTATAATTAAAACCTTTTTCCTTCGTTGCATTTTTTTTTTCTTTTTAGATTCATGAGAGAGAGAAATAATCTATAAAAACTATCCGTTAGTTTTCTTGAATTTTTTCATTTCATCTATTTTCTTAAAGGAACAAAATGATTATGCTTTATCGCATTTTTTTTCTTTTATTTAACACATAATTTCTTGAGAATTTTTAGATATTAAAATACAAACTGTAATATAAAAATATCTTTGAGAAAAAAATATATCATTACCCTCCAAACATTTTATTTTCTCTGGTGCACTATGTTAGTTTCTTCAAATCTATATCGATAATTGTTTGATTATTTATTAACGTCCCATTCATGAGAAACACTAGAGCTATTGGTGACTGACCTCGTCATTTTGAGCCTCGGCCAAATGGCGAGGACAGCACCCGAACTACCATCTTTTCTCCAATTTCCTCATCACCTCAAGGTGATGTCTTAGAACTTCAATCCCTTTATACGAAGTATCTTCAATGACCCCAGGACTGGACTCGACAGAATTGCAGCCGTTTATCTATTGTCTAATGTTAGAATGAGCATTGGGCAGAATATTTGACCTCATGTCATTTAAATTTAATATTTTATGTCATAAAGTTCCACAGAAAGCCATGCCTTATTCCAGAATACTACTTACAGCTCTCATTTCGAATTATGGCGAAAACTTTGCTGGTGTAGAGATCAGAAAATTCGTAAGGATTCATCCATACCAGTGATTCCGAAAGTGGCCTATATAGACCCCCAATGATCTATGACGACCTCCAAGGGGTCTATGTCAGCCAAAAATTAATTTGGGGGTCCATGAGGTGTAAGTCTATGATAGTGGCTTTCATTAAACTGGATTGTGACTTTATTTTAAAAAATATATATAATCAAGTGGAAACCAAATTTTACCTTTTTTAACAGATTTATTTACTAAATTTAATGAGATTAATTTGTATTTAGAAGGTGACAGCATAAATTTTATTAAAGCAAGAACCATTTCAGCTTCCTTCCCCCCCCCCCCGATTTAAGTTAAAGAAGTATAATTTTGGAGGTCCCGAATTTTCTTAATTTGTCAGACAATCTGTCAGAGCGTTTTAACCTACGTTCAACATTCAAATGCCTTTTATTCAGATTTTGAAACCAAGTTTGAGAATGATTTGATTATAGCAATACCACAGTAGGCAATGAATTCATATAGTCATATTGAAAAAAAATGTCACATTACAATAGAAACTCATCGTGAAAAGCCTAACGCAGATCTTAAAGTTTATATATATAGAGAGAGAAATAGATGCCAGCAATCTTTGCTTTGAAAAGACAAATCTGTTATTCGTCCCAACTTACGGAATATCGTGAGGAAGTTTTTCGTTGCTTTTCCTAGTGTGAAGGAATTTCGGCATGGTTGCCAATCTCCAAAATAAAAATAAAAAAGAAGAAGAAACTGGACACTAACAGAGGAAATTTAAGGCTAAACCAGACAATATTAATACCAAATGTTGAAAATTTGATATTGTATAGCTAGTAGAGTTTCATCCCACCCATTAAAATCATTTGTTTGTTGTTTAGCTAGTTTATTTAACAGTTTTATTTATTCAATAACTTTTAATTTAATTTACGTGTGCTTTTTAAATTTTAAACACTATACTTCAAAACAGTTAGAAATTTAATTCTTTTAAAGTAGGAGTAGTAGTTCAAGCTCTCAAAATGACATTTAAGTTGATAAATTTGCAAAAATTCAATATTAATTAAGCAGTGGTCTACCCCAAACCGAAAAACATGGCAAGGGGTCTATGAGATAAAAAAAAGTTTGGGAACCTTTGATCCATACTATGAAATCTTAAATATGAAGGATGATTTTGATATAAATAACATTTAACTGTGATCAATTTTTATCGTTTAATTTAATTTGACACGTGTGGTAAATATCTAATCAAATAAACTTTCAGTGTCTCTTTAGATAATTAGCAAACTACTTCTATTTAAAAATTCAAGAAAATATAATCTAACGTTTCGCATAATCGATACCATCACATTCTACTGCGATGAAACTGTTTGTGTTGCTGGTATTGAAAATAACCCATAAGGTTCTTTAGAAAGTTGGCTCTTTCGCATGATGTTCTAGCCCACATTTAACTCGATTTCTGGGTTATTAAATAGCTTGAAGCTTAGGATTTGATTCAATGAATGAGTCTGAGTCATGAAAATCATTTAAAGGATTAACAGGATATCGTCTGAATCTCTCAGAGAAAGGAAGGAGATTGCAAATTTAAACAGAAGGATTTCGAGAAGAAAGTGTTTAGCTGAATCATCTCCTGCTCCAGTGCGTGCAATTACAGCCTTATTTCGCATTCTTCCGCTGGCATCAGGTCCTGCGGATCTTTTACGAGAGCCGTATAATTCGACAGAATTAATCTACCGACAAATCACGTGCGTTACAGTTAATCAGATGTCCCGCACTAAAAACGGAGAATGTCGCATTAACATTACGCATCCAACCGCTTCTCTCACAGACATTCCACAAAACGCCAGACTCCGCCTTTTATAAGCCCTCAGCCAATGGGAAGTAGCTGGAATTAGATTTTATGGCTTCACTATAAAAGTGGAGGACGCCTGTAATGACTCTTTTCCAACAGGGACCCTGGGCGCGGCCATTAAAAAGAGCCCAGGGTTGGAAAGGCATTGTTAATGTCCCGGGGGCCATCAAAAGAGACTCACGCCTTCCCGGGGTCTAAAATGCGTAAACTTTTATGGCTTAGATTTCAGATATTGCCACTGAGTTTGCATTTTTTCTTCCTCTTTTACACCGGATGGAATTGTAGACGTTCTCTCCCCCCCCCCCTTTTTGAAATTGTACACTTCGCAGCTTTTCCTCCTTCTAGCAAGGCAGTCTTCCCTCCCGAGTGAAATTAAAGGTTGAAACTTTATACCGAAGAAACGTTATTATTATCTTATAGAGATTAAAACTGGAATAATTTTTTTGAAAAAGTTATGGTACACCATAAATATCTGTTCGGATTTTTTCTTCTGAGTTTCGTAAGAACTTTGAAATATATTGTCTGTCTTACTCAACCAGAAATCTGAGACCAGAGTTGCGTTTTCAAAGCTCAAATGATTTTTTAAAGCATTCATTGGTTAGTCCTCCATGAAGAACCAAATAACTATCGAAAACTATAAAGTAGAAGATGAAATTTCTCTTCTTTGTATTTTGCAATCAGAGTACGAAAGGAAAATGTACAATTCCATTCTAAAATTTTTTTTTGAGATATATATTGTGGATAGAGAGCAATGAGAACCTCAGATCTTAATAATAAACAGAATATATAAAAGAGAAATGCCTTTTTATAAACAGAATCTAACGAACATGTTTTTTCGCCCTTTCGACTCTACAATTAATGTAACAATATGTTTCCGAAGTACATCTATGGCTGAGTTTTTCAATCAGAAAATAAGAAACATATGATAAATATGTTTCCCACGTAACGTTATTTTGTCAAATGGGGTTTTAACAATGGGGTCGATATATTTGCACTTTAAAGTTATTCTTAATATTCAAACTAACTTAAGATCATGACATAAACGTAAATTATAAGCCCCCCCCCTCCCAAGATTTATGAACAAGATTTTCGCTACTGGAATTACTATTGAACGTTGCGAGAACAAAATAATCGTACATGTTTTAAATGAATAATCCTGTAATTCTATGCAACTCATCTACTGACTAAAAATCCGTAGCGGTGGATTGATTGGTCATTTTAATAACGTCACACTCAGAAGCAACCCTGGGGCTACTGGCAACGAATCTGTTAATTTTGAGCCACAATCAAGTGACAAGAACTATATAGTTGACCTCTTCTTGAGATGATATTCCACTCTCTAAACTTCCTCAATACATCAGAATGAGCTCTTTGCAGTTTTAATGTGCATCAGCTGACTCTATATGACGGATTTTTAGCGGCACTAAGACTTGAACTCACAACTCAGTAGAACGGTCTCAAGTTCGTGACCCTGACAGCTCGGCTCCCATGACATTCTTAGTCGTGAAAGCTTAAGGAGTTAACTTCGGGTAACAGCCTCAAAATGTGAGCTCGGTTTCAAAAATATAGCATGTATCAACGATTAATTAAAAAGCTACCTCTGATAAAATATTACAAAAACAAATATATAAAACCAAAATGCATAGTAAGCAAAGAAAATAATCGAAAAATGTATCAAAAATCAAGGTAATTTAAGGAGAAGTATTTTACATACCAATAATTTTAAGTAAAATATTTGCCAAAAAATATTGCACTATATTTTAAAGCTGGGCTCGAGGCAACCTTTTGCCTGAAACGAGCCAAATCAATCTACCAATAAGATTCAGCGTGCCACACAGTAGGACATTTTTGAAACAATTCGATTCTCGCGATAATGCATGCAGAGTTAGAGACTAGAGGTCAGTAGTAGAGATTTGTAGTTTTATTATATTAATTTTTCATCACTTAAAGATATTTCTTAAAATAAAAATAAACAACACAAAATATAACTATTTCTTCAACAAAAATATAACAAAATTAAAATTGTACATGTATTATGTATTTTTAAACATATTTATTTAAAATAAGAAATAGACAACACATAAAATATAAAGATTTCCCTTCATTCTTATTAAATTAAAGGGTAAATAAAAAATTTCATGTGAGCCCAGTGCTTACACCACATTTTACACATTTTCATACTGCAAAATCAGGGGTAAAATGAGTGACTTGCAATTTGACACAATTCTGAGCATTCAGTTGTTAAAAATTTCTTGGGGATTCGAAATATTTTTCATGCGAGGAAACATTTTTTACTAGATATATAGTAAAATATATAGAGGAAAGTAGAGAGTACATCTAATTTTCTTTCCATCAAATAATTAAATCTCTTCAGCAATGACATTTAATAATTTACAAAATAGCTGTAAATTTATCTTTAGAGTTATCTTTCAGATTTTTTCGTAATTCCGTAAATCTTCATAACTCTGAAGATGTTTGTCAAAATAAAGTTCATAATAAATTTATCAACTTCCATCCACTCAAAAATTGACAAATTTGTAGTGTAGTACAGAGTGCCACTAAAAATTGTACCGCATGCCACATGTAGCACGCGTGCCACAGGTTGCTAACCTCTGTTTTAAAGCAACCACACAAGTAAACAAAATTTTGTATAATTTTTCTGCTTTTTGTTCCATTTCACATATAATCTCAATCAAAGTCACTTCTTAAATGAAGATTGTAACTTTCTCTTTTTATTTGAGATTTATTTAACGCGAATACTCTAATGTTTTTTTTAATTAAGCTTATTTGTGTTTTCAAAAACCAGAAATAAATTCATTCACAAGACATATTGGTATGATTTGGCAGGATAAATATTTTTATACTTCAAAAATACACGCATTCGAAGTAAAAATGTCAAATCATGTTGGTTTGGGTTTTATATTAAAGATATAACTTTTTAAAAGAAATAACTTTTATTACTGCAATAAATTTATAAATAGTTCTCAGAATCACGTGCCTATTTTTAAACGTGATCCAAATAAAATAAATAGAATTATAAGAGAATAATAAGTACAAAAAAATTATCGAAAAACTGAATTTGAATATTTAGCAAACATGAATAAATGAACTAATGACAGATTTCCTTGAAAATGTATTCAAATGCTAGTGTCGATAGCTAGTTATATAAATAATAATAGTGTATTCTTATTTTAAAACTTTTAACAACAATATAATTATTTACATTGTCAATGAAACATTTATTCTTTTAACAAGTACTTTCCCATATTGCTTAAATATACGTTCAAGTTATTTCACATATTATAACTTTTTTTGAATTAATTCCCAGTAGTTTTACACTTAAGAACATTGAGAAAAGTTTACATTTGAGGAGATGTCATCATGTTGTCTCGAAAACAATTCTTTTTTTTTTCAAATGGTACATTATTCTTAGACAACAATGCGATATTTTAGTTGTATTAGTTATTAAATAATGTTTTCTAACAAAGATTGATTATCATTATACAAAAAAGAAGATTTTAAATGGTTTTAAATTATTTTAAAGGCGCAAACTATAACATGCTGAAATATTTTAATATTTTCATTGACATGAAAACATTTTTCATAATTTTTAGCAATGTTCAATTTTGGACTTGTAATTTTGTAACATTGGATTTGTAAGATATATAAAGAACATTAATGTGGTCAGCTAAGCAAATTTTGGCTTATAATTCAAAACTTCGATTTTTTAACAATCCTTAATTAAAAGGTATTGAATAAAAGTTCGTTTATACATTTCTTCCTAACATCTCCTATGCATACTATTAAACTTTAAGTTATATTTATTAAGGATATCATACACACATTTACAAAATACAAAAGATATGAAAAAAATAAACATTTTGCATCTTCCACTTCTAAAAACAAGAAAGACATGAATGCATTCCGAGTACGATTACAAAACTATGTAGAACCCTTGACCATGTACGTTTTTACTTGACCAATTAATCATTTATTTAAACGAGGGTAATATTTAAATGATTTATTCTACGTTTCCATAGAAACATATTTGTTGAGATTAAAAAGGGTCACGTGATTGAAGCTCAATTTTAGTGACGATATTTATTTGCCTTTTCAAAAACCTTTGTTCCCTCATTAAAACATTATCGCAATCTACATAAATGTTTAATTATCGCAATCTATATAATTTCATATTAACCTAAAACAGGATTAGGAATCTTAAAGATGTACCGCATTATAATTTTGAGCCACAAACCACAATCCACATACTAGGGGCTGATAAGCCGTTCTCCTAACTTCCATGACAAGTAATTTGAGATTTTTAAAATACAGTTGTGAGTTTAATTTGTACTTATCTCTGTAATTTAATGTGATGGCGATTCTTAAAATCGAAATTCAAAGTCACAACTAGATTTTAAAGATTTGGAAAATCACAGCCGAGCTACAATATTGACATCAAATATCTTCTTTTTAAAACTAAAACAAACGATCGAGGTTTACTAATGCCTTGGTAAGGATCTTTGCTGTCTATGGAACTATTGCTCTTTAAATTCCAAAGTTCTCACATGGAATGGCAGGAAATCTAACAGTGTTCGTTTCATTACAATGCGACGAAGTATTTAACAAAATTGTCAAAAATAAAAATGTTTAGAATTCAGAAATGTATACCATGAATAGTTTTAGTTAAATGTAAAAAGGGTTTTTTGAAGGCAAATTTTTTAATCAAAATTTCTAATGCATTGACTTAGAAACTGAAATAAATGTCAAATTTAAATTAATGTTGAACAATGTGTCTCGACCATTTCATTAATAAGCCCACTAGTTTTCAAAACGCGTGTGTATCATCCGTATCGGATGAATAATCCCATCTAAAAATAGCAATGGTGTATCTCCATGAACAAATTCTGTTATAAGTTTTCACAGTAGCGCACACAAGAATTTTTCAAGGGGGGAGGGGGTCCAGGGTCGAAAGTCCACTATTCTCGTATCATGCTCCAATACGCCGCCCAACATATTCTTTTGATTTCGTCGGTTTTCGGTAACAAAAAACAGTAAAAAAGTTAATAATTGAATGAATAATTAGCATTATTTCATAAAATTAATTTTTATAACATATAATTTTTATATACATAAGATTATAGCCAATCAAAAAAAAATCAAAGGCTTTGGGGGGGGGTCCGGACCCTCAGGACTCCCTCCTTGTGTGCGCCACTGACTTTTCATTACACTGTACTTCTGCTCGCTGACATCAAGTAGCTCGAAAATGCATTCGAATTTTAAAGGAAACCACATCAAAGAGAGAGGCATCCTTTTCAATCTCCATATTATTGCTTAAGAACTGTCTTTGTGTGTTTACGACATTTGCTTGACAAACTAGTCCGAATCACTAAGGCTTTATTATAAAACTACCCGCATTTAAGAACCTAAAATGATTCTACTTTTAAAACAGGATTTTGCTAATGATCCATTAATTTTTCAGTTGATTTATAGTTTATTAATGACGTTTTTCGAATCAACACGAAAATTATTGGTGACGGGCTTCGTAATTTTGAACCAATTTCAAGGGACGACACCTGAGCTGGCCCATCATTCTCTAAATTTACACACAAAACCGAATGCGGCGGAGTTTTAGTGACACCAGGCCTGAAGTCCACGACTCACCAGAAACAATGCTGGCCAGGAGTCCGTGGCTATTACCACAGCCACCTCACCTATTATAGCCTCCTTAATTTGCCACCGAAATCGTGGCCGGCATGTCACGGGCTCAAATACTGATGCCATCCACCGTATAGAGGGGGTTAAATCTATCGAGGTTCAATATGTCCTCCTGAGATCCTAATGTGGTTGTTTGGAGAGTTGGGGGCCAGTTCAAGTGTCATTCTCGTCACTTGATCGAGGTTCAAAATTATGAGGTCCTTAGCCAATAGCCCTCGAATTAATTTATAGTCCAGTGTTAATATACTCAGATGTATCCCTTTTATAGTGATACTGTGATTCTTAAAGGTTTAACCGAAAGAGATACTCTTTAACTTCTATAGGCTCAATTCATGTGACGTCATAGTCACATGATAATAGCAATCATGAGCTTCCAGCTAATCAGTTCATATGCTTCATTGTTGCCAACTTTTGATCTTTTCAGAAACTTTCTCTTAAACAATGCAAATTTGTTAACAACAATAATGCACATAAGGTAAACAAAATGCATTTTATTTAAAAGTACATGCATAAAATTAGATTTTTTAAAAAAAAATTTAAATCCTTGATGAAATTTATTTTTTATAACTTTTGAACACTTTTTTACCTGATTATAAAATTTTAAATTTTAGGCAAGTTTTACGAATCGAACGGCAAGTACAATTAGTTTGATGTCTGTTTTGAATGCAATGGAGAACACACACACGTGTTTGTCTTTATCACGTGACCGGCATAATTGAGCATTACTATTGAAACTAGATTTGTCATTTTATGAAATTTTACAGCAATATAGCCGTAAAAACTGATAAGTAGTACTATTTTTTTCCTTGAAATTTCTATTCCAAAAAGAAATAAGGTGGTTGAGGGATTAATTTTTTATTAAAATAGCACTTTAAATCAACATGAGAGCTATTAAAACAGACCTCGTAATTTTGAACCTCAGGGAAGGGACGTGGAGGATAAACAAGCCGGAATCCCATTCTCCAAAATTCCACTCCAGGCCAACAGCAGGACTTTGGGCATCAATAGATTAGACATGTATCAAGCTCTCTACTAAACGGATCCTCAGTGGCACCAAGAATCGAAACCGCAACTCCTCAAATACATCGCCACCTAAGAGTTAAAAACCATAACCACTTGGGACGCGCAACCCAAAAAAGATTTTGTTTGGTCGAGATATATTTTTTACAATTCGAGTTCGAATGCAATCCAACATTCCATTAATTAATAGATTTTTAATTCCACTTGATATAAAACCAGAAAACAGACTACTTTCAAGAAGGAAACTGTAACGTCGTTAGGAAATAAGCGCGATATTGTTGTTATTTATTGCCTAGACAAATTACAACGCGTTCGTGGTCATAAAAAGTTTACTCATCTGTTTCGTCTAACATTTTCCGAAGTATTTTTTCAAGAACTATCTGACGAAGTTAGATCTCTGTTTACTCTAGAAATATTCAAACTATGTGTAAGCCGTGGCATGAGATGACATATCTTTATGACTCAGGAATTTACGACATCGGCTACCACGGGCTGGCAAAAATTCATTCCATCCACCCCGGTGTCGCTGGCATGCCTCACGTTTAATGTTCTAGGCCTGAGTCCCACCTCATTACAGGCAGGCCTTCAGGAGAGTGTCAGATCTGCGGAACTTATGGCCCAGCAAGCCTCGCCATTGGAGGAGCCAGAGTTATAACTCCCATAATATTAAGAGTTGATGGCAGTCTTTATGGCCACGTCTTCTATATGAACTCCTCCATCAAGAGAGCTTCCATAATCTCTTGATTCGATTGATTCCATACAGTAGAGGCTGCTGTAACGAGCTTTCCTAAATCGGCCCTAAAGAAAAATGCCTCGTGCCGCCGCTTTAGTTTTATGAACCTGCCATGAGATGATGGGAGCCAGAATTGCCGAGAAAAAAAAGATCAAACTATCAACCTTACTTATTAACCTCTTCTTGTAACGATTAAGATAAAAATCAATAGTACAAACAATTGCTTTGCTTTAAACAGCAAAATAAGGAGAGAGAAAAATAATTTTTTAAATATTATGTATAGGGTGTAAAACGCTGTAAAATCTGAGTTTAATGTTTTGCTAATAATAAGGCTCTAAACTTAAGTTTTTCAATAACGTGTGCACTTAAAGTAATTTGTATAGACATAATTCTTAGATATTTAAGCAAAATTCAAGCCCTGTTATTTTAAAATGTTTGTTTCTTTGTAAAGAAATTTAATTAAGCTATTTGTTGTTGTTGTTGTTGATAGAGTTTGCTCATCCGCATTTTCGGTGTAACCGTTAAAATTCCCGCATATATAACACTACTTATCCCCTCTCCATAAGCCTAATTTGAATTTCTTCCTCTGAAAATATGTATCCTTCTATATTTTTTACCGTCATTTAATAGAATTAAATTTCGAAAGATGAATTGCATTTAGTTTCATTTGATTCAATTCGTGATCGTAGGGCAACACGAGGGTTATTAAAGTAAAACTTCTGAATTCTAAGACTCGATCAAATAACGGACATGTGTGTATTACTTTCCAAAAAAAAGTGATTAAAAACAACCCACTTTTATGTTATTATCTTTACCACCTCAAGGGATTGTGTTTACAGTTTTCAAAAAATTATTTTGACCTTTAATCTTTTGGCGATAAAACCCCATCTAAATTTAAAGCTTTGTAAACTGTAGGGAAAAAGGCTTACTTTTGGCTTTCACAGCAGTTCACAGATTTAAGTCCAAGAAAATATGAAATTGAAGGCCTTTTCAAATTTTAAAATATTAGACATACAATGGAAGAGTGAAAACCTTTAATTCTTTTTTAAAAGGAAAATAGGTTTAATATGGTTTTAACAACTCATCAAAGCAACGCAAGTGCTATTGGTGCAATTTTCAATCACAATCAGATAACGAGAGCGACAGCCAGGCACCACTTCTCGCCAAATTTCCCCACCACATTCCCATCAGCTTCAGAGTTCCAGAGTAAATCTTATTTCCATTGCCCATAATCTTTATTCTTTCACACCGCTTTACATGAAGCTTATATTCTATTTAAAAAACAGCATCTCCTATTCTTATCGTACGACGGGGGTTTTTAATCAAAAATATTAAAGGCATAAACGAAAATCGCAAGTTTTATCGCAGAATTTGGATTTATGGAATATGGCATACCTTTCTATTTTACATTATTACTTGTGACGCTGTTGGGTTTCTTAAGATTCAACTCTATTTTTAGGATGTTATTTGCACAGTTAGAACATAATACAAATATTCGCAACAAACGTGTACAAAAGGTTGAATTATGAACGCGAAAGATCTTTAAGTACACATGAGCACTTTGACTTAACTAACCAGTACAAACTTCACTTGCCAATTTTTTAAAGAAAAGAAACAAATTCCGAGCAATTTCAGATTAAAAAAAAAAAGATCTTAATAATGGGTATAAATTTTTAGGTGGAAAGCGTACGTCTAATTACTGCACCATTCAGTTAAATTCATTTTGCAATTTTGACAAAATACGAAATAGTTTCAAACAAGAAAAATAGCATTGCACTGGAACAGCAATAAAAAAAAGAAATCTTTTGAAAGTAAAGTTAGAACACAAATAGTTTGACGATTTCCTCTCTGAGAAAGTGCTTCAAGAGAGTTTAAATTTCCTTTTTTAAATATTAGTATGAATATGATATTCTGAGAATTAGGGTTGTTTATTAAAGTCGCACTTCGAGGGAACACTATAGTTAATGACAAAGGTCCTATACAATTTAAGCTCATGTGACGAGAACGACACAGGAGCTGGCATTCCATTCTCTAAACTTTCACTCCACTCCAACGTGAGTATTTTAAACCTCGAACATAAATCAGACTCTCTCTATATACAGTGGGTCTTCAATGGCACCAGAACTCGGAACCTTAATTCAACGCTGACACAGGTTTCCAGCCCTGATAGTGTCCAGTATATACTGAGAAAGAAGATTGGAAAATGTAATAAAATACTACTAGAAAACTATTCTATTGCAAAGAATGTATGAAATCAGAGATTGAAATTATACAAAAAATTAAGTAGACTGTGTCTGTGACGACAAAAAGCAGTAGTTCAAAATATACAATATTGAGGGGGGAAATCTTTGGTAATAGATAAAATTGAAGAATTTCAAATGTGTTAATTTTTATTTTCTTCATAATTCACATGTGGGTATCGACGGTAACGAAAAGGCAGACTTACTAGCCAAGAGAAGAGCCCTTGAGCCTCATGACAACAAACTCCTTCCCCTCCATAGTCCCTTAAATAAACAAATTTTTTGAGAAACTAGTGGATACATTTAAATATAAGCAAGCAACAAAATCAACAGGAAAGTCTTGGGCTTACATTCAAAACATTTCGAAAAAGTTTTGCCAAAAGCCACGTGAACTGCAAATAGGCTATGAATGCATGGCACAACATTCTAATAAAACAGGCCCATCTAGTATATGCCAAATTTGTAATTCGGGCATCATGAATGCAGAGCATCTTCTTAAATGCCCAGAACTAGATAAAGAGTCTCAAAAGCGTGGCGAGATTATCAATCTATACTGGAATACCAGAACTTTCTTCAACTCCTTGTAAAGACTACATCTCCTATGTTCCTTTTCTTGTTGTTTAAATTTTTACTTTTTTCTTTTGTTCTCATGTTAATTTTTCCTGGTTCTTAATTTAAATGTTTGTTATTTTTCATTATTTATCATTGTTCTTGTGTGATACTTTGAGCTTTTTTATGTTTGGAGATTGATCCTTCTAATAAAGTCATAAGTAACAACAGCATTTTCTTCAAAATAAATCGTTATTTTTAACTATACTAACACGAGTCTTCTTTTAGCTGGCCACACCTTTTTCGGTTATCATTTCGTCACGTTCAAGCAAAAACGAGTTTTTGATCTCTAAAATATCTTATCAATATACAAAATGGTAACTATCCCTCTTAAAGAAAAAAAATTACAAAACATTTTAAGATTACTTAAAATCCTCTTAAAAGTTAAAACAGAAAGGTGAAACGAAAAATAAATCATCCTTCAATTGGATTCATCTTTGTTAATCAGAAATTTTCTGTGTGTTCTTCCTCCCCCATCCCCAATTTAAAGTTATTCTTTTTCTTACCAAACGTTGAATCTCAAAAGGGAGAGGGCGTAGTGCTAGAGATTCAAACACTTTTCAGGATCCAAAATATACAAATACAAAAATGGATACTGTTATATCCCATTTATGCGAAGTTGTACCCTATTCCTTGTCAATAAAATTTAGAAACATCAATAAATAACCCTTTTTTTAATTCAAAATACCTTTCAAATCTTTTTTGTGGTTAAAATATAAGAAAAGCGTATTAAACATGTCTGAAAAGAAAAAAAGTAATATCTCTGATTAGGATTTCATCTGAACTGAGTCATATTTTCATATATATTTTCTATAAGTATATTCTCTTGATCTGTAATAATGCCTCGGAAACGTCATTTATTTCATAGGCTGTTATATAGACTTCGAATTCTCTGAGACGTCAAGAACTGTCTCCGATGGATACGGAGAATTGTGTGTTAATTCTGCTCTGTTTCGAATGCTCAAGATTTTCTTTTTATCAACCTAATTAAATGTTGTACAGCAATGCAAATTTCAAAATAAAATGTTTTATTTTTAAACCTACTCAATTGTTCAGTTGAGCCACATTAAACCGTATTTTTTAATGCATGAAATTCATTTTATTTTATTTGTATGTCAAGGATTTAAAAAAGTGTTTGTATACAAACTAAATAACTCAAACTCTCTCAGTAAAATTCAGAACAGGAATAGAATGCAAAGATCAACTGAATCATCAAGTTGAACCTTCTGCGGGAATTTTATAATTTTGAAAGGAAAAAACACTTTTCGTTTCAAATAATATTTTAACTATTTTTCATTGAGTTATTTTATTTGTTTACATTTACAGACACTAAAATACTCTAGAAACAAAATGAATAATGAGGTCACAAATCTTCATATTAGTTTATTAAATTATATTATCTATAATGTTATACAGTGGATCCCGAAAACTCGACTTAATGTGGACCGAAGGGTGGACGAGTTTGCGAAATTTCCAAGTTATCGAGGATGCTATTAAAAATGAGTACGAGTGTTTCCTCAGAAAACATTATACTGTATCTGTATGTATTGCTTACTTGAGAATACGACAGAAAAAAAAATACCCAAATGCCCTAAAACAAACGAAAAGTGCGTACTTCACTTTATGAAGGCATAAAGCTATCTATAAGGAAAATTAAGTAACCGACTTTGCAAAAAGTGGTTACATTTTTTAAAAAAATGCGAAATGTCCTGTTGTCTTCCGTACTGCACTCTGCATTTTACTTCATCACGAAGACGCTGAAGGAACAGTGAGTCCATTGCCAACGCACCTTGTTGTTCAAAATGATGAGAGGTAGTTTCGACAGCTTTTAGTACCTCACTATGTGACATTTTAGGAGTTACTACGGTGTCCTAAACGTGTAAATGTCTTCCTCATTTTCCGACATTTTTTCATTATCTAGTAGAAGCAATATTTTGTACATAGGACCGTGTATGCTCAGTATCGCTCTGGAACCACTGTTTGACGTCATTTTCATCAGCTTCTGCGCATCCAGGAACTGTTTTGGGGGGGTTTCCTCGACCTGCAAGGGTGTGACCGAGTCATCCGGACTGTCGGGCGATAGAGTACCGAGTTAACGGGACTCGTCTGCACAAAAAAAATTATTTTCTTTATAATGAAACCTACCATGCTTTAAAAATAGTTGAATGTTTAATTAAAGTTAAATGTTAACAATACTGCTCGACTAATCACATATTTGTCTCTGTAATATTTATTTATATTAATATATTGAAGTATTTTTCTACCCCCCCCCCTAAAATCTTTTTTCCAAGTTTGGTTCCAATATTCGAGCTCTTCAATATTTTGGAAATCTCGACATATTATGATAAGTTCCTTCTTTCATTATATTTCAAGAATAATTTTTGTTTAAGGTATCCGATTACTTGCGACAACTTTTTTTTAAATAGAGATATGGGGTTTTTTTTTTTTTTTTTTTTTTTTTAGATTTGCTTAGTACATTTTAAGAAAAATATGCTAAAATTAAGAATAGAAAAAAATTATTACTAAAACGGGGAAAATGAGTAAAAATTGACAGAAATAACATAAACGTGGTCCATTCTGAACCAAAAGTTTATAAGCATACTTTCAATTTTTCAATTTTGATATGTTGCTGTTATTCATTTTTGAAATGATCTTCGGGATAAGTGATATTTTAATTTTTACAAAAATTAGAGCACTTTATCTTTGTTATTACATAAAATTGCTTAAAAATCAGTGGTTATATTCACATAGGGAGCTGTAAACTTTGTAATAAAACAGTGATTGATAAATCTGAAGGTTAAAACACTTCTACTATTATACAGAACACACACAAAAAATTCATTTAATTATTTTCAAAACCTTTTGAGCCTTAGCTTGTCTTGTTTGAGTATTTTCAAAAAACACATTTCGAGTAAAACGCGTTTTAAAGTATGTGTGTGTGATTTATCTTCCTTAAAGTAAAGGCATCTGCTTTTACTAAAACACTTGTAGTAGGAAAATAATAAACTTGATATTTTTATAAAGCTATTAAAATGGCCTATAAAATAAAATCATAAAATTTGTCAAATTTTTGGCAAAATTCACAATTTGAGGGTAGTCGGATACCTTAAATTACTTTCGAAAAAAATATATTACTTTTAAAAAATGGTTTTGGATGTAAAGTATTAAAATTCCAGATGTAACTTACTTTTGAAATTTCAAAAGTAAATTACGCTGGATCAGATTTGTATGAAATGCATACATATTTGATTATATCAAATATGTGATTATTTGATATATCAAATAATCAAATACATATTTGATTATATCAAATATGTGTATGCATCTTATCTCAACAACGTGAAATAAATCACCTTGTACATTGCGGAAAAAACTATTTTACGTATCAAACTATTTCTGTATCTTTCCTTTTTTTCTATTGCAATGTACTTTCTTCTTTTTAAACTTTTTGATTCATTGTTTCCAACTCTATACATTTTATTCAGCAGATTAAGGGAAATTTTTGGCAACTAATTGAAAATAGCTTTAGTTTTGTCATTTTTATTAATTTATAATATTAATTATTATTATTATGAGTTTTCTTATCAAATTATTTTTAACTAACAATGAAATAATAAAAAATGACACCTTAATAAAAAATTTCTATTGTTTTTCCTGTAAAAAAGTAATTTTCAACTATCAAAAATCAGATTTTTATTTTAAAAAAAGAAAGACATATTGTAAATCTTTTTATTGACAGCAATGTAACAATTAGATGAACAACAAAAATTGCATATTTATTCAGATTGCTATTTTTTTCCATTCAGATCAAACAACACGTAAATTTTAAATATTTAGTTATAAATTATGTACATGCATAAATTCTCACTATATAAGCACATTGATATTAATAAAATACTCTTTACAGGTGAATACATTTCGAAATGCTGCTATTGTTTCCTCAAGACTACTTCTCCACTGTCATGTATGCTACTCTCATTGGTCAAAAGATATTCAGCTGGGATTGTTGCAATGCTTGAATTATCTTTAGAAAACAAGAAAACAGCACATTCCACGCAGACCCGTTTGAGCAAAAAGTAAATGCTCCCTCCTATCATCCTCAGATAGCAGAGGTATGCAGTTTTTATTTACCCGCAAATAAATGCAAAAAAATCTCGATGCCATTCGTTATTTTATGGCTTACTTATGGCAAAAAAAAAAGCTTTTTTGCTTACAATACAAATTACTTCCTTCTCTAATTTCGTATTGAAATTATATGAGTTCAAGAAAAGATTTTATTGTTCACAAATTTATTAAATTAAAAGTAAAAAGAAACGTCAGAAAAATTAGAATTAACTTTAAACTGTTTATTTCAATAATATGAAACTCATTAAGATTTTAAATTACTCAAAATTTAATATTTCGTATTCATCGTGATTTTAAAATGCGCAAGCTGTCTGTTTCTTTAATATATGCACATAATAATCACTCTGTAACAATTGAATTTTAAATTATTTCAATAATTCAATCACTAAAATTTCTTTTACATTTTAAAACTTCAAGTAACTTATACGTTTAAAATGAATGCATTTTTTTTTGTAACATCATACCAAAAAAATACGCTTCGTATCTGTGTTTAAAAACAAGAGGAAAACACATGGAGTGAAAAATTTATTAAAAATTACCATCTAAAATGTTTGTAGCAATTTGACACCACTTCCGGTTAGTTTTCTTCTGAAAGAGATTTTACTCTTATGAATTTTTACACTCTTAAATAGACGTGTGTGAGTGTGGGAATCTCATTAACCCTTATATTGTAAACAAAATATTTTAAAGTTTTAAATACTTAAGTCAATGTCTTTAAACAAAGGTATTTTTTCTTACATAGTTTTTATTTGTAATGTAATTTTAATAATTGGAAAAACTATTTATACACGTTCCCCTCCTGATTCGCCGTTTATATACATAAAAAGTGTTGATGTCTAAGTAGTAACGTTAAGCGTTCGATTGCATTTAAAATCATTCTTATAGCTCTCGCCTCTTGGAGGATGAGGATAAGGATAAGACTTTTTATTTAGAAGTTAGGAGGATAAAAAAGGACAAGACAAAAGGATAAGGACTAAACAATAAGGATAAAAAGGATAAGACTTCTAAATAATAAGAGTAAAAAGGAGAAGACTCCTAAATAATAATTTCTAAAATTGAAGTAGAATTACATTTTATGTTCTTGTAACCCGCTCCTCCAAAGTGGATTTCTACTTTATAAAATATACATGCTAAATAAATCTCAAGTCTAAATTTAATAGTTCAAAAACAGAATTTTTACCATAACCCCATTTGAGAGTCGATTTTCGTTGTAGACATTCTTATATAAAGGATTTCAATTCAACGAAACCTTTTTGGGAGCGGATATCTACTCCATGAAAGGAACATGTCTGCTAAATTTCGAGGTTATAAGTCAATTTAAAAACAGGAATATTTATCTATAACGCCTCTTAAACTCTCGCAGCGTTGCTTTGGGGTCAATTTTCACAGTTTCTTTCGTAGCGGATCTCTACTCCAAGAAAAGAACGTGCCTACCATATTTCAAGTCTGTAGGTCCAAAACGGGAATAATTTTTTTTTTATCTTTAATGCCCACTAAGCCCTCGAAACGCCCCTTGGAGTTTGATTTTCACAAAATTTCTTTTGTAGCAGACCTCTACTCCATGCGCGTCTGACAAATTTCAAGTCTGTAGATCGAATAGCTCAAAAATGAGAATATTTATCAGTAATGTCCCTTAAGCTATTTCAAAGCCTCTTGGAGGTCGATTTTTGCAAAATCCGTTCTTAGCAGATCTCTACTCAATAAAACGAACATGCATATCAAATTTCAAGTCTGTAGGTCTAATAGTTTTGGAGGTATCGTGATGAATGAGAGAGTGTAAGTCGCTTTTCTGTTTTCTATATAAAGTTAAAAAAATTAAACCAGGAATTGGGAATTGTAAAAAAAATATTAGTTTTCAAAGTGAATATTTAATCAATGCATCAAATATTCTATCTACTTTAATAACACGAACACCCATCCATATGTATTGAATTAAAATAAAAGTTTGGGAGATAGCGAAGAGGCTGCGTGGCATATTTTTGTTTTGTTCTTAATTTAATTCTTGTACTGGTATAGCAAAAGAGGCCGCTTGTGTTCGATTCCATTAATCAAGTAAAATAAGCAATAAGCATTAATTCAGCCGGGGTTTTCAATCTTAATGTTAGTGAGATGTGGAGAGTGTTCTGTACTAACTCAAGATCTGACCACACGTCTTCGGGGCGGGGCTGGTCGTTACGAGTTGAATTCGCTGTGATTAGTAGATTTCCGATTCGGGCAAAAATAGGTAATAAGCAAGCGATCCTATTTATAACATAAGCTAAATATTTTGTCTGTACAATGCAGACACAAGTAAAATAAAGAATGGGAAGGCATTCTATATACATTTAGAGAATATTACTTAAACTACATTTTGAAAGATTCGAAATCATTATATCTCTCCAAATTCAAAAGCTTCATATTAGTGTGGAGTAAAATTGAAAAATGGAGTTCCAGCTCAAGCGTCCTCTTTACTTGAATTTTAATTCAAATCATTAGGTTCGTAGCCTATTTTTACCTTTAAGTGAATAATTAGTCAATTTTTTATACATAAATATTCATCTAAGTAATATTTCCATCCTCTTAATGGTTTTTAAGTGGAGGGTACGTTGTCAGCTTAGATGTTGTACTCATCACTTTTTTAACTGTGGTTCAAAATAGCAGAGTCCATTGCCAATAGTTCTCGTGTTGCTTCTGTGGCTGCGGTAGCCAAGTGGTCAAGGCATCGGATCATGGCAGGAATCTCATGAGTTCGAGCCCAATACTACTAAAGTCCCGCCGTGTAGGTTAGTGATGCACGTTAAATCTGTCGAGAGCTCAAACGTCCTCCCGTTGGTGTGGTGTGTTGTGGTAGTTAGGAAAGGGGTGTCAGCTCAGGTGTCGTCCGCGTCACTTGACCATGGTTCAAAATTACGCGGACCGTCCCCAAAAGCCCTCGTGTAGTTAAAAAGTGTGACGTTATTATTCATTCATTCACTCACCTGTGTTGTTATTTTAGTGTACAATGAATCATTCAAATCCTGGTTCAAAATACATGATGTAATGCTTATTCATTATTGTTAATGCCCATTAACATGATGATGATGTTTCGTATCCATGACGGGACCAAATCCAAGGGCCCAGATGACTGTTTTGGCAATCTGTGCAATATTGTCCAATATAGAGGTTTGTTGACGACAAAAGTACCCCTATTTCTTGTAGAGCAGCAAGAATAGCTGGATAGTCAAAAAATGCGCATTAACTTTTGTTGCTTTATATCTCTCATCATCAGTATTGGATCTCTATTTTGGGCATTAAATGACAACTGGACGATTGCTTGTTCACGTCGCTTTCAAAACTAACACGAGAGCTTTTAATGATTGACCACATCATTTTGAACTAAGGTCATCTGAGCTAGCATCCCTTTCTTTTTCAAAACTTCCACATCATACCAAAGTCCGAACTTTAACCCCCCTTAAGTGGTCCGTTTTTTAACCCAAAATGTCCACCAAAAAGGCACATTTTTTATTACACGTAACTAAAATGCAAAAATGTGAGAATTTTATTTAATTTTCCATATTTTAAAGTTTTTATACTATTTTTTATTTTTAAATTGTGAAACACAAAAAACCTTAAATATTTGCTTTTTTTAGTACACTCTGCGGGCTGTGAAGAATGTTTCTTATATCTCGAAAGAATTTCCCTCACACGCCTACAAAAAATTTCATGTTCGTACCTCTTTTTCAAACGCTTGAGGATTTTGTGCGCGTGTGCATAAATATATACGCACACACAATTTGAAGCATGATGTAAGTCCTACATTGTAATAGGGACAAAGATAATATCGGCTTTTTTGGATTATCTTTCCATTCTTATTTCTTCTTAAGCATCAAATTGCACATTGTCTTGCCCATACCTGTTCTTTATCCAATATTTTCAAGAATCTAAATAATTTTTTCCCTTAATGAAAAAATCCCGCCTTCACCAAAAAGAAAATCCCGGATGAGAAACGTTTCAGCACCATGAACAATCTGCGTCTCTTAAAATCATTAGCACTAATAATCTCACTATAAGAATGAAAAATATTTACTAATCAAAGATGAAAAGTTTTAATATCTGTGCCCGTACAGCGTACGGGCAAACTGATAATGACAAGCTTTCAGTGGCCCGCACGATGTACAAAAAAAAACAAGTTAAGGTGTTAAACCTCGATAGATTTAATGGGCCTCAATCAATCTACAGGGTGTGTGTTTTTACGACACTAATATTCGAAATCATGACTCGACAGATACAACACCGGTGACGAGTTGAGGGCCATGACTATTTGTTTATCCAGGCCTCAACAAACTGGAAACAATCAATATGCAACAACGGGAAACAGTATATTCTCTCTCTCTCTCTCTTTCATCCAATATCCACCAACAAAAAACTGACAGTAAGGGAAAAGTAGAAAATAATTCCATTTAAAAAGTTGTTCAAACTGATGTTTTTTTAAAATCATCTACTAACCGGGAGTCTACATAAACACTTTCGACTTCGTGTGTACACTTAACTGTTCTTAGAACGGGAAAGAAACCGAACCGAGCAGCGCCACGTGTTCCAGCCAGAGGGAGGAAGTGCACAAATTATCGATGGCGCACTTAGGCGAATCGTTAGTAAAAATCTTACGACCCAATAAGGCCTTTAATTGCAAATCTGGTGACAGCAGGAAGTTGCAGGTTATGGCAGACAGATTTATAGAGCCGCCGCCTTTATGAGGAGTTCGCTCTCTGTTTGCACGAGGACACCTTTAGTGGAGGAATTATTTTCCTTCGGGAGATAAAACAGAAGCAACCACCGCCCTTTAAGTACATTTCTCAACCCCTTATTTTTTCGGCTGATTAAATCCAGATATCAATGGGTCTGATTCACTTTAAAGTAATGGCATCTTTAATTCGTGTTTTTTCTCCAGATGCAGTACTTATCATTTTGTTTTCATTTTGTGTCAATTGGAATTGTTTGATTATTAAGTCTGGCTACAAATTAACCCCTTTACTGGATTCCCAGTACACGGTGCGGGCTACCGAATGCTGGTCACAACCGATTTACCCATACTCTGTACCGGGCACTGATATTTCCTTCTCTCTATCCTTGATTTGCATATATTTTTAATTCATATTGTGAGATTATTAGTGCTAGTTTTTTGAGAAATGCAGTTGGTCCACGGTACTGAAATACGTCTCATCCGGGATTTTCTTTGTGATGAGGGGGGGGGGGATTTTTCATTGAAGGCAAGAATTTATAAATTCCTGAAAATATACAATAAAGAACTGAGATTGGCAAGGCAATGTGTTACTTGAGAAGAAATGAAAATGGAAACACAATGCAAAAAAAGTCGATATTATCTGCAATGTGAGACTTACTATAACACCCACACACACATCATGCTTTAAATTGTGTGTGCATATATATATATATGCACACACGTATGAAATCCTCAAGTGTTTAAAAAAAATGTACGAACATGATTTTTTTTTGTTAGTATGAAAGAAATTCTTTGAAGGTATATGAACTTCATAGCATGTAGAGTGTACTTATGAAAAGCAAACATTTAGGGTATTTGTGTTTCGAAATTATAAAAGAGAAATAAAGTGAAGACTCTTTAAAATTAAATTTTTCCATTTTCACATTCTTTATTGAGTATTATACTTAGTTATAAGCAATATGAAAGTGTGACTTTTTTAAAAAATCATTTTGGACAAAAAAATTGACTGCTTAAGGGGTTGAAAAAAGATTGAGTTCAAATCCTGATTATGTACTAATGCATGGCTTTGAATGAAGAAATTGAATATTAGTTGAGCTGGTGAAATTTTTCTCTCTTACACACAGATATACAAGATATTATCAATTAATTACTCTTCAACATATAGGTGTCTTAAGCTAGGTTTATAAATAATATGTTTCTTATCTTTAACGTATTCTTCTCTCGAAGTCTCTCGTAAAATATCAAAGAAATTGTCTTTTTCTTTTTCAGAGAACTAAAATATTTTTCAAAAATATTTTAATTAGAAACTCTTTTTAATATTTTACATTGTACTTGAAAAATAAATTAGCTTCATTTTCAACATCGCTACTGTGCTTAACTTAGAAGGGAATACCGTCGATACTCTGACTTTTTCTACCCTGAAAACTGATAACATACCATCGAAAATACTTCCATGAAGTCTATATTTTTTAAGTTTGATACTCTAAAAACTATTTTATATAAATGAGTTATATATTGAAATTTTATATACATATATATATATATTTATTTATACATATATACATATATATATATATATATATATATATTTATTTATTTATTTATTTATATATATATATAAGCTTTTACTTCAAGTTAGATGGAACACTGAAATACTTTTTGCAACACAAATTTTTCTATGTCTTTTTGGAAATTTAGGTAGGTTGAATTTGATTGTTTAATTAATGTCACCCTTCGAAGAAACAAGAGGGCTGTTGGTGACTGATCATGTAATTTTGGAACAGGGATAAGTGATGAGAACGACACTCGAGGTGTCAAACCCTCTCCAAACTTTCACACCACGCCAGTGGAAGTACTCTGCGCCTCGGCAGATAAGCCTCCACTGCATGGTGGGTCTCCAGTGGCATTAGGTAGCAACGGTAGACTAGTGGTCAAGTTGGCGTACTCGTGGCCGGCGCGTCATGAGTTCAAGCCTTGTACTGCTGAAGACCCGCCGTGTAGGGGGGCGATACAAGCAAAAACCGGTGATACCCAAACCTCCTCCCGTTGGTGTGGTGTGGAAGTTAATGCCAGTGGTACTATGGCTCAAACTCGTGACACGCCAGCCACAAGTCCGTGACTAGGACCCCTAAGCTATCGCAGCCACTTTTTTTAACAATAAGCAATATTTACATCCTCTTTTTATTTACTTCACTACGTACAATAGTCTTGATTTTAGTAATTTAGTAAATGCTTCTATGGAATGCCGAAAGTTTCGAGCAGAAATTTTTACCAAACTTGCCTACAGTGACTTTTTTTCCTATTCAAATTTTCAGATTCTCCAATAGCTTTTAAATATTTCTTTGTGTTCTTCTCAAAAGCTAATACCTATAACTGTTTTTTTTTTTTTATTCGAAAGATACAAAATGCAAAAAGAGAAATCCGAAGCAACCCTAACCCAGTTGCGCGAATTCCATCGAATGACCCGCTTACCTCAAGGATAAGAAAGAGAGGATGTAGCTCTAATATCTGCCAGTGTAGTCACGATAGAAAAAATTGAATGACAATGAAAAAAAACGTAAGTGAGAAAACGGGTTAGCGTTTAAACTTGGTCCATTGAATTTTAAATCGCATTTTCCGCTTATTCTACGGTTTTGAATCGGAATTTTTTTCTCCCGTTTCTATTGCGGATGTTATCTAATTTTTAAACTCTCCAGTCGGGGCTTTCGAATTTATTTTTTTCGACTCAACTTCCAAAATAGTTAAAATAGATAAATTTCTTTCCATGTTATTATTTCACTAAGGCCGTTATGTATAATTAGGACTATATTTGTGAACAAATTTATCACTGATCTTTTTAATAAAAAAATCAAATGAATAGTTACATCAGTGTTTCTCAAACTGTGGGGCGCCCACCCAAGAGGGCGTGATAACCCTTTGTGGGGGGCGAGATCATATGAAGAAGTCGAAAATAAGATTTAAAATAATTATCTATTAACTGAGTGAGTGAGTGAATATTAACGTCACACTGTTCAGCTACACGAGGGCTTTTGGCGACGGACCTCGTCATTTTGAGCCCTGGTCAGGTGACGAGGACGACATTTGAGCTGGAACCCCTCTCCTAATTACCACACCACACCAACGGGAGGACGTTTGAGCTCTCGGCAGATTTAACGTGCATCGCTCCCCTACACGGCGGGTTTTAGTGGTACTGGGCTCGAACTCACGACATGCCAGCCACGATCCGATATCTTGATCACTGGGCTACCGCAGGCCCATCAATTTACTAAAAGGAAGAAAATTAAAATACATTCTGACGTAATAAATAAAATACATATTCACACTGATAAAAGATACTTATAAATATATCAGTACGGCAAAAAGTATTCGATAATTAATCAATACCAAATTAAAAATAAGTTTAGTAATTACTATTAGTGACTTCCATGCGCTTGTCATGTACAAAATATAATACTTATCTTGATAATTTGTGCAGTTAATAATTAATCTCATTACAGCGTTCGCATTAAAGTGCATTATCATTGCATTCAATACATAGTTGTTCTATAAGGGGGCTAGGGAGGGATGAAAATTATGACTGAAAATCGGATCGCAAATATTGAAAATTTGAAAAGCACTGAGTTACATACATATCTTACTAAAAAATTTTTTAAAAAGAACTCAGAATTGTGTGCGAGTGAATGAGAGATCATTAGCGTCAGAATAACACCCGAGCTGGCATCCCCTCTCCAAACTTCCTCACCACACTAATGGGAGGGCTTAGAGCTTCGACAGATTTAACGGGCATCCGCCCCTCCACAAGGCGGGTCTACCGTGGCACTGGGCTCGAACTCATGACACACCAGTCACGAGCCCGTGATCACAAGGCTACCACAGCCACGCATAAATGTGAGAGAAAATATATTGATTGGTTATTAATGTCCTTGTTTAAAGCAGGGGTGGACATTAAGTCGATCGTGATCAACCGGTGTACCGCCAAGACGTTTGGGGGTAACCGCCTGTAGATCGGTAGTTAGTAATTATTTACCGAAATATTCAAGATTGGCGGACGGTATGCAGATTAAGTCCTTCACTGACTATAACCACGAGAACTAACTTTAGTTGAAAATGGTTTATTTTTGTAATCCATTTTGAATTGTTTGTTAATAATGCATCATTATATTTGTGGTTATTATTATGTTTGTGTCTTATGTTTTGCTTTAAAGGTGGTCTTAAAAGTGTTTTTATTGTAGTTATGTAGGTAAGTACATATTCCGTATTTATTATCAAGTTATAATAAAAAATATTGTACACCCTTTTCTTACAGCTCACCACAACTGCGCCAATGGGAAGACCTCAAAAATTTAAAGAAAATTAGAAGTCAACCATGCCCAGGAAAAGTTTCCCCACCTCTACTTTAAAGTTATGTGAATGGTATTGGCGACGGACCTCATAATTCTAAGCAGCTGTCAAATGACGAAAACAACGCTTGAGCTGATTTTCGACTCTCCAACGAAAGCGATATAGGATATAGAGAATATTGTGTATGTTTATATCTCACCGTTATATTTCGCTTTATATAACAGTAATAACAACACAACATTGAATTTCGAAAAGAAAAATCTCTGTATGTGTCCCATTTTTATTTTGAATTTTATTTTTGTTCTTTATATATAAAATGGAGAGAAACTTATTTATAATTTATCTAACGGCAAAAATGATTTTATAAGTAAAATAATATTTGTCTGTGTGGTGCTGTATATTTTTAAAATGCTATGAAAAAAAAATTTTTAATTGAATTTGTTGCAAGAGTATATATTTTGAATGAAATGTTGCTTCAATAGATGAAAACAAAGCATTATGGTAAAAAATAGACTAAAAAATGTTCCTTTTATGCTAATGTAACTTATACTATTTTTTTTATAATTTCATTATTTTATTTTAGTTTTATTTTTTAAATCGTCAAAAGGCTTACTCAATTCCCCCATTGGTTTATAAAATCAAATTTTTGCATAATTACTCTTCTAAATTGGAAATCGCGATTATTATTCGCTAGCCAAAGTCTAAAAAATTCGTGAGTTAACGCAAAAAAAAAATCTCATTATTTTAAAATTGTTGCACCAATTATAAGTTTTCAGACCATAGCCATATATCCTTCTCCTTTTTTTATTTGTAAATATTTTTAATTTTCTTCTTATTTCTCTTAAGCTCATAAGTAACCTAAGAGTTGCTGAATTTTAAATTTAAATATATATATATAATATATATATATATTAATAGATTATGGTTTTATCTATAATATAGTTAAACTTCTCTAGAAATTTATTGCTCTTTCCCTATGGCCCAGAATACTGGCAAATTCAGGTGAAGGTTGGCTGGCCAGAAAACTTTGTTTAAACCTGCATTCCTAGTTCCTAAGGCTGGGAGTTTGCTTTTAGTATTTCTGTGGCTAAATCTTTCCTATTATGACGATAGTTATCTTAGGTATATAACTATTTTTAGTATATTTTGAAATATATATATATATATAAGTTATACACAGAAAGATATCGAAAATAACCTAATTTATTTTAAATCATGTTCCTCATAAATAAATATAGATGCTAATAAATAGCCACAATTCCTTGCCTTCAAATATTTCAAAAGATTCCTTAAAAGGAAATCGTAATAAACTACACATTTAAAAAAAATATAAATTCTTATACATCTCAGAGCTGCTGCAAACTCAATTATTTCCACCACAAATTAAGAAAAACTGAAATGTTAGTTTAACTTGACGTTCCATCATGTTGTGGTTTGTATCTTTTAATGAGCATCGGGCAGCAAAATTTTAGCTTAGGTACGAATTTAAAAAATTTGCTCTAATCTAAAGAATATACATAATTTTTAAGGATTACGCAAGATTATTTTTTAATGTTTATTTATAACTAATAACAGTTGATCGAAAAATTGAATAACTTCTTTTAATTTTCAAATGTAGTCACCGTAAAATCCGGCGTATAACGCGAACCCTTACATTCAAGCTGCAACTTTTAGTTTTTCGGTTCCTTCGCCGCTTATAACGCGCATCCCCTTTTTTATTACAAAAAACCCGAAATACACGTCCGCAATGCTCTTATGTTTTGAAGTCATTTATTCGAGGTATTATTCCAAATTTAATAAAAAGTAGTGTACTTCTAGAACTACAACCTTTTAAGTTCACAAGGAATGTTATTTTTCAAAGAAACAGTATTTTTTTCGATAAATATAGAAGTCTAATTTTTTTCGATGCTCATCTTTTTTTATTTTTAAAGCTCATTTTTTTCCCGGCGCATAATGCGCACTCGTAAATTATGATCCTATTTTGTGCGTTAAAAGTGCACGTTACACGCCAGAATTTACGGTATTTTCAATTTCTATACTAAAAGGTCTGTTTAGGGAGAAAGGTATTCTGTTTAGGTTAAATGCTTGAAGCAAAAAGTTCGATTTTTCTCTAAAATATATCAATTTTTCAAATTCACAGAAAGATTTTAAAAAAATTTTGTAACTTGAATTTAAATTTCAAATAAAAATTATTGTGATTAGTAGATTTAATATATAATTATGACGTATTACATAAAAAAATGAGGCAAATTAATTACAAATTCAATTTCTAATTCTGTAAGCAGGCAACTGTATAATAAGCAAAAATGTCTTATTTTGATTAATTTTTTTGAAATTTTTGTATCTACATGCCATCAAATCTTTTAATTATTTTCACCTGAATAAATATGAGTAATTAATAATCCGAATAACTATTTTAATATGACATGAAATTTTATTTAAACTATACCAAGCAAATCAGTACAAGAACAGCATTTTTTATTACAATTTTCCCCGTATTTTAATATTTTCAGAATGATCTAAAACTAAAAACTGCCATAAAAAACAGAAACATTACAAGTATTATCAATTTGAAGAAAATCATTTTGCTCAAAATTGGTAACTGTAATGTGTTTCTTAAGTTTTCAAAAAAAAATTGTGAAGCTAAATGTTTTATATTAGATTTTTTAATTATTTTTATTAACATTTTTTTTACTTCTTTCTTTTTGCAATTTCCTCGTCTCATTCTGTCTCATCTTTTAAAAATTTAATAATAGCAGGATTATTTCTATTCAAGTTTTAAAAAAATTCTACATTCCCTCTTTGAGGCTTCACATTTACTATACGATATGTTTTATAATACAGATAAATAGTTGCGACAGTGTTAAAAATTTCTTATGAATATGTTTACAAATTCACACATAGTTTATCCAAACCAAATAATGTATCGAAAGTTACTTTTCGTTATATTGAATAAAAAATTACGACTTTCATCTCTAGGAGCTTTACCTATTTAAAATAGCAACACAAGTATGACTTTCTTCGTGATTCTTAAAGTCTAAAACACATTTGAAGTAAATGATTTCTAGATTGGGTCCTTTAGTTGTACCAAGGTATCTTTCTAATAGATGTTTCTCGTTGTACCCTGACAGGTGTTCGTCGGAAGTATGAATTTTGCCCAAAGCTGGGATCCAGAACCCTTAAATAGAATTCCAAATAGTATATATAGAGAGCTAATAATAATTTTGTTTTCCTTATAACCATAAGGATTAAGCAAAGGGTTTAGACATATTTTACTTCACTTCTCAAGGAGAAACATTTAACCCAAGGTTTTCAACTCTAAAAAGATAAAATATTTTCTAACCTCACAATATGCTCAAACAAATTTTTCAGCCGATCGCTTTTTTAAAATTTCCTAAAATAATTAAGTAATTATAACTATTCACAGTATAAAATAAAGTCAATGTGTATAATAGCTAAATTAATCATAATTTCATTCACTGTGACTTTACCGTAAAATATATTTCTTCCCTTTTTACCAATATATTTTTCAACCTTTCTATTCATGGAATCTATTAACGTTTAACAGGGTTATTAAAAAAATATTCCTTTTAGGAAAAATGAATTTAGTACAGGACGAAAATTCATCATCCTAAAGGGAAATTCAAGTTTTGTATGTTAAAATATGCGGCTATACAAAATTATTCATTATTGTATACCAAATAAGAAATACATCATTTTTACTTACCTTACTTATGTTTCAGTATTTTTTTCAAGTAAACGGACAGCATCTAGCCCCTTTGCTTTTGGAGAGTAAAAAATAGTAGCCACCTACTCTTCATTTCCTATTGAAATGCTTAGTTTTTCAAAGGTATCTTCACCCAACATGCATAGGTAAATAAAAAAAAAGGTAAGTGCATTCAAACTTTTAATTTGCATGTGTCAAATAGCGTGAGGAACCATCTGGACTCTTTCCATTGGATCACGAGAAAGGATCGGATGCTATTCCAGAGTGGGAGGAGAAAGTTATAAAGTTTTCAGTAATTGCCTTCTTTTAATGTTCCTCCACGCATCTCATTCGTCACCTTGGCAGAAGTGGTACGTTTTATTGATATACCTGTTGAAAGCTTACTGCAATAACTACGCTTCCCGGCTTTGAGAAGATTATAATAAAATAATTTTAAAACTTGATTATGTACTCTTAAAATTTGGTTAGAGGCTCGTAAATCTGATGTAAGTCTTGTCAACAATTTGTCGAATCAAGCTTCAGTTGAATTCGAAATTTATTTAAAATTCCGGATTAATTATTCGAATTTGGGGAAGGATTTTATAAAATTAAACTTGAATGCCATTATTAAACTTCTTTCACTTATCATTACAATTCTTTTACATTCACTTACTTATTATTTGTTACTTTAAGTAACAAATAATATTGTATTTAAAAAAGGAGCAAGCGTTATATTAATGTCGCACTGTAAAGCAACACAAGCGCTGACAGACCACATAATTTTAAATTTCGGTCAGGAAACGAGGATGGCACATGACTCCTAATTACCCCACCACACCAACGGGAGAACGTTGAGCCTGAAAGATTTAACGTGCATCGACCTCCTCTACACAGTGGGTCTTTAGTAGCATCAAGACTCGAACTCGCCCCCACAACCACTAGGATACCACGGCTATCGTATTTATACAATGAATTGGTATAAGAAAATTTGATTATTGCAAAACATTACTCGCACAATCAACTTTTTCATTATCACAGTTTTTTTTAAACAATATAATCTTGATTGTTTTAACAGCGAACTTACGTAATGATCAATGAGGCTGTGAAGTATATTGTAAAATTAGGAAATGGAGTAAAATGCATGCAAATAATTAAAATATTTTTTGTAAACATTATAAAGTTTACTTTTATAATATATGTAATGTACATTCAGAATTTTTACAAAACTAGCATTCTGATTAAATAGTATAAAATGGATTAGCTGAATTTCGAAAGGGAAGCTAACTCTAAAAAAACCTTTGGCAACGTTTATTCTTACTTTAAACAGGAAAAATTGTAAAAAGTATCGTTTTGCAATAAAATTCCAAAAAACAGGTTACATTTTTTATCGCTACTTCATTAATTACTCGGAAGAAACGATTTTCAAAACAATTTGCACCTAAAATCCAATTTGATTTCAAATATTCCTCCTATATGTTAAACAGATTTTAACAAAAAGACGCAAAACAAAAGATAACAATAAAATACTTTTTTTTTAAGTACCGCATCTCCATTCTCAAGAGAGATCTTTAAAAAATAATAAATCAAAAAGCCCTTAGAAAAAGATACATTAGTAATTTACGTTTGTTTTTCTTCAAAACAAAATTCCAATTAGTTACCACAAACGGCTTAAGACTAAGCTACAAAATTTATGAAAGGAGTTTTTGTTGTTCTATAATTACGAGAGTTGTAAATCAGGCTCAAGTGTTGCAAAAGACAGGTTTATTTATGATGAAAGACAATTCGAAAATTGATAGAAGCGCTTTATTTTTTTTTAAGAAAAACAATGCATTATTTATAACTGCTCAATGAAAATGCATGTAAATAAATTTTTTAAAATGTGAAGAATTTCATCATAATATTGAACACTCTGCCTTCATAATTATTTTTAAAAAATAACATTAAAAATTAAGTGATAATAACTTGGAAAATTTTAAAATGTTCTTGTTTCGAGGCATTTTCTAAAATGCTATTGCTACTTGTTTGAATGCTTTGAAAACATAATGTAAAATGTGCTTTTGATGCACACATTTGAATAAAAGAACTTTTCATTGCTTTTGGGGAATAGTACTGTACACAGCAGAATATCAAGTAAAGAAAGTTTTAGAGCTAGTTTTGAACAGTATGCAAAAAAATATTATTAAAATATTTAAACTATAAAAAAAATCTATAACCCTCGAGTAGCTTCAAAGGGAGAACTAAATATACAAATAATCAATCTTAGAACAAAAATTACACAATTTGTTGAGAAAAAATTTACATTTTCAATATATATTTTTTTTAAAAAAACAAGTGCCCTTACTTTAATGAAGTTAAATGCATTTGTATCAAATGTATCTCTGTCGTTGTGAATTAGTAACGAATAAACTACCCGGACAAAAAATACATTTGATGTATTTTTTTAATAGAAGATCTTAAATACTTTTTTTTTATTTTGTCATTCTTTAGTTTTAAAATAAAAATTATGACCGTAATTTTATTTGCTTATTTTACTTGCCTCTTGGATGAGTGAATATTAACGTCCCACTGTTCAGCTACACAAGGGCTTTTGGCAACGGACCTCGTAATTTTGAACTATGGTCAAGTGTCGAAGATGACACCTGAGCTGGCACCACCCTCTCATAACTACCACACCACACCAACGGGAGCTCTCGACAGATTTAACGTGCCTCGCTCCCCTACACGGCGGATCTTTAGTGGTAACGGGCTCGAACTCGTGACAAGCCAGCCACGATCTTACCTTGATCACTCGGCTACCGTGGCCACACTTGCCTCTTGGAAAGGATGTCGCAGTTGCTTTGATTTCGAACAAAATAGTTAATCTTGCTTCTTTATCAAAAAAAAATCTATACATAGCTTCCTACTAATGATTAGTTCTAAAATATCTTTAATTTTTTTTGTCATATGCAAAAAAAAAAACATTTTAAAATAGGAAATATGAAAGAGCAGTTTTCAGTCATTTTGTTACGTTTAAAGTATCCCGACTACGTTCAGAGCCGTGATTTTTCAAAAGTGTACAAATGAATATTTTTTTGAATATTTAATGTCGCTTAGATTAGAATACACGTTTAAAATTGTTTCAGAACAATATTACAACAAAAAAAAATTTTAATGCGATATTTTGGCAAAAAATTAACTTAGAATTACCCATTTTCAAAACATTTTCCTTTTATGAAAAATGCTTCTATAATAATAATATTTGACTTAAACATAGCTCAGGCCACTGTACATAGCCTGAAATAGAATTTTTGAAATATACAACCTTTGGATTTATCTATATTTTAATACATCATAATGAAAACATTTTAGTAAAAAAACACCGAATTTTGATAATTATTCTGAAAATAATGTGAATTTTTCAAAAATCCCAGTTCAGGCTTTCTAGAGAAGTCTTAGCTCTATGTACAGACAAAATATTATTATTATAAAGGCATTTTTCATAAAAAGGTAAATGTTTTGAAAATAAGTAATTCTATATTAATTTTTTGCTAAAATACTGCCTTTAAATAACTTTTTCGTTGCTATATTATTCTGAAAATAGTTATATGTGTATTCTAATCTAAGTAATACTAAATATTAAAAAGAATATTCGTGTGCACGCTTTTACAAAATCATTGTTCCAAACGTAATCGGATACCTTAATTTCTTACATATTCCTTAAAAATTATATGCATTCAGTGTTTTATTATAAACATTTCAAAATAACGGAAAGATTGTATAGTAATTTTTGAGCTGAAGAGAATTAGCTGTCACTAATGCTTTAACTAATTCAGTTTTTCAATGCGCTAGTCCACTTAAAAGTAAGTTTTAAAAGGTATCGATAATTATTATATATCGCATATGAAAATTATATCATAAAAATTGTCTCAAACTAACGGTAATTTTAGATTATGAGATTGATATTGACAATTATAAAGAGAAGGAAACCAGATCAAATACGATCAAAAATCTCTCTCTCTCTCTCTATCTATCTATATATATATATATATATATATAGCAGTAAATAATTAAAATGAAGATTATAAAATTGTTCAAATTTTCAATCGTTAATAAAATACTTTCTACTCCCCTATTCAAGCTCAAATACGTTTTTTAAAACGTATAGGATGACATTTGATGTTTATACAGTTTTTTAAAACATTAATTAAATTTAAAAATGAATAAATAGTAACAAAAATAGCAGTCCAACAGCAGATATAGGAAGGAAAATTGTTTGTGTGTTGTGTCCCTGTAGCACAACGGATAGCGCGCTTTATTTCTATTTCAAAGGTCGTGGGTTCGAATTCCACCTCAGGTGGCTTAATTTCCGACAATGTGATTTATTTTTTACTATACTATTTTATTAGAATAATTAAATTTAATTAATGATTAAATAGTAACAAAAAATAGTCCAATACCATATATAGAAAGGAAATTGGAAAATTGAAAGGAAAATCGCTTTCTATTTTGTCACTTAATATTGTGATTCTGTCATATGTAATACATATTTTTATTAATTGTAACTATTTAATAAAAAGTTACTAAAATAAGATTTTTCTTTTTTGACCTAAGTAGGAATTGAGTTAAAAAAATTTTTATATTACTTTTTTTTAATAAGATAACATTAGTGAGATAACATATTTAATAAGATTTCTTAAGTTTTACACTCCTGTGACTGCCTGCACACGTTGACATTACATGCAAAGAAAATCAGGATAAACTGGTGAAAGCTCCGGTCATGACAGAGGAATGATAGAAGAACTTATAGGAATTATAACTGTTGAGATACAGAGCTAACACCTGCTCATATATTTGACTATCCAGCTATTCTTGCTGCTCTAGAAGAAATAGGAATCCAGTTTTCGTCAACAAACCTCTTATGTGTATAATATTGAACAAATTGACAAAACACAGTCATCTAGGTCTATGGTACTGTCTTATTTGGCACCGTCATGGACACGACATCACCATCCTTAGTAAGATCCATTTTTAAAAATTTGGATTCATGTTTTAGTTTTGTTTTGTAATTCCTATGTAGAGTAACATGTGACAAGTTTCAAAATTATCTTGCGTGTATGTGTGCGTTCTAAATCGTTCATTCCTTTGCAAAATAACTCTTTTAACAAAATCTCTTACTAGAATATTTATTCATACATACATGCTAAGTTTTCAACGCTATAAGATACGTAACTTTTTTAAAAAAATGTTCCTTATGTATTGAAACTTACGCTTTAGAGGAATTGAGATTTGAAGTAAAAACTTGTTATTAATGCATAACAGCACAAAAAATTGGTGCTCTAAAATTTTGTAATTTAGCTAGAGTAAAAAAATTAAATAGCATTAAAAGCAAAATGAGTTGTAGTTTTTTTTCCCCAATAAAAATTGAAAATGTTATCTATTGGCCGATTTTTGTGAAGTGACTCATGACAGCATCTCCATCTATTTAATGGATCGAATCAAAACAAACAAGTCGAACACAGAGAAACACACAGGTACGTTCACATTACAAATCCTTTTTCCTATTGAAAGACAGATTCACCCAATGTCTATGGGCATTACATGCAACACTTAATGACATTACATTTTTCTGTAACTAAATATGTAATTTAAACCAAAGAGCAGATTTAATGTTTATTTTTCTCTAAACTGCAAAAAATTAAAACTTATTTGTAGTAAGATTATTGGGGAAGAAGTATATAGAACATATTTTTCATACAAAAAAGTACACATTCATTCAAAGAAAGGGAATAGTACGTTAAAATGTGAGGTTTTTAATGTTAGTCCGGTATGTGAGTGTGTAAGTACTATAGAAATACTGGGGAAATATTTCAGTGAGAAAAAAATGAACTATAGTTTTTAATACTATTCTCTAGTTCCAAGGAAAATATTTATAAGAAAAACTACATGAACCTACGACATAGACCTGAGTTTTTGTGATGTAATTTGGAAATGTAATATCTATCAAAATAATCAATATATAAATAACATTAAAACAAATTATGTAATAAAAAAAGTTTTACGGTGTTTATATTCTTTACACAATTTTTGTAAAAGGGAATCGGTCTCCCATATACAAATTCTTTGCTTACTTTAAAATTGAGGGAAAAAACATCTATTTTTAGTTAAAAAAATAAATAAAATATTACGTGATTCAACCTAAGAAGAGAGCGAAAAAGCAATTAATAAGTTCTCGCTAAAAACAATAAAATATTCAAAAAACATATTTGGAGAGATATTTTAATAAAATTTTAAATTCAATACAAATTTAAAAAGAGCATTTAGCTTTTTTTTTTTTTTTTGCTTATTTTTTTCTTTTAAACTATCAAAATTCGAAAAAAAATATTCTTTGTTGAACTTCTGAGATTTTAATTATAAAAAATTATAAAACTATATGTTACATAATCCAAAATCTTCAAATAATAATAAGAGGAAAATGAATTGTGATTTTTTTTCTCTCTTCCTGAATATATTAATTTTGGTTTGCGTGGAAAACTTTTTTTCTTACAGAAAAAAATATATGTGCACTTTTTTGTACAAAAATCGTGACCTTGAGTTTCCAAAAAGAACCCTACATGTGTAATAAAAAAAATAAGCCTCAACCATGCGAAAAATGCCACGATATCGTGAGAAAAAAAAGAAATAGGAAATATCGTAAAAACTACTTTTGTGTAGAGAAAATTGAAACGTATTTTGTGCACATCGCTCTAATTTATTTCTAAGAAATGTCAAATTTTTATGCACAAGACACGATATGAAGCATGACGATTCATGCCATCTTCATTTTTTTTTAAATTTTGTTTTATGAAATTATGTCTTAATTTAATATATGATAAAGATATTTCGTCGAAATCAAGTTAAAAAAGGCATAATTTATTCAATTTCGTCGATTCATTAAAAAGTATTTTCTTTCAAAATAATCAGGTATCCAAATGGAATACTCTATTTATATTTAATTATTTATTTTATTTAGATTTTTGGTAAGCTAAGTAGGCTTTAGTAAGTAGTTTTCAACAGCTACCGTCATCCGCGTGGTCACGGTAGCCAAATGGTCATAGTGGCAAACAAGTAGCCGGCGTTGGAGAGTAGCTGGTTCGAAACATAATGCTACTAAAAACCTCCCGTTTAATTTATCTTATGCTCGTTACCGTGTGTCTTTTCGAACCTAAGCCATACCCCAAACTCCTAACGTTTTTGTGAAAAAAATTTTAAAAGGTTTATTTATGTCTGATATTTACAAAATTTAAAAAAATTTATAAAATGAGAAATAATAAGGAGTGAATCATTTTAATTTGTTTTGCTCGTATTCAAAACTTTTCAATCCATAGATAAACATTTTTTGCTCGAACCCTCAGTATCCTGTTCAGTTTCCTCCATCCAATGAATTTTTCGCCTCCTATTCCCCACCCCATCCGATTTTCAATAGCATTAACATTAGGAAAAAAGTGCAGCTTAGATTCTAATAAAAAAAGTTGACGTGGTGGGGAAGTTTGGAAAGGGAGGTGCCAGTTCAGAAGTCGCCATTACAACTTGACCGTTCTTCAAAATAATGTGTCCGTTGCCAATACCCCTCGTGTTGTTTCAGTATACGATGTAAATTAAAAATAGAAATTAATACCAAATAAAATTAATCAAATCATCCCTCCAAAAAAATAATAAATGTTGACTCCAGGATGGCTTTTATTATGAGAAAAAATTAATCATTTGAAAGTAACAAGTTGTAAATTTTAGTTTAGTCTGAATATTGGGAACGAAATTATGATTTATACTAAAGTAAGTTTTTTTAAAAAAAAATTGATGTTAATTATTTGCTTTCAACAGCACTGAACTTAGTTTTAAAACAAATGATGAAAAAATAATACTTCTTCCTCTCGATCTAGAATTATAGTTCATTATTACTAGAGTGGGTGTTTTCCGATAAAATGGTGGTGAATTCATTTTATTGTCCATTTATAAAAGTGTAAGTGTGTATGAAAAATTACGATTCCGCTATTGAGTTCATTTCCAGCAGACATCACAACAAGGACTTGAGCTTTCAAAACATGTGGGTTGAAGTTCCAGTTAAGGTTCGAATATTATAAGGTTCGAAATAAGCTTTTGAAACTGTTTAACTTCTTGGATCGTTATTTGGAAATTTATGGATGGAGGAAAGTCAATATCACTAAATAATGTATCATTCTAAATAATGTAACCCCAACAAATTCATTTTTCATATCAAGCTGCTTTGTTCGGCATTTTTTAATGCATCACACACACAAATGACTTTATATATATTTTCTTTATCTGCAAATATATCATTTTTCGTGTATCTATTATTCTTTTGTCCAAAATTATGTACGATACATATTGACTATAAATTTAAAAGTCTCAATTTCATTTCTATTTTTTAACGGTGCATTTATTTCCATTTTCTCATTTTTTTCTCCAACATTTCAACAGAGAAACACGCAATATATTTTTTAAATTTCTTATCTTCTACATGCATAGCAATGTTTCCTTCCATTGTATATTTTTACATACCTTTTGTTTTGAATTTGGGGTTTTCACTTTTAATCAAAGTAAATATTAAAAAAAATATTTAAATAATTTTAGAATCATGTCATTTTTTAAGGATATATTTAAGCATTTAAATTTCTTCCGATAGAATTTTTCAAAAAATAATAATTTTTTCTATGGTTATTGATTTATTCAAAAAGTTTGTGCAAAGTATTATTCAATATTAACTTAATAAAACTCAGTACTTTTATAACTCGAGAAATTATGGGCTGTTCTCTAAATAGCATTTGATCTTTAACAAACTTATAGGAAAATCGCTTAGGGTTATTTTTTAATTGAAAGTGATTGGATTTTGCTACATATATTTTAATCTTTATGGAAGTATTCTGAATTTCATACACGAGTTGAAGCTAAAATACTACTTATAAATAAAGCTTAAAATTAATTTCTGACATTGTGATTGGAGAAAAAAATACAAATCATTATGAAACTGAAGTTCAACAAGGCAGTAAAAATTGAAAAATATGTATTACGTAACTCTAGTTCATATACTGAAATTCAAGTGGTATTTACGACGCAAGGTTTTATTTTAATGCATATTATTACTCCTACAACGCATATATTTACTTCTTTAGAATTAAATATTTCTTAGGCATTTTAAAATACCAAATGATTTACTTAATACTCGACAAAAAATATTACTTGCAATAACTGCAAAAGAACTTTCTTTCAGAGAACTCTGGCTAAAATTTTTATTTTTAAAAGCATTCCGTTATATGCATAATTAACTAAAAAAAAACCTTTAATGTTAATTAACATTCTGTAATGTTTGTATTTAATCCAGAAGGTTTTACATACAGAATTTTTTTTAAAGTCTTCTGAATTGCAACTAAAGTTGCTTGCATGTGTTTGTAATGGCTTAGAATCGTTCGACTAAATATATTAAATGTTTCTAAAGGAAACTTAAATTGCCGAAATAAACAGCGGTCACACACAGACTTATGTGTTCAAAATTCTTCAAAATATCTTTATTTTATGTGCTTCAACCATCGGATACCAACATATATTACGTATATAAATGGTGGGTAGACATTTAAAACGGAAATAAACATTACATAAAGAGCTTAAAGCCCTCAAATTAAACTATATAAACGCGATTCATTCGTCCTTGTATCTATTCAAGCATCTTTTAAAAAAATAATATAAAATGTATTTCATAACAACAGCAGAGATTTATTGAATCACACATTGATAACGTTTCGACCGATTATTAATATCGATCTATAGTGAAAATAAATTGACCACGGAATTTTGAAACATGGTTATGTGACGAGGATAACATCTGGGATATCAACCCACCTCTCTAAACTAACCCACAATGCCAACATCAATACTTTGAGCCTCGGCAGATATTATGTGTACTAGCTCCTCTATACGGTGTGTCCTTAGAAGCGATAATGAGAATTCAATTGCCGCTGCTACGTGTTAATATCGAAAATAACTTCTCTTGTGTGAGATTCGATGAATTACGCAATGTTGCTGTAATTCTGAAAACAGGCTTCCAAATTAGCTCTTACGTGTACAATTACGTGTAGCTATTATTGTACGTGTAGCGATATATATCTCTCTTGCGTGTAGCTATATATATATATATATATATATATATATATATATATATGCAGTCGAAACCCGAACAGAACATTTTTTCGTTAAACCGAGGTTATTCGTTTTATCGCGGTCCAAACAAACTATCATTTTTTTTTGTGTGAAATTCTACAATAAGCAACAACACAAAAAAAAAATATATCCATAGTTAGAAATTGCACACTTTGTATTCAACAGCTAAAAATTCCATTAGTGAATTATTATGCACCAATTGATTGGAAATTTTAAATCTTGACCAATAGATGTAAGACATTTTTTACCCCCTGATTATATAGGAAGGATTCTTTTTTTCGCCTGTAAGCAGAGAAGAAAATACTGCGTCATTTACTTCCTGCTGTATGGGGTATGTTTTCACAGTTTCCACACAATGTAAAGCATTAAAAAATTATGAGTTTTGAAAAGAGTTTCAAGTTCAATTTCAGCATCAGAATCGCTGTTCATCGGCTCTGACAAATCAACAATTTACTGAACTTCAGTTTCACAGATAGGCAGTCCGTCATCAAATGTTTTTTAAAAAAATCGTTCGAACTTTAAAATTTTCCTTTCGTTGTGGAGTCGGATGAGATAAGAAAGGAGTTGCCTCTCGTATTCAAAACTCTCACGAAAAATTACACTCATGATTTATCTTCAAGTGTAAAGTCTGATAACGGTTTTCACTCTTTTTTAATCGAAATGTTCTACTAAGAAGAAAAATATTTTTTCTGTTCCAAACAAAAAATGGGTGTCATTTGAAAAAAAAAATCCAATTTTTTCTGATACAAACTAATAGCAACAAAAATTTCAGTTGTCGAAGCAATTCGTAAATTCGGGGTTTATTATTCGTTAAATAGGAATTTTGGCCTTCACTTTAATCAGGAAAAGTGAAAAGTTCATTAAATAGTGAAATACGTTAAATAGTTGTTCGTTCAATCGGATTTCTACTGTATATATGATCACATTAAACACATACAGTAATTTTTTATATATCTAACTTAAAACTTAATTGCAAATAGAAATATAATAAGACAATATAAGTCAAAGTTCAATGGCACTATTAGCAAACTCTTAGTCTCAGAAATTAAAATTGTAGTGTTAAACATTCCTTTATATGTGCCAAAAAAGTTAAGAGATTAATTTTTTAAACCAAATACAATACCCATGTTATCTACTAATTAATATACTTTAGTATAGAAATAATATTATTAATAGGGTTCACAAATCAAGGGCATAAATCTTATATATTTTCTTTGAATCGCTACGAGGGTAAGTAAAAATTCAACTTAGGAAGTAATTCGGTATAAAAAAATAAAACATTTAAAAAATTTTAAAAACTCTTTCATATAATTTAATGATTTAATATATGTTTTGAATAGATTTTTTTATTATTAGCTGATTATTTATATTTAAAAATGTTTAAACATCAAAGGAAGGAAAAGTTTACACCATAAGGAAAACTTTAAATCAAAATTTAACGTTTCGTGCTCAAATAACTTTAAGTAATAACGTACAAAATCAACACGAAGAGTAAAACTGAATATAATGGATGGTTAAATGAAATTTTGATGAAAAAATGGAATACTAAAATTCTATGGACCTGAAATCTATGTTTTGAAAGTAATTATATGAAAAGGTTCACTGCTATATACATTATTTAAACATAGTTTATTAAATTTTAATAGCTGTGCTTTTTTCATAGATAAAAGAACAATTGGAATCAATAAAAATTGAAATTGTTCAATTCTATATATATTGAGGAGAAAGTTAAAATTTTTAAAAATAAATACGTTATTGCATTTTTAAACAAATTATGACTAATCAACTCTCTCACGCTTATTTAAAAGAAAAATTCTTCCGTAACGATGTGTTTAACTTTACTATGTTTACTCTAAATATTACAATCCCTTCCTGAATATATCATTAACATTTTATTATTCTATTTCAGACATAAAATTCAAACTGTTGTCCGAAGTGTCCAGCTTGATATTGACGTCCAGAACACCACGCCTCCTGCCTTTTCAATAAAAGAAGTTTAGTACTGAAACTGAAAAAGCGACGACACATGCTTCTCAATAAAAAGATTCACCTTCAGACTTTGGAACTGATGATTGGCATCATTTTTTATGCGCTTCGTCATTGGTCACCTGGACTTTTCATTAATGACCCACTAATTGCATTCCGGGGGACGTTAAAATGTCCACCAAGAAATTGTAGACAACGGTTTTATATTTCTAGTTCTCCTCTCATCTGTTGACCGGATGAATTTGAGCTAATATTTTTTTTCTTTTATTGTTTTGTAATAAATAGGTAATCATCTCACTGAGTAAGTTTTGATATTGACTTTTATATTATTTATTGTATTTGTAGAATAATTTGATGTATCGAGTTTTTTTATTAGGACATTTATACAATACTTTGTAACAATAACAATATTGGAGGCATAAACAGAGGAGTTTTGTGTATCGTCGAAAATTTTTGATTAAATTGTAAATGATCTTTTCTATGAATATAAAATGCAATCAAACGGAGACTTTTATTGATAATGTGGAAATTATAACGATTTCTGTATAGCTTTTCAAGAAACGCTTAAGAATTTTTGAACGTTACGAATATTGTTATTAGTCAGGTAACATAAATAAGGATTATCTTCATTGAAAAAGTAATTTATTTTAAGTTAATCAAATTAAGTTTAAACTGTTGTTTCTTTTAAATATAAAAATGAGTTTTCTACTTGATTTTAGTCTATTTAATCTACATTTTCTCTAACTTTCGGTTAATTTTCTTGCTTGCTCATAAGAACAAAAATTAGTGATATAAGAAATTTGTTTCTTTTTACAAGATGTTGCATATTTATTTATTCATTTTTTTTTAAAGTTTTAAGCTGAAGTTTTTAAATTGTGAAACAGTCACACAATTTTTTTTATTTCGTCACATGCGCATTACTGCTTTATGAATAGAAATATAGTGGGACAACTTATGAATGCAGTCAAGAGTAGGAATGAATTTTAAATTTGCCTTTTATTTGTTTATTTATTTTATTGTAAGAGAAGAAAGTTTATTAGTTTTGATTTTACCCATACGTCATTTTAGTTCCTATAAAACTGTAACGATTCATTTAAGGTTTCATTGTTTCAGTTTAAGCGAAATATATTTATATACACATATTACACTACTATTTACATTACTTTGCTTCTTTAAATGTATTACAGAGCTCGTACCACTTTCTTATAACCTGTTTGAAAAAACAGTATGAAAAAATATAGATATAATTGTAATATTTCATTTTTGCTTATGTTTTTGTAAACTCTGTTTATTATAAAATTTATAAACTGAATCCGTTATTCTATTTTTAAGTGATGTTTATAATGATTTGCCTTTGGTGCTCTGAATGACATTCTTTTTTTTTCGTAATTATGTTATCATGAATTTTTTTTTTTTTAAATGTGCATAAAATGTTATGAGTATCGACTGAAGAAATATTTTGGTTTTTCGTATTCTGTGTGTGTGAATCGAACTTTGTTTTTATTCCTTTTACTATACATTAAAACTAACTAAAGCTTGTGTCTCAAACATTTTTTAAAGTTCATTTCTAATATTTACTGAAACCTTTTTTATGTAATGAGTTGTTATTAAACACTGAATTAAAATGTAATTTTAAACAAATGCGAAGAAAAGGAATAATAACGCATATTTTTTTTACTATATTTAAGAATAAAAGTACACAGTCGTTTTTATAAACAAGAAAATAAAAAGCATACTTCTCATACACGTAAAAAACTGAAGTTTCAAACATTTAATAAAAATTATAATATTCGTACCCTTACAAACTCATAAAAAAAAGTCATGTCAGTGTTTGCTCACCAAATTTTCCTAATTATTTCTTCGCCAAATTGTAACTTAAATACGTATAATTTGAACTTATTTGAACTTATTTGTCTGAATCAAGACAGTATGAAAGATAAATATAAAATATAATATTCAAAACCATTCTAAAATTTCTTCAAACATATTTTAAATACTTTCTTCTACATGCACGAATTACTCAGATATCACCTGATGAAACAATACAACATAGTGATTCTTATTAAACGCGTTCTCATATCGGATGGTGGTTGATATTTCTCCAGTTCTTGAATTTTAAGATACTTTTAGAAATGTCTAAATTATTATTAATTAGTGTCATTTTAAGGCTGTCTTTACAAAACTTTAGAAATTGAAACACTTTTTTCAAACAGAAAAATGCTTAATATCTATGTTATATTCTAATTTCTCTATCCTATAGAAAAGTAGTGTATTTATAATTACACAATCTAATTTTTATGATGCAAGATGTATATATTTCATATATTTTTTCTCCTATATTATATACTATTCTGAGTTAAGGTATCTGACTACTTAAAATCGTAGATTTAGAAAAAAATTGACAAAAAAATGTTCTATGGTTTAACTCTTTATAAGTTAGCTTATTATATCTGTAAAAAAAATGTTCTTTTATTTTGCGTTTAATATTACGTTACAACTGCTTTAGTAAGAGAGTATGCACTCTTCCAGATTGCATTTACTGACTTTAAAACGTTTTTTATGCTAAATGTGGGGTTTTTTTCGAAAATTTGAAACGGATGCCAGAGATTGTGAAAAAAAATTAAGAGAATAATTAACTGAAATTTTTTGTGTATATTTTGTACAATTTTAAAATTCTTTTGATCAATTTTTTTAAAAAACCACTGCATTAATGCGAGAATTACAATACCTTATATAAATATAGCAAATATTTTATATAAGATATAAAATTTATGTACCTCTTATCTTTAGTTCATTTCAAAAATGAATTATAATATAATATGTCAATGTTGAAAATTGAAAATTCCTGATTCCATAAGATGTTTCCTGAACACCTTGTTCAAAGTGAACTGCGCTTATGTAATTTTCTTACAAACTTTTGTCAGTGTTTTCCCATTGTAATACTGAAACTTTTTTCTTTACAATTTTGGCTTTTTTTCTGATATAATTTACAAAATTAAGCTGAAAATCCCCCTGAGAAACCTCATTTTACAAGTTTTAAAACAAACATTTTGTATATTTCGAATAGCAGAGCTGTTAAGAACTCCAATGTAATAAAAGATATGTTAAGAACATCGCACACAAATTCATTTTACATTTTTCTGTCTTAAATTGCGTTCGAATTGGATTGAAAGTCGCCCGCATTAGATGAATACAACCTTAAATATCCCAGACTTGATGCAATGTATGTATGGTGCTATAAATTAATGTCAAAAAATAATCGACGCAGACCAATCAGTCTAAAACATTAAACTGTACAACTTTTAAATAAATTTACACTGTATAAACGGGTCGATGCCGATCAACTAATATCGGAATTAAGGTATCCGAATACCCTAAAATTGTGAATTTTGCCAAAAATTGACAAATTTTTTTTATGATTTTATTTTATGAGCCATCTTATTAGCTTTATAAAAATACCAAGTTTATTATTTTTCGTTCACTAGAACAAAAACTACAAGCGTTTTAGTAAAAGCAGATGTCATTACTTTAACCAAGATGTCATACTTTAAAACGCATTTTACTCGAAATGGGATTCTTTGAAAATAATCAAACGGGGTCAGCGATTGCTAAAAAAGTTTTGAACATAATTAACTGAAATTTTTTCTGTAAGTTTTGTATAATAGTAGAAGTGTTTTAACTTTCATATTTATCCATCACTGTTTTATTACAAAATGTACAGTCTCCTTATGTGAATATAATCACTGTTTTTTTAAGCAATTTCATATAATAACTGAGATAAAGTGCTCTAGTTTTTGTAAAAAAGAAAATATAGCTTATCCTAAAGGTCATTTCAAAAATGAATAATATAGCAACACATTAGATTTAAAAAATTGAAAATTTGTTCATAAACTTTTGGTACAGAATGGACCGCGTTTATGCTATTTTTTGTCAATTTTTACCTATTTTTTCCCATTTTAGAAATAATAATTTGTTTTTCTCTTCTTAATTTTAGCACATTTTTCTTAAAATGCACTAAACCAAATCTAAAAATAACAAAAAAATCCCCATATCTCCTTTTTTTTAAAAAAAAAAGTTGTCGAAACCAGTCGTATACCTTAAAGTATCATTTATGAAAAACCTTGTCACTCTTGCATAATGACCAAGCAACACTCTACAATTCCAATAGCAGGCCACTTTATTTAAAATAAAGTAATAAGCGGTAATTTGTGCAATAATCTCTAAATGAATCAAAACTTGAACTCTTCGCTTTCCAGCTACAAAATCTATTGCCCGTCTCCAGATTGGCAATACAGGCAAGCCTCGTAAAACACGGGTTCTATATTACACGGCTCAAAACGTGAATTTAATAAGAGGAACTAATAAGGGTTTTTGGTTTTTAAGGGGAATTCCCTTCCCCTTTAAAATGGAATTTAAAAGGGAATTGCAAAGTTCTTTAGCTCCATATAGAGAAATTCTGAAAGAATGGCAAGATCGAAACAGGCAGGTATATTGAAGCGAACTCTGTTAGATAACATTTGTAATTGTAGAGAAATTACTTGTGAAGAGGGGTTTCAACCAACTTTGAGGGGGGAAATAGATTTGCTGTAATTTCTGATGAAAGTGAGGGTGATAATCAATTTTGTCATCCTAATTAGCCGTTCCTATTTATTTTATAATATTAATTATCTTTATTATAATTTATATTGTATTTTTAATTTTTGTGTTTCATATTTTTTAATTTTCAATAAAAAGGATGGAGTTAACTTACTTTTTCATTTGTATGTTTTATTGAAGCAAAATTTCAGCTATATCACAAAATTTTACATCTTAAGACTTGATTTCGATATAACATGGTGCACATTGCCGTGATTTATATTATTTCAATGTTTCGTATAACACGATTTCGATACAACACGATACATATTGCCCTAATTTATCTTATGTACATACATAATTAATTTAATAAATAAAAAATAATTTAAATAAATAAATGAAAAGTCTCACATAACACTGATTCGTCCCAAGTTGCTTATACAATTCTTAATATGCTGCTACACAAAACTTAAGATAACGTTGAAATTTTTATATGCATTCTATCTCACGATCACGAGTAAGAAAATGTTGTCCCGGGAATCATTTCAAACCCTGCCGAATTAAATCAGCTGTTAATAGTTGAACTTCTCCTTCGACTTCATCGTTATCGACTTCTTTACTATAATATATTTGATAATATCGTCCTCATCCAAAGGGCATGAAACCCATATTTTGGGGGGGGGGGGATTCGTTTTAAAAAATTCTTTAAATTCGTGTACCGTTATTTTTTAAAATTGTGTAAAAAAAAGAGCTACGTGTATTCATTATAAATTAAATTTATTTTATTGTGCATGGGTTTTATTTACCACCTTAGTTATATTCTTTGATTGCTTATATTTCGTATAGCCATTGGAAACGTATCTTTTAATTTTATCAATCGCTGTATTTAATTTCTTTTTAATAAAGAATTATGAAATACTACATCACAACAGTTTCTTTTAAGAGAAATTTGTATTCAAATACCATTATATAGTTTAATGTCTAATAAATCAGATTTTTTATTAAAATAGTATAAGCACTCGACTTGTTACAGAATTTCAATTTTGTGCCATTTTAGAATAAAGGTTGCTAAAATCAGGAAAATATTTTTGTTCTTATTGTCTGGCTGAGAGAGTTTATGCATCAGTATAACTTAATTTTAATTTTGTGTTTAAAATATTTTTAAAAACTTAAAGTGTTTTGGTTCTGACCATACCGATATAAAAAAGGCATACTTCTGAGGCTTAATATCGGCCTCAGAAGTGATTTTTCTGTAACGTAGGCCTTGTAAGCAAAGAAAAATATTGCTTCTAAAATAAATTTTGCTTGAGGATCTCATTTTATAATAAATTGATATTATTTCGGTCTGACAAATAGTTATTTTAATTTGTATTTTAAAAAGACTTAAAATCATTCTGAAAATATAAACAAGTCAAATTTTGAAGAGAGAGAGTAGTTTTTGAATTCATTACTTTAATTTTTAAAATTTTGTCATCCTAAAGGTAACAATTATGTCCAACAATTTTGAAACTGTTATGGACACTTTTTTTCCATTTAATTTTGAATTCCATTACAAAATGACATTAATCTTGCTGAAGAACTGAATATACTCAACCGTAGACCTAACGGTCAAAATAAAAATAATTTTCTGTACTTAAAACTAGAGTTACTTATGATTTTTCTTAAGGTATCCGACAACCCAAAAATTGTGAATTCTGCCAAAAACTGACAAATTTTTTTTATAATTTTATTTCTAGGCTATCCTATTGGCTTTATAAAAATACCAAGTTTATTATTTTCTATTCACTAGAACAAAAACTACAAGTTTTTTAGTAAAAGTAGATGTCATTACTTTAAGCAAGATGTCATACTTTAAAACGCGTTTTACTCTAAAAGTGTTTATTTGAAAATATTCAAGCGATGATAGCGATTACTAAAAAAGTTTTGAAAATAATTAACTGAAATTTTTTGTGTGTGTTTTGTTATAATAGTAGAAATGTTTTAAGCTTCAGATTTATCAATTACTGCTTTATTACAAAATTTACGGTCCCTTTTGTTAATATAATCACTGATTTTTTAAGCAATTTCATATAATAACTAAGATAAAGTGCTCTAGTTTTTGTAAAAATTCAAATATCTCTTCACCTGAAGGTCATTTAAAAATGAATAACATAGTAACTCATCAGAATTGAAAAATTTTAAATTTGTTCATTAACTTTTGGTACAGAATGGGCCGCGTTTATGTTATTTTTTGTCAATTTTTACACATTTTTTCCCATTTTAGTAATAATAACTTCTTTTTCTCTTCTTAATTTTAGCATATTTTTCTTAAAATGTTCTAAACAAATATAAAAACAACCACAAAAAATCCTATATCTCTATTTAAAAAAAAAAGTGTTCGCAATAGTCGGATACCTTAAATTCACGTACGCGATTTTTTTGTTTAAATTTAAAATATATTGTTGGCAACGCTCAGTAAAAGATTTCTATGCGTACTATGGTTGCTTGGTACATTTTGAAAAATAAATATAATATCGTTGAGAGCACTTTCAATTTTGTCCAAATCGTAAACAACTCTCGTGCTGTTGTCTTTTGTCAATAGCTTGAGGGATATGAAACTAAGCGTGACACATCCGTAAACTGCTCATAAATCTATGAGCAAAATCTGTAGGTAACGCTGAAGATAAACACACATAAATAATTCCCATTATGACTGTTGTTAGATCGTGTGCCTATAAATCATAACTATTCTTAATCTGCAAGGAAAACACTTTTCCTCAAAACCAGGAGATGCACTCCTATAATTATATTCTCCAGGTATAAAAATACCATAAGTGAAAGCGGGATTTCTGAAAACTCAGTGATTTCGTGCTGCCTATTTCTTTATCGTGCAATACGTGGTTATATTTAATGAAAATTTAATAGTTTTTTTAGATACACACACAAATTTAGATATACGCTTATTTTTTTAATAACTCTACGATTTTTAACCTATTTTTATTCTTATAGTTTTGCTTATGTCATTCTCGTTAAATTCGTTAACTGAAATGAAACTTAGCTATCGACGTTGCCATGACAGAACAACAAGCAACATGTAAAAAAATTTAAGTCAATTCCTACCTGAATCAACAAAGAAAACTTTTATTTTAGTTACTTTTTATTAAATAGTTACAATTAGTATAAATATGTATATACATAGAATCACCATATTAAGTGATTAAATAGAAAGCGATTTTCCTTGCAATTTTCCAATTTCTTTTCTACATGGGGTGTTGAACTATTTTTTGTGTTCTACTTTTATTCATTCATTAAATTTAATTATTCTAATAAAATAGTATAATAAAAAAGAAATCATATTCTCAGAAATTAGGCCATCCCAGGTGGTATTCGAACCGAAGACCTCTGGATTCGAACCCAAGACCAACGCGCTATCCATTGCACTACAGGGACACAATGAACAATTTTCCTTTCTATATATACTGTTGTACTATTATTTCTGTTTGTTACCATTTATTTATTTTTTAACTTAATTAATGGATTTATATTTTTTTTAAAAAAAAACTGCACTAACTTCAAGTGTCAGCCACTGTAAGTTTTAAAAAATGTATTTCAGCTTTAATGGATGAATAGAAAGTATTTTATAAACGATTGAAAATTTGACCAAGATATATATATATATATAGGAGAGAGTGAACTAATAGTAGGAATTAAAAAAATATGAGGGACTTACGAAAGTTTGATCAATTATTAGGGTCTCCCTCAGGGATGTGGCCGCCGTAGCCTAGTGGTCAAGGTAACAGACTCGTGGCCAATGCATCCTGAGTTTGAGCCCAGTGCCATTGAAAACCCGTTAAATATGTCGGAGCTCAAACGTCCTCCTGTTGGTGGGGAGTGGAAGTTAGAGGAAGGGGTGCGACTGCACTCCCTCTTCTAGGTTACGAGATCCGTTGCCAAAAGCCCTCGAGTAGCTCAACAGTGTGCGACGTTAATATTCACTCACACCCTCAGTGGTAACATGAAGGCTTTTTGCGATGGACTTGGCAATTTTGAACCATGGTCAAATGACGGGGATGACACCTGAGCTCTGGCACACTCTTTTCCTAACTTTCACATCACGCCAACGGGAGGACTTGAAGCCAAGACAGATTTAACGTGCATCCCCTTCCTACACGGTGGGTCTCCAATAATACTAGGCTAGAACTCATGACACACTGGCCACTAAGCTACAGCGGTCACTTCGTAGAGTTCAAAATACTAGTCTGCTCGTAAAATACCCAAAAAACTACACGTGATGAATAATCACCGCTTAATATTGTGTTTGACAAGACAAAAATGATTCTCTATCACTGTGACGGGAGATTCTTGAAATGGACAGCCACTCTCTCGTGCTAAAATAGTTTGAAGGCAAACTGTATCTTTGTAATTGTTCATGTTATGAAGTGGCTTAGCGAAGGGGAATGCTGTATACTGAAATTATAAGCAGATCGCTTCAAATAAAGTAAAATATTTATATTTAAATACTCAAATACTCTTTTTTTCCAAGACAAAATATTAATATTCAACCGCAGGATGAGAAGAGTCGCATAAGGTCAGGGATCTTACCACCCCCCATTCTTTTTTCTAAGATTTCACTCAGTTAAAGATATTATAATGAAAAAATCTTTAGTAGCCGTATGTAATATTTATTGTTTTATTTTTCCTTCTACCAAAATTTTATCAAATCTTTTCCTCTATGGTTGTGTCTGTGTTCCGCTAAGTTTTTAAATTACAAAAATTGTACCACACATGACAGTAAAATTCGAGAATCTTTGGAACAGACCTTTATTAATTCGTATAAGTTACACCGTCCTCAAGGACCTTTTAATCAGTTCAAGTTCCAAAAATTTCTAAAAATATCCGAACTTTTATTTCGTCAAAATTTGGTTATTTCAATGCTTGAAACGATAAAATAAGATATTTAAAAAAAGCAAATTATTTGTCCACTTCAGCAAATTTCTATAACGACTTAAATTTTCGAAAAAAAATGCAGACACTTGTCATTTATTTTCTTTCGAAATATTTAATAAAAACGATTCATTTTCTCTAAATTTTTCATATCGTAAGCTACTCAAGATTGGATTTGAAAAATAGGATGCCTTCAGTAAATTCTAAGAAATGTCTATTCTTAAGATTTGAGAGTTCAAAACATTCCAAATTTCTTCAACACAGATGCTATGAAAATATGAAACGGATAATTCTATGTGAAACGAAATTTACATAACATTTACATGCATAAAGAAACTACATAAATAAGAAATAAAATAGACACTTTCAGAAAATTCAAAGCAAAATACAAATTTAAGATATCAGACACAATTTCCTACGTTACAAAGCAAGGCAAGAGCAAATATAATTTAAATTGCAGATATCATGGGCATAATTCTCTCACACAAATCTGTTTGAAGCGGTAAATTTTTCTTATTAAGATACGATTTCTTGACGTCACTTAATGACGTTTACTACTTCGTCTTCCCATACTAAACTTTATAATGTATTCTTGTCTCGAATGGATTCAGCAGCAGATATACCTTTAAAAAATGAGAACTTTCCATTTATTTTTAAAAGCAGAAATAAAGATAAACTTCTACATTTAAGGTATTATTTGGCATTAAAATCATGCATACAAAATTCGCTGCTTTGGAGTTTTAAGAATTATAACAGTCGTGAAACACTTATGTTACGTTTTTTTTTTCCTTGTAAAATATATTTGTTGTTGTGATGCTACTAGCAAAAGTTTGAGGTAATATTATCTTGAAAATTTACACTATCTAGAAGGATTGTTCTCAAATAAAAATTCCAAAATAAATCAATAGACAAATTTTTTTTTCTGTCAGCGACTTGGAAAATATTTCTTTCGGATTTCATCCTCGTCACTTGATCGGGATTAAAAATGACGATGTCCGTTGCCAGTAATACCCTCGTATTGCTTCAGAGAGTGCTACGTTAATAATTAATCAATCAATAGGTAAAAATCTTCGTTTCATTAAAAAAGTACTATTTTTTAAATAAATTTCATAAATCTCTCTAACAACTAAGTCTTTTGCTATTTTTAAATCTTTATTTAAAAAAAACTATTTTTTTCTATATTTCATAAATTTATATAAATGTTGGAACTTTTTTTATAGAAATTTTAAATACTTATAACCATTCCTTTTAAATGATTTTTAATCACATTCTTTGTCTTTTTTTGTTATTGTTATTTTAAAATTTATAGTTATAAATACACTCATGTCCATAAATTAAGGATAATGAAGTTCAGGCAAAGAAAGAGACAGAAGCAAAACAAATTTGACTTATTTGTAAAGTCTATTTATTAAACAAAAGGTAAAGAGCAAAAAATATGCTATATGTTTGACATAATTAATAAAAAGTGCGATTTTTAATCCCTGGAGCAAATTTCAAAAAAGAACCTATTTACAAAAAACAGTATAACATGGTTAGTATGATGGTTAATACGGAGTATGTCTCCCGGACGATGCAATACAGGCCTTATAACGCCTACGCATGCTGAGTATCAAATTATCAATCTGATCTTGGGGAATATTATACCACTCATCAAGCAATGCCCTCTGAAGTTCTGGTAGACAGGTGAGGGGGGGGGGTTGACGGGCTGCAATTCGTCGTCCAAGCATATCCCACACATGCTCTATTGGATTCAAGTCCGGTGAGTATGCTGGCCAATCCATACGGGTGATATCTTCCGATTGAAGGCATTCGTCTACAATGTTTGCACGGTGAGGACGGGCGTTGTCATCCATAAACAGAAATTCAGCTCCCATGGCGCCCCGAAACAAACGTACATGTTGTTCCAGAATGACATCCCGATAGATGTGGCCTGTCATCGTTACACTCTGAACATGCAGGTCAGTTCTGGAACCAAGAATAATTCCTCCCCAAACGAGCCATCCTGCACCACCGTAACGGTGTCGTTCAATGGTGTTCTCTTGGTGGTAACGGTACCTGGCGCTCTCCATATGAAAGTCCGGCGAGAATCAGACTGCAAACTAAACCTGGACTCGTCGGAAAACATCACACAAGACCACTGTTGCGGTGTCCACAATGCATGCTCTCTACTCCAGGTTAATCGCAGGTGACAGTGAGTTGCGGTAAGGGGAACACATCTGACAGGCCTACGAGCATATAGACCAATGTGCCCTAAGCGTCTGTACACGGTCTGCCTTGAAACTGTCGTACCTGTAGCTGATGAGATAGGTCTGATGCTGTGCTCCGTCTGTTTCTATTGGCAGTAACTGCCAAATACCGGTCCTCATTCGGCGTTGTAACTCGGGGGTGACCTGTGCTGTAACATCTACTCACTTTACCATCATCTTGGAATCGTTCCCAAAGCCTGGAGATGACACTCTGGGCGATTCTAAATTCCTCGGATTCTTTCAGCTAAGTACGTCCACATTCCAGTCGTCCGATAATTCTACCACGTAAAAAATCATCCAAATGTGCTTTCTTTGTGCCATAACTATGCGGTTATTGCACTGAAAGGCTTTTAAAGCGCTTGTGAACAATTTTACTTCTTTGCCACCATTCCTTATATACCCCTCTCTTACACTCTCGTCATTGTGACGTACTATCCGCGCCATCTGGTGGTTTCCTGTAATTTGCATATTCTTCTTCAAGATGTGTATGATAATTCTACAGGTGAAATTTTTATTTTAGAGTTCAATTTCTGTATGATTCTGAATTATCCTTAATTTATGGACATGAGTGTAATATTGTGCTGAGCTGTCGCCTCTGATTTCAAAAAAAATAATAATAATAATAATAATAACTGGAAAAAAAAACGATTTTGCACACTCTTAATTTAATATTCAAGCTTCAAACAAAATTTTTAAAAATATCTTTTTTATAAACATAGTATAAATTAAAAAGAAAAATAGAACTAAACTAAACCAAATTAATCTTTTTTATGTAAGTTGTTTAAAAATGAATCCCCATTAAAATCCTCTTGCCTTTTTTTAAGATTTAAAAATTCATAACCAGTTAAAAGCAAAATAATCCTTTAAAAAAAGGTAGCAGAATACGTTTTTAGAATACATTTAATATATTTAAAAATTTCAACGTATATTCAGCACGAAATAGCAATTTATTTAAATTTCAAACTTTTCATAATCGCTTTTGGTAGATTTTGAAAGAGCATTGAAGCCCATTCATTCCCTCTCAAATGTCAAAAATCCTTATATTCTATATCAATCCTTCCCAAAGTGGTCTATATTGACCCCAGGGGGTCTCTGATGACCTGTAAGAGTTAACGTCAGCGGAAAAATAACTTTGGGCTCCATGAGATGTAATAATAGGGGTCTACGATAGTGGCTCTCACTAAACCTGATCGTGACTTTAATTTTAAAAGAAAATATTTAATCAAGTGGAAAACCTCAGATTTACTTATTTAACAGATTTATTTTCTAAATTGGAGAATGAGATTAATTTACAGTTACAAGGTGATAGCATACATTTTATTAAAACAAGAACCATTTATCTCAGCGTTTCTTGCCAGAATTAAAATAAAGGAGTATAACAATGGATGTCACGAATTTTCCAAATTTCTCAATTGTTTCTCAATGCTTTGTCTGTGGTGATTCCACAGTAGACAACGAATTCATATTGTCACATCAAAAAACAAAATGGCAGATTACAAGAGGAGCTGATCTGAACAGGCACTAACGAAGATCTTAAAGTCCAGTTTAAAAACAGGTGTCACAGCATTTTTGGCTTTAAAAAGATATTCCTGTTATTTATCCCAAATTATAGAATATCTTGAGAAAATTTTAATTGCTTTTCCTAGAAACAGTTTTAGCGCTGTGACCTAACTCCAAAACAAAGAAAAGAATGGGAAAAAATGAAAGAAAAAAAATGACTGGACACAACCGAGGAGATTTAGGGTTAAATCTGGTAAGGTTGATCCCAAATGCTGAAAATTTGTTATTGAAACACCAAATTCAACCCTCCCATTAAAAGCCTTTGTTTGTTGCTCAGTTAATTTATGTAACAGTTATTTTTATGTATTAATTAGATTTTGATTTAACTAATTAGCATGTGTTACTCAAGTCTTATACTCTATACTTCACCGCAGCTAGAAATTTAAATCTTTTAAAGTAAGAAGCTACCAAAAACAAAACGAAAAAGATGGTAAGGGGTCCATGAGACAAAAAAGTTTGAGAATCTCTGTTCTGAGTGAGTGAATATAACGTCGCCCTGTTCAGCTACTCGAGAGCCTTTGGCAACGAACCGCATAATTTTGAACCATGGTCAAGTGACGTGGACGACACCTGAGCTGGCATCCCCTCTCCTAACTACCACACCACACCAACGGGAGAACGTTTGAGCTCCCTCCTAAACGTCGTCTGAGTATTCTTTGGGTACAACAAGATGGTAATTGTTTTGGATCGAAAACCATCTTGTGGAAGCACAGGAAATCAGAGGGTCGAACCTCTTTTTAAAAATGATCACATTCATCAGTTAACTTAGCATCTCATAAAAGTTATTAATTATACCTTAAAATAAATAATTACAAATTCAATAAAATAGTGGTAATTGTATTCAATTTATTTATTGTGCTAATATATCATCTATAGTTGGAAGTACATTTGATTTTAGAATCAGTTGAATGAGACAAATGTACTCTATATAACACTTTTGTACAAGTTTTTTCGAAGTTAAGAAGGAGATTACTTGTTGAAATTCTCAGCACAGCCTGCAAGTTTATGTCAGCCAACTTGCATGTACTCTTGTTGATCTTCCATGCAAGGAAAGCTTACCTCACACAAATATGAATGAATGAGTGAATATTAACTTCGCATGTTCAGCTACACGAGGGCTTTTGGCGACGGACCGCTTAATTTTGAACCATGGTCAAGTGACGTGGACGACACCTGAGCTGGAACCACCCTCTCCTAACTACCACACCACACCAACGAAAGAACGTTTGAGCTCTCGACAGATTTAACGTGCATTGCCCCCCCTACACGGCGGGTCATCAGTGGTACTGAGCTCGCACTCATGACACGCTAGCCATGATCCGATTCCTTGACCACTTGGCTTCCGCAGCCACAGAACTTCTGTTCTATATGAATCAAAAGAATTGCACTAATTCATCCAAATTCGTGCCCTTTTCTGAAAAGTCAAAAAATGCAGAATGAACCGGGGGAGGGTAGGAGGATTCGAATAGTGAGAGATTTGTGGAGCATGAAAAGAAGAAAAACTTGAATTGAAATGCAGTTTACGAAACAGGAAAGAATAAAAAAACTGTTTTTAACTTTTAGAACAAATACTTCATTACGATTGAATAAAAAAATAGTTAATTTCCAGTTTCTTATATTCTTTTACAATTTATTATAAATTATACTTTTTTTCCTCAGTTTTCCTTATCTTCACCTTCAGTGGAGACGTTTCAGTTGATTGCCATTTTTATTTCCGCTTTTTGCAAATTCCTTATATTCATTCAAAAAAAATTATGTTTTTATTTCGTCTAACTAGATATTTACTGGAAAAGAATATTTTTTTATTTGGTTGAGATTTTAATTTAATCTCATTTTTCTCATATTTAAATTTGTATGATTATACAAAAAAAATTTAAAGACCATTTTGCGTTTAATCGTCTTCTAATCGATTCCCAGGATATGGATTGAATAGGACGCTGTCTGTTTTCATTATGCTATAATTCTGCTTATTTTCTTTCTTTGTGATCGTATCATTATCGTATCTTTATCATTTGTATACGACAGTATACAAATGGTAAAATGAAGTAATATTGCCAAATGTATCTCTCTTTTTCTCTCTCTCTCTCAGTAAGTATAGCTTTTTAATTTTTAGAGTAACTTAATAATTACAGATAATTAAAATAGCATTTAAATTATAAGAAGAAAATTCATATTCGCGAAAAATAAGAATGGACACGTTTACAAAAACTAATAATGTCTCGAATGATAAAATTACTAACGTTGACAATACGTGAAATTGAATTGGTTTAAATTGAATATAATTTAACATGTAATTTATTAATAATCCTCTGCAAAATATAATGAAACATGAAGCAAATGCATTTCAACGTCCGATAACTATAAAATATTTCTTTCCCCTAGACCCTCAGAAATTCCAAACTGATATTTTCAATGAATAAATCGAAAATTTTTAATCTTTATCGCTTATGCAAGCAGTAATTAACATTTGCAGTTTTGTTGCTGGGAATGGCAACAAATAAGCAAAATGTTAGGAAGGAAGAATAGGAAGAAGTCTGGAGGATTGAGATCAGGCGAGAATGGTAGTTGTTCAATTTGCACTTACCCTTTTTGCCAGGAACTTTTTGACGATATTGGCTGTGTGAGGCAAGTATTGTCGTGAACAAAACCATGGACCTTGTTGTGAGTAACAGGGTCGTACCCTGCAGAAACGTTACATGAAACTGTTCAAAATTTCAATGTACAACATTCTTCGTCGTTCCCTCAGGTAGAAAATGCTTGTGGATAATGCCTTGACTATCAAAAAAGGCGATGAGCATCGTTTTGATGCGTGATTTTTCTGTTCTGACTTTTTTCCGACGAGGTGATGCAGGAGAACCTCATTCCATGTTTTGCCGTTTTGTTTCATAGTCATACCTGAGACCTTAAAACTCATCCTGAGTTCAAGAAATTTAGAGTTGCATCCGCTGTTTCTACAAAATCCTGTGAAGCCTCTAAACGTGCCTGCTTCAGTCAAATGATGTGACACAAGACAACACGGTTTCCTTATTCCTAAAGTCTAGGTAGAGATTTGCCTTAAGGATTCACGGTTAATCTGCAGTTCATCAGCTATCATGCACACAGTTAATCGACAATCCTTCGTGGTTAATATATCCTCATCTTCTTAATGTTTGCGTCACTGACGGAGGTCAACGGTTTTCCGCTACAGGGCTTGTCAGAAACACTTTCCCGGCCTTCTCGAAAACGAGTGTACCACTCACACACACACTTCATGGATAGTGCTTGATCTTCATAAACACGTACCAGCATCGCATGTTTATTTCGGTGTCTTGCCAAACTTAAAACAAAACTTTAAATTGATCCTTCGTTCGTTCATTTTCCTGTTCTCAGTTAAAAACCAACGCACTAAACAAGCACTTTGTAAAACAAGTCTTACACGAAACACAAACGACGCTCAACTGAACAACAGTGGGACAGATGGTCATCACCCACCCCTAAGCATTGTGCAGCGTTTTTTTTTTCCCGCCTGTACTGCCAGATCGGCCGTTCTGACTTCATTCACCGAATTTTATTATCAGAGATTGTTTTTATAGTTATTTACTTCAGTACAAATACAAAAGAGTTAAAACTCCTCTTTCATTTTTAGCCAAACATCGTATAGGCCCTTTTAGTGGTTTAGGGACCTATTTTGAAAGCTTCATACAAAATAAATATTTATTTTTATTTCTACATTTTAAACACACAGCAAATAATAAAGGGATACATTCTATATTTCCATAAGCATTTATGTTAACATCAATGCCTTTACTCCTTAGAAATGTGTTCCGAATATTCTTTAAGCACATTAAGATCCTTATTATTGTTAGCAAAGCTCACGGAAATTAAAAAATATGTTCAAAAACCCATCTATAAATCAAATTTATTTTTTAACTGAAATAGAAGGTTCTGTGTGCATCTGTTTTGATGTCTTGCTTAACCTTCCTTTATTAATATTGCGGAATTGCGTCTACTTTTTTTTTTTGTTATAAAACACAGACAAACGCAATTAGTATGCAAACTTTTTTTTTAAAGTCACTTATTCTGATTTTTTATAATGCATGGAATTGTAATCCTGATGAAATTCGTGAGTCTCGTCTTTTTTTTCCCCAATTTCTTTCATTGTTCATGGGTTGGATTAGGTCACTAACAATTCTTTGACGGTTTTTATGATACTAAAAAAATAGATAAAAAAATGCAATGTATTTTAAAATATTATTCAGGGAAACATGAAGACAGAGAATGTGATGAATTCCTTCACGATGCTTTCATATATCTTTAAATTTCTATACAGTTACATCTTATTACTGTCTCTCCCTCCTACTAGCTAACCATCTAACACTAGAGCGTCCATCGGTGTCGAATGGACATCTGTTTGGTTTGTTTTCCTTTCCGCATGTTTGCAGGAAATTTGAAAAAATTTCGTGATTTTTTATCATTTTCTAAGGTTATTACACAGAAAAAGTTTTGTGGTTCTAGTTTAATTAGGCTAGATTTTACAACTATACTTAGAACGTCTGCCGGTGTCGTTTCGATACCAAGGCAATTTATTCCTGTAAATAGCTGACATTCAGCAAAAGATAGTTCACTAAGCAGATACCATTAGTAAAACGAACTATTGGAAGTAATATCGCGCATTTAATTGACCTTGAATGCCGTGATATTGGGCTCACAGCGAAAATAAGTTTTACTAAAATCATTGAGTCAAAGTGTTTTGTTACATAGCATTTGCTTATTTGCTATTACTTTCAAATAAAATAAGTGCAAGTAATTTGAAAAATAGGGTAAATACTGAATTTCAAAAAACTTGAAATTCACTAAAACGCATTAAGTGCGAAATTAAAGAGAGTGTAATGCAACTAAAAAAATCTGTCTCTTGCATGAGAATAGTGTGCGTAAAATATACAGGAAAAAATGAATATCAATGTATTCATAGCAAATGAGGCATGTTTAAAACATTATGCATAAAAATGATAAATTTAATGGTGAAAAAACTCTCTCACAAATATTATGATTTTGTTTCTTCTTCATGGCTCGACAGCCCTGGGTGAGCCCCAGCCTTCTCCAGAAGTTTTCTCCAGGCATCTCAAACTTTTGGTAACTGTTTTCCAGTTATTGACCTTTAAAATATTTAGAGCTTTTTTTTTGACACAGTCAATCCATCTTAACGGGGTCAGCCCCGAGGTCTATTACCCGTGGGCTTTGCCAGAAAGATTTTCTTGCAGCAACGATCTTCATTCAATGTGATTATGTTTAGTCTACTAATATTTATGAACATTATTGTTTTATTCCATTTTCAAAATTAAGTAATTTATTTTGGTACAGTTTTTTTGTGATATAAAGGGTTATAATATATGATAATTACACGGAATAATATTAAAATGACTTAAAACTAAACCTTAGTGAACAGTAGTCCAGCAATTATTTAGTTATTGCAATTATTTTACACATTTAATATCACGAGGTCGAAACGACACCGATGGACGTTGAAGGCTAATCGAAATCCCGGACATTCTAACGCTAACACGATCTACTTTTTTCGTAAACTAATGTATCAGTTTGAAAGAAATGAAATGCTTCCAAAAGAAGACAAAATAAAGAAAGCTCTGTGTATTATATCATTCCTCCAATTTCTGAAAACATTTTTAACTATTTCTTAAAAATCAAAAACTCACAATTAATTCGATAAACTAAAAAAAAAAAGAATTTTTTTAATCATACGCAAAATATAGTTTATTATTTTTCGTTCTTTCAATACCACTTTATTGCGTTCAATCTGTGGAGACTCAAAGTTCTCGCCTTAGTAGATTGGGGAAGTTTGAAAAGGAAGATGTCAATTCAGGTGTCATCCTCGTGTCTTAACCGAAGCTCAAGATGACGAAATACGTCACCGATAGACCTCGTGTTGCTTTAGAGTGCAAACGTACTAATATCCAATCAAAAGCAAGACTTTCAGAAAGTTCTGTTGTTGCGAGAAAAGAATTTAATTTGACTGTGTATTGACATTACAGTTTAAAGCACCACCATAGGCGACGGATTTCGTCATTTTGATCTTCGGGCAAGTGATGAGGACAACACCCGAGCTGGCATCCCACTCTTCAATATTCCCCAACACACCAACGTAAGGGTCTTAAACCTCCACAGATTAAACATGCAACGTCCCCTTTGCACAGCTAGTCATCAGTAGCACCAGGATTCGAACCTGCAGCGGTGACTCCTTCTGCAAGTCGCTAACAGCCCTTAATGATTGGTTCGAATAGGGATTACTTTCGTCTCAGTCGAGCACTTCGGAGCCGAAGGTGGCCAGTTCAAATAACTCTGCACCCAAAGCAAGGTCATTATGGGTCTTCCTCCCCTCCATCACCAACAGCTTGTCGCCGAAGTAGTGACCCGGGAATAGAACACTAGATTGCAGCACAGCCTAACGATACTGGTTGATTATGCATTCATTCCACAGGGAGTCTAACCAAGACCTTCTCAATAAATAGCGACTAGTGATTCAAAAACGGCAACGGCACACACGTCTTCAGGATCCACCATCTCAACAAGAGATTTCCCGCAACGTCAACGGGAAGACGTTCAACCGACACTCAAACCTACTGGAGATGTATAACAGTTACAGTAATTGGCTGAAAAAACAACGTTTCCTCAGTTCGTTTAGAAAGTCAAAACAGAAAAAAACAGCTTTCTTCTCCTGGAAGGGGGAATGCAGTGACGTCTTCATCTGCAAGTCACAAACAGTCCTTCACAATCGGCCCGAACAGGAATTCCTTTCGTTTTAGTCGTCTGCGGGCACTTCGGACCCAAAAGTGTCCAGTTCAAATAACACTGCATCCAAGCAGCACTCAAGGTCACCATGGGTCTTCCTCCCCCTCCGTCACCAACAGTTTGTCACCAAAACCCATGATTTGACAGAAAAAATGCGGGCTACAAGTTCAAGACTAGGCCCTTCTTATATTACTTAGATGTTTGTTACTATTTATTCGACTACCGAGCCCTACTAGAATCGAATTTTCAAAGCAAAAATTTAAAAAATGACTACATTAATAAGTAAATAAATATTTTAACTCTTAAATTTTTAATTCAAAAAATATATATTTTAAAAAAATTAAGGTATTTTGAAATTTATTTTAAATTTCCCTTCCCCTAAAAAAAACGTCATCTAATGCATAAAATGACAAAGATTACTTAAAATATATAAATTTCCAGAACCAAAGTTGATTACTAAGTTGTATACATATCAATTTCTGGAATCATTATTAAAAGACCTGGACATTAAGACTTAGATGATACGATTCAAGATTTTAGAAATTGAAAATGGAAGCACTAATCAGAAAAATCATAAATAATAAAATATATTGGTAATTTTTCAAACATACCCACTCTTGATTGTAGTCTTTTATTCAGGTTTTCTTCATTCAATGTTATGAAAAAGAGAATATTCCGACAAAAAATCATTTTCAAAAGAAAAACAACTCAATGTTATTTTTAAGTTCATGTGTAGTTATAACCTATACTTACATTTGTTAAATTATCCCCTAAAATTATAAAATATTCGACACAAATACTCAATTCTTCACTTAAGCATAAACAAGTAATATAAAAAAAAATTTAAGTCAATTCATTTTAAGTCATACGATAAGTATTGAATTGATTTAACATGACCCCCTATTCAATAGAGAGGTTTGGTTGATTAAATTTAATGACACAGATTCCTCTTGTGCCATATTATGCCAAATATGACTGAAAAATCCTACCATCAACATATATGTTAAACTATATAAAACCTAACTTCATACAATGCAGGCATTCCCCCCTACCTAGTCAATCAATATTAAAGTGTAAGATTTAGAATGTCTGGTTAAGATTTAAAGACGGAACGTTCGTTTAAAATGTACCTTACAGTGGGAGGACAAACAGAATGATTACACAAAGGGTGGCCTTTTACCAGAAAAAGATGTTTTGTGACCCATTCATAAGCGTGTTACAATAACACCTTGTATTCTAAATGAAAAGGACTTCCAGTGAGAAGCTGCAGGTTTTAATGTTATGTAATTTAATCTGATAATTCCAAATTAATCTAGCCAAGGATTAGTTACAGATGATTTAATATCTTAAAAAGGAATGATACAGATTGCGCCCAATGTCCCCTGGAAATAAATTACTTTTACTTTTTATTCCGTAAGTGTTAGGAAAATGTGAGTAACAGAAAAATTAGTCACACTATAAAGCAACCCGAAAGCTGTTGGCGACGGACCTCATTATTTTGAACCTCGATAAAGTGACGAGAACGACACCTCTCCTAACTACCACACCATGTTAAAAGGAGGATATTTGAGCCTCGATGTATTTAATGGTCATTGGTTTCCTCTGCATGGTTGGCGCAGCTTAGCCTAACTTGGCTCTTGTGCCATAAAATCAAACAATCAATCAATCAATTCTTTTGCACGGTGGGTCTTCAGTGGCGCAGGCTCGAACTTATGACACATCGGCCACAAGCTTGCGACCATAACAACTAGGCTGCCTCTACCTATACATAGGAGGCAAAGATTTCTGATGAAAAAATGTGGGCTTTGAGATTACATACCATATTTGCTAATTCTGTTAATCACGCTAAGGATTAGTAATAGATGCTGTAATATGCTTTTTAATATCGTAGTGAGAAATTGGAGATTATACCCGATAGACTCATTAGAAGTTAATTATTTTTATGTCTTACTCCGTCAGAGTTAGTGAAGCTGGAATATATATGAATGTATAATATTGGAGTATTTTGTTATCTCTAAAAAGAGAGAGAGAGAACACTAGTTTAAGTCATATCCTTTAATGCTAAGGGAAATCACCCAAATCCGACCTTTGTATTAAGAAATTTACTCTCGATACCCCCAGGGTGGAATCCTGATCAATAATTAAACATTCTCAACGCATGTTCGCGCCCTGTTTTCGCCGACACGCGTTTTGGAAGGGAAAATTGTACAAAGAATCCCACACAATGCTTGGCGAAGGAACCATTGATACCCCTTGTCATCTATTAGGTGGCGGAGAAAAGGTCCAGACTGCGGGGCCCATTAGTTTTGTCAACTTTCGGCTGGGTCGACAGGAATTTATGGGGCACTCCACAAAAGAGACAGGTGGGGAAGAGGTGTTTGTTCCGGGGCTTACCTCTCCTGGGCAACACGGGAGAGCGGGCACGAAATCGGTTAATAGAGTATGTAGACAATGTCGACGAGGAATGCAGATGTTTGTTTACCTCCCTTCAGTCTTGGAGGAAAAGTATCCAATCCCAACATAGAGGTAGAAATATTCCAATGTATAGAACATACATTTACTTTATCTTTAAAGTTAAAAATCATTCCACAAATAAGAGTTATAGCTTTAATATAAAAACTTTAAAAATCTTGTTAAGGTATCCGACTACCCTAAAACTGTGAATTTTGCCGAAAATTGACAAATTTTTTTTATGATTTTATTTTATGGGCCATTTTATTAGCTTTATAAAAACACCAAGTTTATCATTTTCCATTTACTAGAATAAAAACTGCGTTTTAGTAAAAGCAGATGCCGTTACACTTTAAGCAAGATGCCACACTTTAAAACGCATTTTACTCGAAAGGTGATTTTTTGAAAATAATCAAACGGGGTCAGCGATTGCTCAAAAAGTTGTGAACATAATTAACTGAAATTTTTTCTGTAAGTCTTTTATAATAATAGAATTGTTTTAACCTTCAGATTTATCAATCACTGTTTTATTACAAAATTTACAGTCCCTTATGTGAATATAATCACTGTCTTTTTAAGCATTTTCATATAGTAACCGAGATAAAGTGATCTAGTTTTTGTAAAAAAGAAAATATCCTTATCCTGAAGGTCATTTCAAAATTGAATAATATAGCAACACATTAGATTGAAAAAATTGAAAATTTGTTTATAAACATTTGCTGCAGAATGGGCCGCGTTTATGCTATTTTTTGTCCATTTTTACCTATTTTTTCCCATTTTAGTAATAATTTCTTTTTCTCTTCTTAATTTTAGCACATTTTTCTTAAAATGCACTAAAAAAATCTAAAAATAACAAAAAAATCCCCTATATCTCTTTTTCTTTAAAAAAAAAGTTGTCGCAACCAGTCCGATACCTTAAACTGCAATGTAAGTATCAAAATATGGAGCGTACTTACGGAGATGTATTGAAGTCGAAATGATTGGCATTTATAGAATGCTATAATTTATTAATACTAATGAAATCAAAATATAATTGTAAGTTTTTGTAGCCTATTTTTACTTAAAAAGTGTGTTTCGAATATATTAGTCCTTTTAAAAAGATAGGTAAAAAAATTTAGTTAAAAATTTTTGGGCAGCTAGACTTACTATATATAAAAATGTGTATTCTTCTAATTTTTTTAATGTACTGGTAAAGCAACTTAATAAATTCAGTCATTATTAGTAAAGAAAACAAATCTTTTAATTATTTTTTTAAATTACTATTACAGATGACCTCTTTAGAAAACACGTTTCGTTTTAAAATAAAATCTTGTTAGAAACTCCAGAATAGTTTTAAAATTTTAAAAAATTAGTAATTTAGTATCAGAAGGTTTTAAAAAAAAAATTTTGCCTGTGATTTTCTTTGATTGCTTGATTTATCAAAACCATCCCACTCAGAAGCTCAGCGGGCTACTGGAGATGAACTTCGTAATTTTCAATCACTATCAATTGGCGAGGACTTCACCTGAAGTAGCACTTCTCTCTCTTAACTTCCTCACAACGCTCATCTGAAATAAAGTGCTAATCTGAAATAAATAACAAGCACTTTAAAGAAAATTGTCCATGTGTGAAATATCGTGACTCGTAATTACTCATAAATATTTCTGACATTATTATCTTTTCATAATTTCTTGTAGAAACTAATATCATTTCATATTTTTGTTTTTGGCAACGAATCGGTGGCCGTTGTAGGCAAAATGGTCAGATGACAAAATGGTAAAACTCTCCGATGTTGCCAAACGTGAGTTAGAATTCTGATGTTATTGGAGATTTTTATTGTACAGGATGTACATTAGATCTATCGAGGTTTAAAGTCCTAACGATGGCGTGGTATGAAAGTTTAGGGAGTGTGTCTCTTCACGTCAGGTATCAACTTTATCACTTGACTGTGATTCAGAAATATGAAATCTTTATACCATAGTCTTCACGTAGCTTCGAAGGGTGATGTTAATAAAACAAGCAATCAATTTGGCGATGAACGATGCAGCACTAACGGGATTGTGGAACCAACCAGAGCTACACACAGCCCTCTGTTCCCCTTCTTAAAGGTATAACTTGTTACTTATGTTCTTTTTATGCTCAATTTGCTACTTTCCTAACCACACTGTTCAACTGTGGTCTCGCCCGACGGAAGATCAGTTGGGTTTTTTCATTGAGTGTTTTGCGCACTTTAATATTTTTGATAGCGAATTAGTTTTTATTCAACTTAAACTTAATTATTTCTATTTTTTATATTAATGAGGAGAGGATAAAGTTAAACTTTAACTAGGTACCTCGTAGTTTTGCGCCGTGGGCCGTGACGAGATTGTGTTCAGTCTATTATGTTCAGTTTATTTACTCTTACTTCAATCTTTGTCAATAGTATTAAAGGGCATAATTATTCTATCGATTTTGCTACTGATTAGTTTGAAAAATCTGAATTTTTTTTGCTGTAATTTGTCGTCGAAATCATCAATAGTTCTGCTTTAAAAAAATCAGAAAAAAACACGTACACATAAAAGAAAAGATCACACAATTTCTGTTTGAATTTAGATGATTTCAAACATTTATTTCTAAAACACAGACACATTTGTATGTCAACGTAATATGTACAATGAACATGTGGGAACAAAAATATATGGCAGCCGACAGTTATATGTATTTTACAAGTATTTAAATTCGTGCTTTTTTTGTACCAATTGTTTTGCGTGATTTTGCATCAGTTCTTTCACACAACGTTATGCTACATACACAACAGTTCATATTCATTCAATAAATACTGTAATTGTTATGAAAATCATACCAAACGCAAAAAATGTTCCTGCTAGAAAAGTTAAGCATCCATTTTGTGAGTTATCAGAATAAAGAATTCGAAATAAAATTCATATCAACAGAGGCGTAACTAGAAGGAACATGTGCGCCTAGGGGAGCAATATCTAGGAGGAGGGCCACCAAACTGATATTAAACAATGATGTGAATGAATTCATTACATTTAATTCTGAAAATTTAAAGAATAATTTTGTATTAACTTTTTCATGAACATTCTTGTTTCTTGGTTTTCTCTTCCATTTAGTTAATTATACAATTATACAGGGTGTCAGTGGTGCACACAAGGTGCACACAAAGTGGTGTCCTAGGGGTCCGGACACCCCCCAAAGCCCTTGAGTTTTTTTCGATTGATGATGATCCTATATATATATAACGTAAAACTTAATTAAATACTTGTTTAACAATCTATTTTATTAATTAAAGCTAATTATTAAATCAGTATTTTTTTTACTGTTTTTTGTTAACAAAATCGACAAAATCAGAAGAATCAATTGGTGTTGTCTTTAGGTATGATACGAGTTCGGGGACTTTCAACCATGGACACTCCCCTTGAAAAATTTGTGTGTGTGCTACTGCAGGGTGTTACCGAATTCAATCGACAAATTCAGAGGGTTGATAGAAGGCAACATTGGGACGACAAACAATCTTAGAACATAGGGTCGTAAATTACGTTTAGTCGGGGTAAATCGCGATAAGACCATCTGGAGAACGATTATCCAGACGACGGTAAGTGATCAAACGATTGAGGGAAATTTGAGCTCTCGTGGTAGGGTTGAAGAAACCTGCAGGTATGTAGATTTCCCACTTCTCCTGGAGTGGCTGCAGGGAACACCGGTCGCTGTGCACCAGAACGTATGGTTCATGCATGACAGTGCACTAACATCTTTTTCGATTATGGTGCGCAACCACCTCTACTCTACCTATCTCGGGAGTTGGATTGGACATAGCGGACCTATTGTTTCACCTCCAAGCTCCCTGAACCTCAATCCCTTGGATTTTTCCTTCCGGGACCCCCTGAAATCGTTTGTGATGGAGACGGCGGTGGCTATAATGGAAGATATTACGTAAAGGGTCGTCGTCGCTTCAGCTAAAATCGCCAGCACTCTGTGTTTGCACGCGTTCAACAATCCTTCGTCCGTCAGTGTTGGCTGTACTATGACCTACGCGGCCGCAACTTCGAATGATTTCAGTGATAATCCCTTGTCATTGCATATCTGACGTCAATGTGGGATGCATTGTTCGTATTGTAATAATGCTGTGTGTCTAATAAATGTATTTCTTACGGCGTATTACCCCTTTTCGTTCCCCTCGACAATACATCCTTCATGACTGTTTTGGGGAATTATCCCGACTAATCGTGGTTTATTACTCTATGTTATATGGCGTTCTTATGCTGCCTACTATCACCCCTCTAAATTTGTCGGTCGAATTTGACAACACCCTGTATTTTCAAAGTATGATAGTTGCCTTAATTATATTGGCTTTTTTGTTTTTCTCATATCGAATTTAATTGCAGCGAAAAGCAAGTTTCATGTTCTAAAACTGAAAATTTTCCAAAATTAAAAGCATGACGGACCTCCTTGTGAACCCCACCTTGTCGGGGAAGGGAAGGGGGGGGGGCTCGGAAACATAAATTATTCCTTGGCGGGGGTGAAAACTCTGGTTACGCCTCTGCGCGTATCAGCAATACTTAAACAAAAACCTTCTATAAAAAAAATAAAACATTATAAAAAATTTCTTGAAGCATTTCTTCACAAAATACTGATAAAGAACAGGTCAAATAATTTTCTGGAATTTCGTAATAATAATTTTCAATAAAAAAATCAATAGCAACATTGTACAAAAAATTCAAATACCTTCATCTTGATTACTATTTATTTAATAACCAATTCTTAATTTATAAAAAATTAATAAATCTGTATTAAACACACAAATCACATTTCTGTTAATAGAATTTTAGTCATAAGCAAATTTGACGGACTAGCAATTGGATCCACCAAAGGTAAATTTTAATTCTCACACGTTGCTTAATCTGAAGTTTTAAATATTAAAAATGATATATCTCACACACACAAACATTTGAAACAAAATTATTCTCAGATTTATCACATGAAAGAAAGGATTCAGATTTCGGCGAATTTTAATTATTGCCCCTTCCTTTCTGACATTCTATCTTGTTTTCTTTATGTGCAAGTCTTATTGCATAGACTCCCCTGCATGTAAATTCTATAACATGATATCATTTCATAAATTCTCAGCATTTCTGACTCAATATAGCTCAAATTTTATATTTTTTAAGGGAAAAAATGCTTAATGTTTAAATTAATTAAAAAACTACATGAACTTTTTTTCGTTTAATTTCATTAATTTAATTCAGTTTAACGTAATTAAAATTTAATTTTAAAGGTTTCTTACAAAATTCCTTCAAAAGCGAAAAGAGACTGAAATTAAAATCAGAAGAAAACATATTCTTTAAAAAAAGTTGTGACTTTTTTTTTTTTTAAGATTTCTTACGAAATTCCTTCAAAAGCGAAAAGAGACTGAATTAAATCAGAAAAAAAAAAAAAAATGTGATAAGATCTAGAAATTAAAAGCGAAAAGAAAAAAAAAAAAAAAATATTCTTTAAAAAAGTTGTGACTTTTTTTTTTTTATTTTAGACTTTAAAACGAGAACTATCCTTAAAAAAGGAAGTTCAGAAATCAGAAAAAAAAAAAAAAAAAAAAAAAAAAAAAAAAAAAAAAAAAAAAAAAAAAAAAAAAAAAAAAAAAAAAAAAAAAAAAAAAAAAAAAAAAGAAAAATAAAATCAGAAGAAAACATATTCTTTAAAAAAAGTTGTGACTTTTTTTTTTTTTAAGTTTTCTTACGAAATTCCTTCAAAAGCGAAAAGAGACTGAAATTTAAATAAAAGAGATGATGATGATGAATGCCCAGAGGAACCGAGCTCACCCTAAGTAAATAAGAGAGATGTGGGAGACATATTCTTTAAGAAAGGTTGTGATTTTTTTTTTTTTAAATTGTACTCCAAAAACATCTGTGCTATGTACAGATTTGGGAGCCAGTTTATTACATGAAAGAGAAAGAAAAAAAATATTTTTAAGAAACCGAAATTTTAGCTAAAGTATCTCTCAAAGGCTTTTTACATATTAATGCGATTTCTTGCATTCTTCAGTCACTCGGCTGCCTTTGTCATATGCATAAAACTTAATTTTCAGAACACTTATAAAATACAAAAAAAAGGACGCGACGTACATGAGCTCTATGCAACAAACAACAATAATTCTATACATCCGGAATCAATAGAAAATGAGGCATTTAGTCCTAAGTCTAGACTATGATACAGAAATGTGAGACCCGTCGCGCTTTCTAAACTCTACTCTCAAAGAAAGGCAATAAATAGATCTAAAGCGGACACCAACGTTTTTGTTCTGTGTATTCGTCTATGGAAAGTCACCTACGTTTTCGTAGAGAAAAGATCTGTCTTGTACTTATTTTAAAATCTTCCTCTGAGGCGAGAGCGCTGCGTTATATACAAGTCTTCTTGGTAATATGATTAATGAAAAAGACATACAGAGCGGTTTTTTAATGTACAATAGTCATTCATTCTATCTGTCGTATGAAGTCTAGTTCCTTTTTTTGGTTACATTTTTAATGGATTAAAATAGTCGTAGTATATTTTCTTTTGTCCATAAATACAGAGCATTATTAAATGCTGTTTTGAATTCGGTTAACATTAATATTTGTCAGTGATTAATAAAATGTATAATTTAAATTTATACACGTGTCATTTTCGTAAGCCTACTGAAACTTTAGGTTCATTTTTTAAATATGCATTCATACATTATTTAAAAAAAAATAAATAAATAAAGAAATAAAATAAAAGGGTAGTGTAACTTTGACAAATTTGTTAAGTTAATGAGAAAAATTAGTTAATATATAAAATAATCAAGTAAGTTCTTTATGAACTCATAGTTTTTATAATTTAATTCAACGTTAAAAGCAATTTAATTCTTCTCAGAAGAAAATAGTTATCTAAAATACCTCGGCAACAAAATTTTCAACACTAAAAACACATTTTTTTTCAAAATGTTCAATTATAATTCAAAATTAATGGTCTAACATGCAACAGAGGTCAATAAACAACAAACTAACGAATATAGTTCATTCATTAAATTGCGAAGTCACTTTTTTAAATTAAAAAAAAATGGAATTCTGTCAAATCGAATTCCTTTTTTTAAAAAAAAATCTGTGATTCAAAATCACTCGCAATGAAATTTTAACAGCAAAATAAAATTTAAAAAATTATGAAATCTCTTAAAGAGACGGAAAAAATAGATTTTTTCCAACTAAAAAAATTTTCAACTATATCTTTGTTTCAACAACTAAATATCTTGTAAAATAGAACAATGGAAAGTCTTAGTAACAGAGAGAGAGAGATCCTTTTCTGATGAATGTGAAACGTCCTTGAAGAGAAAAAGAAGAACTTCTTGTGCAATGGAATGTTCAATGTTGTAAATTGCAAATGGGGGAGGGAGACACGAACAACACTACTTGACGGACTGCGCCATGGTCTGTCCATTGGCGTTGACGATGGTGTTGTTGTTGTTCTGGTTGTTCTCCCCGTTCCTCTGGCTGTTCTTCTTGCTCTTCATGCGCCGGTTCTGAAACCAGATCTTGACCTGTCTCTCGGTGAGGTTCAGGTTCCGGGCCAGCTCCCATCGCTTCTGCTTGGAGACGTAAGCGTTGAAAAGGAACTCTTTTTCCAGCTCCAGGGTTTGGAACTTGGAGTAGGGCTTGCGCTTCTTCCGGACCGTCACGTTCCCCGTCCACTCGAGAGGGTTCGTCACCACCGTGTCACCGGTCACTGCAATAGAAAAAAATAAACAAAAGTGAGAATAATGTATAAAAATATGCCATTTACAATATTTGGATAAATGGAGAAATATCAAGTTTTCTAATATAATTCTCCCTCAATCAAATTATATTCCAAAACGGTAATATTCACACTAAGCATTGGTGTACACATCTGAGGGGGGAAGAGGTCCACGGGTTCACCCCCCCCCATAGCCCTTGATATTTTTTATTATTATTATTGATGAAAATCCTATGTCCTATCCGAAAAATTTAATTACGTACTTGCTATTACTAGTTTATTTTATTAATTAATGCTAATTATTAATTTAAGTGGACACAGTACGATTCAATTGGCAAAAATCGGTCAAGGAATCACATTTAATTTTTTAGCTTTAATTATTTTTTATATATTTTTCTATAACCTCACAAAATTTGAAAGCTCTCTAAGCTGAAAAAACACAGAATTATGATAGCTTTTACGTTCGTTTTTATTCACATCCCTATAGCAAATCAAAACTTTAAACTTACTTATCTCATAAATAAAAAATAACTAGTTTGTCTTCATTTAAAATGCTAAGGCTTTTTTATAAGTGCCTAATACTTTGAAATTTACACATTTTTTAAGGAATTTTCAATAAGCATTCATAAAAAGAAGTATTGCACGAATACCAATCATGTTATCGCAAAACCCATACCAACTTTTGTGTTATACATAATTTGACGTACTTGTAAATTAAATTTCATGCATGCACGTAAATTTTTGTAGGAGGAGTAACATTTTAAAATCACTTCAAAAATTTTCTTTCCTTAAAAAAACTAAATGGCTAGCTTTTTATGAAATTTTGAGCACAAAATCTATTTTACATAGTATACACACATAGGAAACAACCAAAAAAAATTTTTGAAAATTTTGATAGATAGTTTCCTATAAAATTCCTATAAAAACACTTTCACTGCAAAACTATTCTCGTACAATATTTCTCGAAATACTTGAATTCTATTATTAATCATGCATGCCCAAAGATCCCTTCCATTACACTGATGAAATGCGTCTATTTATTTAAAACGCAAAATTGTACTTAATTTTCAAATTACAAAAACGGCATCCAACCTCTCTGTAAATTTATCAGGCTGAGGAATGTTTCGTGGAGTTAAAACTGCTTTAGAAACTAGCCAGCTATATATATTTTATTTAAATGTTTTGAATTCGTATCAAAGGAACAGAAAATTAATTTGCACGAAATAAGGATATTGACAGCTCAATCGGGAAACTTCAAATACTAGATCCTTGCTCTGGACGTAAACTCACAGTATAGAGTAAAAGAAAGAAAAACAAATTCTAAAAAAAGAAGAAGAAATAAATTCTAAAATTAGAATGTTTAATGAGTATTGGAAGGGTCTTGAGTAAAAAATAATAAACAAAGGAGTGGGGGGAGGCCTTGAAGAAAGAATTTGAGTGTGAATTTTTATTAACCCTGCACTATAAAGCGCAACACGAGGGCTATTGGAGATGGACCACGTCATTTTGAACCATGGTCAAGTGACGAGGATAACACCTGGGATGGCATTCCCCTCTCCAAACTTCCACACCACACCATTGGGAGAACTTTGATTATCGACAGACTTAACACATGCCTCAATCCCTCTATATAGTGGGTCTTCAATGCCTCTTGAATCGAATTCATGACATGTCAGACACGTGGCCATGACTACAAGGCTACCAGGGTCTGGAAAGAATTTGAGAGTTATTGATCTGATATATTAAGTGAAAAGAAACCAAACAGTGTGCGCACACACAAGCAGAATTGTAAGATACCATGATCTACATGATAAAAAATAAATTTTTTAAGGAAAAAAACCATAAACAATTGATAAATTCTTTCTTAATTACTTACGATAGCACAGAAATTTACAGGTGCGTACTAAAACAGTAGATTGCACCTCATTCTGAGGTGTTAAGTATCAATGTCTTTCATAAAAATCGGTGAAAGAGAGTTTTATATCTTCTAAAATAATTAATTTTATCCTAAGACTCTTTTCTGGTTTTCTTAGTTATCTAGGAAACAACGACGCATCAACGTTGATAAAAGTACACAAATATAAATACTAAATTTGTATTTCCAAAATTTTGATACAAGCTAACAATTAGTTTGGGAAATTGAAAAGAATTTTCCGTTTTAGAATATGGGTTGAATCTGAATAACTACACAATGCAGAGTAATCAGGAACTATGCTGTGGAAAACATTCTTAGTCAGGGTATGTCTTTTTTATTTTCTGTGCTAATTGCTAGTAAGGGACAGTTAGTCTGGTTAGTTTGTGAAGAAAGCATCTTAACGTACGTGGCCCGTCTTTCCAGCGCAAATGGTTAAACGACTTTTAAACTGCTACTTAAAAATAGCTATTCAGAAATTAAGTTCTGTTTTACCCCCTCGTCAAATTATATCGAGAATGTCTAAATATTGGGTTTAAATTTTTCTCAATTGCAGTGGGAACATACGAATGGAATAATGAAAGATAATTTAACTTAAAACACAACTAAACAGATTCCATAATGATGGTTAAAATAATATAAAAAAACTATAGGTAAATAATATAAGGTATATGTATATTTATACAAATCATGTAACTTAAAACCTATAGCCGCATTTAATCCACAAAAAGAAAAAGCTTTCATCCATATGCACATTCAAATAATTTTGGCTTTGAATTTTGGTTTGGAGGGAATAAATTCTGCAGGTGCCGTTTAATTGATTTCATTTCATTCTATTTTTTATGTTGTTAATTTTCATTTATAAAAATTTTAAATATGTTTCCACTTACCCTACATGAATAAAACAAATTATGATTGACTTAAATTCTATGCAGAAATTTTGATATAATGCAGAAAATCGTACCTTATATTAAAAATGATTTCAAAAACTTTTTTTTTTCAAATTCAGCGTTGATATATACACCATTAAGAAATTTGTATGAAAATTCATTAAAAAAGTTGATTTACTATCAATTATATGAAGGGTTTGGCTCATTAGAAATATAAGTTTTGAAATATAAAAAGGGAATCAGCATATAGAATATTCTTGGTTGTTGGTAAATATATAATTTGTGTATCAATATACTATTTTGAAGTTCCCTAGATGGCTAAATCTCGGCTAAGAATTTCTTAAATTAATGACAGATTGTTTACTAACGTTGTTCTCATAAGTAACACAAGGAAAACTGGCAACGAATCTCATAATTTTAAAGCTCGGTAAAGAGACGACATCCCTAACTTCCACTCAACGATTTAACGCAACAGATTTAATGTGCATCAGCACTTTTACAGAGCGGGTCTTCAGTGGTACATGATTCGATCCCGCGACTTGACAAAACAACAAAAATAATTATTTTATACTCGTATTACATACTACAATTGTCTATTTCGGTTTTTTTTAAATAACCATTGACAAGAATATCGATTTTTATTTTGAGTAGTCCCGTAGCTTATCAAGATAGGTTGTGGGTAGCCTAGTGGTTAGAGCATCGGACGCCAGACCGGAAGGCCTGGTTTCGATTCCCGATGCCACCAAATACTCGCCGAGTACAAACGGAGTACGTGCTCGTTAAATCTGTGGGTCCGAATGGTGTCGCCATCTATCGTGAGCAAAATCGCGCTGTCACCTTCATGGCTCAAAGCTTAGGCTAAGGACAGACGTATCTCTAGCCCGTTGCCATGATGAATCTCGTGGGCCTCGAACTGACTACGTCAAACAGGTGGCATAAGCAACAACACAACATAAGAGTAGAAGTATGTTTTAATATTGTTTATTTGCCATTTTATGCAAGAGTGTTTACTTCTAACGTTATCTTGTCTACGAGATTTTAATCAGGTTTCATAAGCCAAAATACCTCTAAACGTTTTCTTCCATGTACTTTTTGGTATTAATAACTTCATCAATTCTACCTTTTCTTAAGCATAACTAAGTATTTCAACACAAACCTTCAAAATACAAAACAGCTTTAAATAAGACAAGTTGTAATTTTTTAATTATTATTATTATTATTATTATTATTATTTTACTATCAATAATGCTATATTTTGCGTTGAAAATTTTCATCTCAAGTTAAACCATTTTGAATCCAACAACTGATGAATAACAGCCCATGTTCTGTAATGACTTGAGTTTTAATGGTTTATCTTCTTATATTAAATCTCAAGATGTTTTAGTGACCGTGATAGGGTAGTTGTCATGGTCACGGACTCGTAGCCGGCGTGTCACGAGTTCGAGCCTGGGACCGCTGAAGACGCGCCGTGTAGGGAAGTGATGCACGTTAAACCTGTTGAGAGCTCAAACGGCCTCCCGTTGGTGTGACGTGTTAGTTAGAAGAGAGGGTGCCAGCTCAGCGTCGTCCTCGTCACTTGACCATGGTTCAAAATTTCGAGGTCCGTCACCAAAACCCCTCGAGTAGCTGAACAGTGGGTATTAATATTCACTTACTCACTCCTCCTTTTGCTTCATTTTATTACCTTAAAATGCCATCAGCAAGGCACAAAATTTCGTGGCTCGTAAAACAAATTTTTAGCTCTAGTTTAAATAACTTAAATGAGGTTAGTTAATGAATTTAGTTAATTTATTAATCATAAACACAGATTTTATATCTGATATTGTGTACGAATGAGCAGGTGACTGAATATTAACGGTTCACTATTCAGCTACTCGATAGCTTTTCGCGACGGACCACGTCATTTTGAGCCATGATCAAGTGACGGGGACGACACCTGAGCTGGCACCCCCTTTTCTAACTGCCTAGTATAAATGAATTTTTTCCCACACGCCGACTGCAGGGGAGAATAAATTTGATGGTCAACTCTTTCCGCCATAACACGAGCTTGGCTATTTAGACATCATTCCACAACCCGCGCTTTCACGGGATTGGGTTCCTGTGTTGATGTCATCTGCCTTGATGGCACGGGACGGCCTTGGCAGCAGTATATATGTTGTATGTAGGTCGGTTAGATTCATCGGTTCACGTATGTTCTCTGCTCACTGCATTGAATACATCCATGCTCCGTTGTCTTGCAGTCGCTCATATCTGTTCAAGCATTCAGCTTGAAATTTTTGTGCTACTTGTGTTTTTGTAGTAAAAATAGTAATCTGTCCTGTTTTAAAAGAGGAGTACAATGTCGAAAACAAGTGCCAAAAAAGAAATTTTTAAAATAGCCTTTCATCGATTATTAACATTCCACTGTGAATCAACATAATGGATATTGGCGATAAATTTTGAACCATGGTCAAGTGACGAGGATGACACCTGAGCTGGCACCTAACTTTCCAAAATTCCACACCATGCCAACATGACAATTTTGACGTATCTTCTCACCGGCACCAGGACTCGAACCCAATACTCGACTGAAGTTCCACCGGCCGCGAGTTCGTGACCATAACCATTCGAATAATACGGTCACATTTTAATTCAATAATAGTATAATTTATTACAATTTGGGGAAATAAAAAACACATCAAAAGCAAATATAGATATATCTTACTGAGAACAATATGGGTTGTCTCAACAAATTTTTAAAAAATCGAAGGGGGAGAGGATTAAAAGCTTATTTCCAATCGAAGAATTCTTTCAGAGTCTTTTAACTAAACTTGGATCGAAAGAGTTGGGGGAAAAAACCACACTGTAACTCACTCACCTGATGGCGGAGGAGAGAGAAAAAGAAATGGGAGCGGGGGTGGAATGGACCTTTTAGCGGTCCCCGGAAACCGTTAAGAGAAGAAAATCTGAGCACTTGTGGCTCTAGCCCTTGGATTGGCGATGGCCGTAAAAGAACCATAAAGACGTCTTCTTTGCGATCCAAATGACAGGACGACTTGGCGAGAAATTTCCGCGAAATTCGCCGACGCATCTCTTTGGCTTTTATTTATATCTTAACTAAACCATTTTTTTTTTTAACTCAGAATGTATAAGTATTTTGACAGGCGCTTAAGGTTCCCGTCTACCCGATATTTTATAACTCGTTGAAAATTTTGTTAATAGTGGAGTATATATCTTACTTTCCTACGTAAATTTAGAATGTTCCGTTTATTTGAAGGCACTAAATTGCATCGAAAATAAGCCAAAAATTGTACAGGTGTTAATGGAGTACCATTATTTTTCTTTTCGATTTCTGAAATTTTCTTAAAAACCTAAAATTCAACAAAGGAATTTTTAAAACAGAAATCTAATCGAGAAAGAAATCTAATTTCGCACAGACCCGTGTTACTTTTGCCATTTTAAATGCTCATTAGGCATTCAAATCATTACAAGTCTAAACTTTAAGAGGAAATTAGAAATTCCTTATATTGAACACTAAGTTCACGAATTCAAAACCACTCACGTGATCACGGTAGTGGAATGGTCATGTACTCGGGACTAGCACCGTGGAATCACGGGTTTGAATCCTGGTACCACTCAAGACCCAGCGTGTAGAGGGGCTGATGCACGTTAAATCTAACGAGGTTCAAAGTCCTACTCAAAGCGTTGTGTGGAAGCTTGGAGAAGAGGTGCCAGCTCAAATGTCGTTCTCGTCATTTTACCATAGTTCCAAATCACGAGTTCTGTCAGCAATGGCTTATTTCAGAATACGACGTCAGTTAAAATCAGGAGGAAACATGACAGTAAAAAGAAAGAAAGAAAAACAATAGATTTTAGGAAATTGTTCATGGTTTTATTACAATTTTAAATTTTATTAATTAAACTTACTAAAACTTCTTATGAGTTGTTAAAGTTTATTTTTATGTGGTGGTATAAAAATTTCGTTAAAATGAATTTAAGTAAGTAATATAAATTTGAATAAATTCTTTTGGATATTATTCATTTTGAAGCAAATTAAAAGTGAGCTCCACATCTTTTTCGGTATTCGATACTGGAATTATTTTTAAATATTTAAGCTTTACACTACTATAGTTTGATTGTGAGAGCTAAATAATTATGATGCCTTCTTATTACTTGTTATTGGTAATGCACTATTTCAAAAAATTTAATTCTTGAAAATTTTATATTTTTTGGCTTAAAGTTCCTGTCTGGAGTTGCTTTGATTAAGAAAAAATAACACGTCTAGAAATTTTTCATTCATTTATAGAATGAAGAGATAACACATCTAGAATATTTTAAATACATTTGTCGTGAATCAAAATGAAGAAAAAATACCCTGTTTCGAACGTGTTAAAGCAATTTAAAATGTTATTGTACGAGTTATATCAATTGTAAGAAATTGTGTTTATATAATTTATTTCAAGCAGAGTAAGCGAGTGGCAACGTTAAGTCACGAAACTACTGTTTTTTATTTGTTTTCATGGCAACCGTAACTCGGTTGGTCCCAAACAGAAAGAGAAACTTTTTTTCATGTGTTTCTTATTATTTTTCTTTCATTTTAAAATGCCATTTTTTCTTTCTATAACTGAATTCACATAATTGTACTACCGACGTAAGCAATTAATTTTTGAAACGGAATTCCTAATTTTTTTTTAATGAAAATTGGCGTAGAAAAAGCGGAATCTGAATTGTAAACCATTTTTTCTATTTAGAGTCCCTCATCTTTAAATGCTGAAATCAAAGGATTTTGTTTTCATTCAAAAGTTTCATCATTTTATAAATTAACCCTACATTTAATCAAGTATACATTATAACACAACATAAATTGAATGTTGTGATTTTTTTTCATATATTCTCAAAATTCTTTCAACAATAAAGAAATATGCATTATAAACAATTCTGTAGACAGTTTTCCATATATCTTTTCATAGATATGTCGATTATAGTTAAAATGTAAGTATGTAAATATACGTACAATTTTAACTTAAGGACGTTTTGGAGTCAGATCAGAAAAAGAAAATGCATGATTCCAGTAGTTCTTTATAGAGTTAAATAAAAGATCAATATCTAAACTCTTTCTGCATAATTAAAATTAAGCATTGCTGATTGCGTTAAAACATTGTGTGTGTGTGTGTGTGTGTGTGTGTGTGTGTGTGTGTGTGTGTGTGTGTGTGTGTGTGTGTGTGTGTGTGTGTGTGTGTGTGTGTGTGTGTGTGTGTGTGTGTGTGTGTGTGTGTGTGTGTGTGTGTGTGTGTGTGTGTGTGTGTGTGTGTGTGTGTGTGTGTGTTGAAATTATTTACCTACTTCTGAATATATCCTATTACACTTCATTTTTATATTTCAGAATATTTCATTTTTAATTGCTAAAAACTTCACTCATTAGTGCTTGTTTCGTATTTCTACAATACTTAAAATAAATAACAAAGAACACATAAAAGGCCCACATCCACATTTCGGTCTCATCTATGCATATATAACACAAAATATTTAAAAATGAATACCTGGCACATTTTATATTCTGGGACTGAAGTGAAAACACTTAAAAATGATTTTTAAAAAAAAGTTTCTCGAATATCTTCGTTAATTCTTACAGTATTTTTTCAATTAAAAACCCCTATTTATATGTATATTATCATAAGTAAAGGATAAGTACCTGGAAGATGTTTAAGAAAGTACAAAGAATGTTTAAAAGAGGTGTTTGGGATGCTAATAATCAATTTTTCAAAAATGGAACTCAGTCTAGTGATAGCGTAGATATTTTGGTTTATTCTTCTTCGTGAAATAAGAGAAACTTTCCTTAAATCCATTTCATTTTCAAATACTTAACCAGGTATAATGCAGAAGTTTTGGAAGAGGCAAATTCAGGCGGTAACTTTTATCGTTAGACTATTAATTCCCTAATAACCTATAAAGAAATTCTTATACAAAGTTAATTTTACTAAACAACAACAAAAAATAAACCGAAATGAATTCGTCCATTCTAGTGAAGCTGTAAATATGTTCTGGAACACTTTTCAAGCCCTATCATGTATTATTTTTATAACGATTCTCAATTGTCATTTCGTCAATCTTCAACTCATCCAATGACTCCTTACCGGACCATTAAGGTCTTCACCCGGGCGGCGAGCAATCAGAAAGGGCACACAATTACATGGGGAGAGGGGGTATTATATAAATAAGAAATTTGTCGGGGAGGAAAAAGGGGAGAAGGAAGATGGCGTCGAGGGAATCTAACCCCGACATTTCCACTGACGTCACCTCCTCTGTGACTCAGACCCCCATCATACTCTCAGATCGTTTGCTCGATTCCCTCCCAATCCCCCCTTCCATTCTTCCATTACGATCCCCCCCCCCCTTTTGAAATGTGTCCACACAGTATTGTAGCGCCATCGGTTGTTGAAGAAAGTAAGTATTAGGTTTGCATTCAAAGGTTAGGTGTAAAGAAATTTTAAGAATTTTAAAAAAAAATTGGAGTTTATTATGCTTAGCCTCCTGAAACGTTAATGTTGCCAAAAAGAAAACACGTATGTTATTTAAATAACTATTTAGAATTTCTCTCTCTCTCTCTTAAGGAAAATTTCGTAACATTTTGACCATGTTAAAAGACTTTTTAAACTTTTTTTGAAAACTTTTTTTTAAAAAATGGCATTGCTCCCTGTAGTTTTTTTTTCTTTTTATTGGCTAAAATAACTCATACGTTTTATATTTTAGGTACATTCTATCGTTTGAAGAACATATAGAAAATATGTAATTTTTTTTTAAAAAAAATCAAAATTCAAATTAAATAACTTTTTTGTAAAAGGCCTACTGAGGATAACACTATTATGAACATTAAATACACATTTAAAACTGCTTCTAATCTTCAAATTATCAAATGAGTCACACAAAAGTATTTCATTAATTATTGCTTTGTTTCACCCCACTATCACCACAGCCATAGTGAAAATGAAAACTAAATTAATTTCTTTGAACGATTATCTTTTAAAAATAAATTTATTCTTCTGCAAAACAACCTTCAGTAAATTAGAATAATAATTTTATCTCAAACATAAAAAAAAAGTAATTAAATAAAAACTTTAAAAAAGAAACATACAAAATAAATCATATGTCTTTCAACTCTAAAGATGGCGTTCATATTGAACACTTTGATTTTTTTAATGGGGGGGGGGGGAGACAAAAAGGTCATCTGTGCAAGGTGTCAAAACCACCAGGCTTCTCCGGAGCACATAATGCTTTGAATGGATCTCATAAGTAAAGTTATTTACACTGATTCTTGTGCTCGACTCTTCGTCAGACTCTGGAGTGTTAGTAACAACAACTTTTGTTAAATCTTTTCATTGATACTGAAATGATTATTTTCTATCCAGAAAAATATTTTTATCCATCTACAATTGTGTGTAGCTCATTAAACTTAAAATCTGTCAAATAAAATAATTTCGTTCATATAAAAACTTCTAATCAAGTTTTCAAAAACAAAAAAAAATCATAAATACTTTTCTTTTTTTAACTAATGAATTATTTACGCTTGTAATTTTATTACGGTTAAAAAATAATTACGTTTTCCAATCTTTACTAGCAAACATACAAAATTTATAATTCTATACCTTAAAAAGCGCTGTTTAATACCTCAGATTCTTACTTAAGAATAAAACTAGAGGCGTTCCTATACCTTGAATATTAATCGATTTATTTATACCTGCTGGAGACACTCTCGAATAATTATATTAGCAACCTTGCGACCATTTCAGTAAGTGTGCGCGCATGCGCCGTCAGCATTTGCTCAGCTGAAAGCCTTTCGCAAATAATTTCTCAGATTCTTGTCTCAATTTCCGCAGCAGAACCCATACACCAAATATCTTGCACCCGCCAGTCACGCTATACAACGTACGTTATACGTTTTGAGGAAGACGTAAAATCATCCTCTTTAAAGAGGCCCCTGATATATCATAAATATTTTAAATTGTTTCTTGATTTGATGATCTATTTTTTTTTAACGTTTTAAATAAAACTGAGCATTTTTCATGAATGTTATGTAGTAGAAATGTAAATAATTTGATTAAAAAAATATTCAAATTTCTTATTTATGGTCTTTCGAAATTTTCGAAACTTATGAACGGAAAATGTTCTGATATATTTTATTTATGTCCTTTTATTTTTACAATAGCATTTTTGATTAAAATAAAGTTATAAATTAAATAAATTTTTATACATTTAAAAAACTTGTAGTTATTTATTTTATAATTTATAGTTTTTGTTCACTTTTAAACAAAACCCCTTGAGAAAACAAATTGTTTTAAATTGCGAAATATTTTATTTATTAGCTAATATTTATATTTAAATGTTAATTCTCAAATTTAATGTCTTAAAATACTTTTTTCTCCTAATAACTTAGATGTTATTGATCCGAACTACGACCAAGCATTGTGTAGAAAAAATCGTCCTCCAGAAAAAATTATTTAAAACTGATCCATATTTTTAGGTTTGTTAGTATTTATCCATACCATCTTTTTAATGATGATTATCTTATATTCAAATGATCAAATTAACCACTTAAAGAGCCACACCAATTTAAAGTGAACAAAGCGTCACAAATCTAATTTCAGACTTTAAAAAATATCTGGCAAGTACATAATCCGAGAGAGAAATCAAAAATATCCTAATAACTTTTTGGCTTTAATTTTTAACTTTTATAAATTATTAATTCAATATTTTCTAATCAACATAATAAATTAACTAAATATTTTATTTAAGTTACAAATCTTTCAAATTAAAAACAAACGTATCTCTCTCGTTTCTAAGAGTCTCTTCTAATCTTACCACATTCACCCCAGCCATTGTTACGTATGTTGTTTGCACTTCCTTTTATGTTTCTAACACGAATGTTGATGATAAGAAATCAATTAAATTTCAGGTCATACATCCAAAAGTTGTATGTTAATATATCGTGATGTTCATACCTACACCTGTTACGCTTGGCTGAAAATTTAATTTTTACCCAACCACGTGTCATTTCTGCTCGCGCCAAAAGGAGTGCGCCATAAAATTCCTTATCTGAATAGGCATCTCCCATTAACGTAGGCTCCTTAGGGATGGAAAGCGTGTTTGGTATGCAGGGGAGTATGGGAAAAGAAAAAAGTTTAAGCAGATTCAGTAAGAGAGGGGGGGGGGGCACTAAGACTGGAAATTCTTTCTCTGTACCTACAAAACGAAGGGATATTTTATTCAATTACGTAAAACAATAATAATAAAGGGAAAAAATTCAAAGTAAGTTTACAGCAACAAAAAAAAATTATCTTTTTTGTAAATAATTGGATATTTTTGTATCAAACTTAATTTTTGTATCAATTTGATAGTTATAAAAAATATGTATTTGAGTTGACTTATTTGACATGATGCGCTAATAGTAGTAACGGGGTTCTTATTACTTACTCGTTCCTGTGGAGGAGTCAAATGAAAAATTTTAATTTCTGCCTTTCTTTAATTTCGTTCCTTTCGAAGAATTTAAATTTCTTTCGTTGATTTCGTTCTCTTCAGAGAATTTAAATTTCTTTAATTCATAAATTTAAAAGCACAATGCAAACAGAAGAAAAATTACTCATTTGTACTCGGAATTCCCAATTTCTAAAATTAAATCATCGATACATAAGTTTGTGCAGTTTTGCCAAAAAGGCTCTGTAAAGGCGTACCTTATCGATGAAATTATCGTAAGTTCTTGAAATTGTGAAACAAAAATATTGTAAACATCTTTCTTCATATTAAACAGAAGAAACAGTTACGAATTCATTAGCAATGAGAATCGTAGAGATAATAGAAATTAAATATCAGGTCCCTAATACAAAATATGGGGGGGGGGAGAAGAGTAAAAATTTATACGTGTATTTATTCTTTCTACTGAGCTACAGAAATACTTATATTTTAAATAATTTGACTAGTTTCTGCGAAAAATTTGATATTTTTTTGGTTCGATTAAACAATAATTGTATGAATAGCGATACTATTTAGTTGAACTAGATAAAATTATTGTTCGATAATAACAAATACAAAGTAATCACATTTTCAATACCTTTTTTAGATTCTATGTTTTCTCGTAATCCATTGCTCCAAAAAAAATCGCAAATAAACATTAATATTTGAGGAAAAAATCCCTAATCTCTGTTCTGATCATTGTTTCAAAAAAATTATTTTATCGAATTCGTAAAATTTAAAGACTTTCTTAGAAATATTTAATTTAAAATGTTTATGTATCATAAAGTGAAATAAAAATTCTTAGCTAAATTGCATGGCAACTGTCTAAACGTAGATAAAAGGACTGGGGAAATAATTTCAGTCAGATTCAAAGAACAATTTTATTTTCAAATATTTCTATTTATTTCACATAAATGCATTGTTATACATTAGTCAGATGACGTTAAATTAATCTTACTGGAAAAATTTAGAGAGGAAATAAAATACAAGGTAAACAATGCCACAAAAATCAACTCTTTTTTTTTTTTATTTATTTATTTTTTTTTTTTTTACCCATGCTAGCTAAAAAAGATTACTTACTTCAAAAACCAAGATGGTGTAACCGCATGACTCCCAAAACTATGTATTTAATAATTTCATTAATAAAACTAAAATAGTCTCATAGCATAATAACGAAAATGGAATTTTGCAATACAATACGTAGTATAAAAAAAATTTCTAGAATGTCTTTATTTTTAGTCTGTAATTTGTTCACCTTTAAAAAAATCGGTGAAATTCCTTCAAATCTTTGTAAAAAAACTTTAAAACGCTGCCTATTCTGGACATGTAACTATTCCGGCGAAACCACAACGCTTAAAAAATGGAACGAAGACTTTAAAAAAAGATCGGCAGACTTCCCCTTTGCGCGGTGCTCAGAAGAAAAAAAAAGGGCCATAAAATCCCCTCCGAGTCCCTCTCGGACTCTTCGCTGGCCTTCAAATACTATTAGAAGACCGTAAAACCTTTACCGAGTTCCAAAATGTTAAAGAGGCGTAAAATAACAACGACTGTATGGATCGTTCACATAAAATTCGTCAACGTGGTTACTGCTAAATTCAGGCATAAAGAAGGCTGTGTGTGCTTTTATTAATAAGAAATTCGCTCGCTACAATTGTATTTATTATTCACAGACTAATTTAAGGACTCTGTTGTTGAAAAAAAGCGAGTGCATGATGTTTGATTTTTTTTTTTCTTTTTTCCGAATTATTTACCGCTTCTCTGATTGAATATATTTGGATATATTTTTATCATTTTAATGATATAAATAATAATAATAGTTATGTGTCCATGCGAAATTTGTTATGTAAATTTATGTTGTTCCCCCCCCCTAAAATATAGTTAACAGGGAAAAAATACATATGCATTTCTTTAATTTGTATTAAGATTAGAAATCTTTGAAAATTAAAATATCTTTGGATTTTAAAATTTTGGTTAAAAAGATAACTGGGAATTCATTTTGAAATATCTTTGGAGACTTGAATAATTAACAGTGATCAAAGGTCAAGTTGATAGTTTTAAATATCAAAAAAGAAGGATATAGAATATATATACATTCGATGCATATATATTACATAACATGGGTGTTTTTTATTTAAGAAAATCTTCATTGTTATGTTATAAAAAATTTGGATACAAACTGAAAATAGCAAGAAACAAAATTTTAGAAAAATAACGTGGAAAACATCTATATTGTTCATTTAGAAAAATAAATATTCTTACGCGCAACATATAATATTTTTTAATTGGGAAATAATAATTTCTTTTATTGATTTAAATACATTCAATATCTGAACTGCTTTAAAAAAAACACATTTTTGTTATTATTCGTGGTGTTACAGACACAGAATAAAATACATTTTTAACAGTATAATTCATACTTTTTTGTTAAGGAAGAAAAACAGAGGATTTTTTTCAAAGTTTTTTAAAAATATGTTTTTACTCTTTCTTGTTCAATATTACATATTATTCTTTTTTAGAGCTAAAAATCACCATTCATTTCACTTGTAAACGCGCAGGATCCTTGTTGGCTTTAATAAATTGTGTGAAGCTCTTTTAAAAACGCAGAAATGTTTTAGAATATATATAACACTACATGCGCAATATAATTTATACGTAAAAAAATATTATAAAAATAATAAAACATAGACGTAACGAACTAAGTGTTTCTGAACTGATGTTATTATTTTCATAACTAAATTTAAGTATTTCATAATTTTACAGACTGCTTAAGAATTTAGCATATTCATTTCAAATATTTTTCTTCACATTTAAAAATTAAAAATGTAAATAAAAACCAAATTATTCATTATTTACAACTAAATATTTCTAAATAAAAATTTTATCATACAAATTTATATTAGAGAAGTATTTTATTCAAAAATTTTAAAACTCCAGTGATCCATTATTCTTCATTTACTCTAATAAAATGAATTCTTAAATCTTATTTTTTATCAGAATTAAGGGCTCTTTATGTATATGAATTACACAGAACCAAAACAAAAATAAAATGCTTATTAACTAGATCTCAAACTGGAATTATAAGTAAATAAAAATATCAAGACTTGGCATGGAAAAATTAATATGTAGTCACACTTTTGCGAGATTTATATTAATATTAAATATTTATTTTCTTACATCTGAAAACCAATTTCTAAAAAGCTACGAATTAGATATTGGCTGATGAAATAGCTTACTTGTTTTGAATGCTCCGTTTTAATCGTTATTGAGCTACTTGAAATATACGATGTTGATGAATGCAAATAAAAACATTCCTTATGATATCTAATAAATCATGAACTAGTTAAAAAAATAAAATTGAACCATACCTGAAATATTGTTTTTTAATTTGGAAGATTTTCACAAACGCATTTTATTAACAAAATTTCATGTTTTGGAACTGCTTTCTTCTCTCAATTAATTATTTCAGCATATTTATTTATTTATTTTAAGAATAAGTTTATTCGAATTTTCCAAGAATATCATTATTTTGTTCTCTAAAATAAACTCTGCTTATTCAACAAATAAGAATGTTATTTTGGATTACAAGTTTGTTCTCATATTTACAAAAACTGAAGTTAAAAATATTAATAGTAAAAATTTTATATGTATTTTTTTTTATCAAATGTAATATATAAACACTGTTTTTCCTCCAAAATAAAAATTGTTAGTTAAGTTAGAAGTCAGTAGATCATAGCAAAATAATATTTTTATTAGTGTTTATAAATTTCCTTGCTTTTTCCCGTGGAATATATATATAAATATAAACGAACAATTTTTTTCAATTGAAATTGGCATTCCTTGTTCAATACAAAATTATCTTCTTATATATCAGGTTATTAAAATGAAATTTTACGGACTATCTATATGACAGAGTAAACTTTAACACTATTCTTCCTATTTAACTATATATAAGCACTAAAAAAACCTACGCGAATCTAAGTATTTTGAAATTTTAATAATTTTTTTAAAAACTGTAAGTTTGTTTTTTAGAACAATTAAAACAGTTATTTATTTATTTTGGTAAGAAAAATTTTTATGGGAGTTTTCACTGTTTTTTAATGGCAAAAACAACATTTTTTAGAGAAAAATTATTTCAGTACGTAAAGAAAAATCAATGTAAATAAGAAGCCCATAAAAATCGAGCTATATTTCTATTTTATTATTATCTTTCTTTCTTTCTTTCTTTCTGTTTTGAATGTAAACAACTTTTTTAATAAATATTTTGCTTAACCTCTAAAGAAATTATTACTTAAATCTAAATAAGTTAACATTAGACATTTTAATGTTCTTAAAACATGGTTATGTTTTTTTTTATAAATATCAATGGGAATCATTTCAAATATATTTGTGAATTTTTTCATCGCCTAAAAATAAACATCAATAGAGTGAAAATTGAAAACTTCTTAAACTAAATTGAACAAGTTGTTAAAATTGTAATGAGTTGTTATCAAAAATATTCCTTCCTTGTGTGTAAATAACAAAATCTTGCTGTAATTTGTATTGGATTTTTCAACAAGTATTTAATGTTCAATTCAGAGTTGTTTTTTAAACAATTCAGTTCGACATATTTATATAAAGGCTTATATCAAAATGTAAGATGGGACTGCTGTTTTGAGCCAATATTTGTATCAAAACAATCAGAATGAATTATTAATAAAACACTCATTTTTATAACTATATGATGATAGAATAAAAACAGCAACAAACTTTTGATTACTGTATTTTGCATTTGTTTTCTAAAGATGAAGAATTTGAATTACTTTTTTTTATCTCAAAAATTATCAGATTTTTTTCTTTTAAGAGGTTTTGGTATTTAACTTTGCATTCATTAAACTTAATTCCTAAACTCATACATTTTTTTAAAAAATGCAATTTTTTTCTGACTAAGTTTTATGTTTAAAATAAAAAGAAAACTTGCCATCACTGAGTAAATAAATAACATAAATGGTAAAAAGTTTTCCTTAGAAGTGAAACAATAGCTTCCTTAGTAAAAAAAGCAATGTAAGAACATAATATGATAAAAGAACTGCATCTTTTTTTTTAAAGAAACTCTTGAATCTAATAACTTTTTAACAATAATTTTATGACAATGATAAATTAGATTGGAAAAATATTTTTGAAAGTGTGTTGTGTGAAATTGATATTCAATTGATTATACATGCACAAAATTTTTTTTAAGCTTTTGCTATCCCAATTTGTTGACCCAATTTGTTAAGTATAGTTTGATACCATTTAACGAACATTTTTTTTCCTGCAGTTACGAATATATACGTGTGATTGTTCTTCTGAGTTTTTTATTCCACAGGAAACACGAACACAGGTGAATACTTTTTTCACATACATATGCAATTGTTACTTAGATACATGTAGGGTAATGCTGTAACATAGCCATTCATTAATATTCTGCTTATTTGTTCTTTTGCTATTGCAAATAAATGAATGCATTATATAACAAGAAGTGAATTTTCACTTACCAGTTCCGGCGGGCACGTAGGTAGGCTGGGGATGGGTCTCTGCCGCGGCAAAAGTCCTCAGGGTATAGCCATCGGCATGCGCGAACCCATCCATGGGGGCCCTGGTCCTGTCTTCCGTCGACAGGTAGGTGACGGGCTGGGCCCCGTGGTGGTCCATGTGACGGCCCGAATAGGGCGCGTAGTTGCACCACGATTGAGGTGCGAAAGTCTGGCACGTGTCCGTAGTGGCCACCGTGCTGGGCCCAGCGCTGGGCAAGTCGTAGGTATTGGACCAGAACTTGAGGGGTGGCTTCCTGTCCGCCCTTGAAGGGTGGTCGTTGTAGTAGTAGCTGGGCGTCATGCTCTGGTTGTACTGAGAGGGATGACTGTCGAATGCCGAATGGTTCTCGTAGGCAGCCCAGGGCTGGGCCGCCGCCGGGTGGTGGTGACTATGACGGATGACACCCCCACCCGCTCCCTCCACCACCCCTCCGCAATCGGAGTGACCATAGGCCGAGACCGCCAGGCTGGATGCTGGGGGAACTCGCTTCGCTGGGATGTGCAGGGGTCCGTTGCTGGGAGGCTGAACCACTTCAACACTGGACCGGCTATTGGAAGTTTCCTCATACAAGCTACCGTTCATCATCGGCTCGGCCTGAAGGAAAGCAAGCATTCAGACGACATGTCGGATACCAACAAGGATTCTTTCTTATTTTAAATATTAATAAGGAACACTTCGATCACACGTCAACACCGGAGTTAAAAAAAAAGACACGACACTATCTCAGCGGTACACTTTCTTGATAACGCGCGCGCGAGAGAGAGGGGTGATGTTATTCCACATGCAGGCGATACGACAAGTGGCGCTCCCGAACAGACGTTTGTCGCTCAACAAGTAAGAGGAGCATCGACGCTTCTCAGCAGTCCGGAGTGCCCTAGGCAAGTGCCGAGATCTCCTGCTTCCATCTGGCCGGCGCGCACGCCGCTCGAGTCAGGGGCGCCCTCGGCTCGCTCCCATTGGTCCGTCGTTGGTCACGTGGACCGGGGGCATCGTCGACGAGAATATATATATCCTCTGGTCGGGGTGAGCAGATCACAAGGATGCACGAGGCTGTGGAACACTTCCTGTTGTTTTGTTCTCTCTCACCCAACTTCTCTTGAGCGCAATTCTCTTCTCTTCCACCCCCCCCCCCTTTTCCCGAGGGTGCGCGCGTTTGGATTTTTTTTTCCTTCATATTGTTGAGTTTTAATCTACTCAGACGCGAGTAGGTTGGAAAAGGTGCTCCAGACAACTTTAGTCTGGGACTTAATTTTTGAAAGTTTCTCTCTCTATATACATTTGAAAAAATAATTTAGAATTCATGATTGTTTAAATTAGAACATTATGTTTGCATTATTTTAGTAGAACGTAAGGCACCATCGCAGTTCGTTAATTTCCATAAATTACTATTATTTAATGAAAACTTAAATATTGACCACTTTAAATAAGATATAAAAAATACATTAGTTTATTATATGCGTATTAAAATTAGAAAAAATATCAAGTTGTGAAAAACCTGTAGCATTTCAAAAATTTAATTATATATATATAACTTGCACATTTTTTTTTTTTTTTTTTTTTTTTTTTTTTTTGTGGAGCGTTATTTAAAGTTTTTAAAAGAAAACTTTCTAATGTTTTTTTAAGACCTAAAGTGATAAACATACGTTAATTTGTTAACTTTTAAAGAATTTTTTTTTTTTTTAAAAAAATCATTGTCAAATATTTTTAATTTTTTTTATCCCTCTCTCTTGCACGTTATTTTACTGTAAATTTAAATAAAATACATTTTCAAGCGAAAAATTATAAACTCAAGTTTACAAAAGAAAAAGATAATAAATATCACACAATTAATGTAAAAAAATAAAATACTTATATATACTAAATTCTTATAAATATGCATACAAAATCTTAACATGGAAAAAATTAATTAATCACCCCCTTTTTTCACTTATTTTTTAAAAAAAAAACTTCTTTGGAGACAAACTTTAAAAGATACTAAATATACAAAAACAGCACAAAATATTTACAAGTAATTAAAATATACAAAACTATTTCACTTAGCAAAATTAGTTACACAATATTACTATCCAAAATAGGATATAATTTCGGAACATTCTTTTTTTTAAACATGATAAATTCAAATAAGTTCACTTTGACAAATATTATTTTGAAAAAAATGTCTATTCAAATAATTAAAAAAAATCATTACAAAATAATTAAAAGCAACTAGAAGACATTTTATACAAATTTATATGTTACATAAAAAGTGTTTCTCTGTTCAATTTTATAAACAAGCTATATTTTTTAAGGGAATTACCTAGGTTTTCTTAATTAATTGATCCAATTAATAAACAACAGTTCATGGTTATCTTAATAACCGATTGTATGTAAGCATTTATTGGTAGTGAAATAAAAATCTAAAATTTAAGGGAAAATTTGAAAAGTAAAACAAAAATGACATAAAAAAATAACATATTTTATTTCTTTAAAATGGGATCATTGCTAGATATAAGAGTAATTTTAAATGATTTGTTAGTAGATTGGATTTCAGTTTTCCAATCTAATGGGACATATATTCAAATAATCAATTATTATAATAAAAAATAAATATTTTTAGTGTGTTTAAATCTTGGCTAATTAAAACATTTGATTACTTTCAAGAAGCTGTATTAGAAGTATACAAAACAAAATACAGAAAAATAAGATTCTCACTAAATGTATAGAAATGCAATTGTAAAAGATTTTTTAAAATATATTTCATTAACATATCCCCAAAAAAATCATCTTACATATATTTTTAGTTCTGTTCAATAAAGTACATGAAGTAAAGGAATAATTAAAAAAAACTTTTTATTTGAGTTAATCTGAAACGTATTTTAACTCGCCAGGACCTTAAAATTCTCTCCACAAGAACAAACTGCATGTTTATTAAATTTATCTCAGATTTAACACGATTTCACTTAACAAAAATTAAAAACACTCAACTAAACTCTCATTTTTTAAATTCATTTTAAATTTTCTTCTTTATTACTTAGCGATTACATTACACAATTTTGCAGAATTATTGACTCATGGAAATATTCTATGAACTTCGAAGAGTTACAAGAATTTGAAATGCTGTTAAAAAATTCAATTGCTCGAAATTATTAAATATTCTATAAATAATATCTTGCCTATAACAATTTTTGTATTTTCAATCAGACCATCAATTGAACATGACTTATTTTTAGAGTAAAAAAGTTAAGCATACTTTTATTGAAACAAACTTGATATCAAAATAACTTTTAGTTCCAGCAGCTTTTTAAAAAAAAAATTTATATTTTATGTATTTAGCTTAAATATAAATCCCATAATCCTGTTTCTTTCGTTTAATTTTAAATATAGTTCCACGTCCTTTTTGCAACACTTTTTAATGAATAGACCCTCATATGCTAGAAAATTTTGCAATAATAATAATAATAAATTTAAATCCAAAATAAATAAATAAAAATTTTCAATGGGAATGTAAAATCAAATAGTCAAAGTTTCTTTCTAAACTAGGTAAAAATAACATTAAAGAATTCTTTAAAAAATGTTTTTCATTCATATAGATAGACCCCAATGACAAGAGCCCTAACTCCACCCATTCCATAAATGATTTCAAAGCTTCATAGAGAGACGCAGAGTTATAAGGAGTAAAGGAGTCTATTAACCAGTAAAACGTAGCTTATTATACTGATACATAATTCGATGTACACTGAAATGATTAACAAAATGCTACGTGACATGGTCGGAGTCAAGGCTTTTCTAGGAAGAAACAGTCTATATTTGCTTTCATTTCTCATGTGAAAAACTACTTACACTTCTTGTCCATTTGCGACAGTTGATTATAGTTGAGAATTTCATGACCAATAGTGTAGAAACTGTCAGGTCATATTTCAATCAAATATTCTAGAGAGAAATACTGAGGGTGAATTGAGGGGTACTGGGCCTCGTTGACCTCATGTGACGTAATATGAAAGCCTTAGCTCAAAAGATATTGTTCGAAATTTGAAAAAAGTAGCCCTTCAATGGTAGCCTATAGCTACAGTAGTTCATACAAACCTATCCGATAGTTTCGCTGTAATAAATCAAATAGCTTGAATAACGAATGGAGATTTCGAAGGTAAGAAATATTTTGATTGAAAATTTTTTAGGAAAAAAGAAATAAACACATTTTAATCTGATATTTTTAAGCGATGTGTGAGAAACTGTTAAAAAAAAAAACAAATTTCCTGCAAAAAAATGTGTGAGAAAATTTTACTATAAAAATAAATAGGGTCCTGATTGAAATTGGCTTCCCATCCCTAAAATGGAGCAGAACACCTCAATTTTCAAAACTGTTCTTTGAAATTTATTGTGATTTTTAAATTGTATAAACAAAGAAACATTGGCATATTTAGCATTTTTTTTTCTTTTCTTTTTTACTAATTAAGTAATTGTTTGTCTTTCGAGACGTTTAATTGAAATGAAGTTAACAATAATAAAGTCAAAAAAACATCTCTTTTGAAAAAAAAATGTGGTTATTTTCATCAACACTTCGCATGAAAGGAGAAAAGAATGAACAAGAAATTTGAGATTTCAATTAAAAAAGCATCGATCTATTCAAAAAGTATACTTTAAGGGCAGCAGATATTATCTTTTGTATACAAGTAAACTGAACTGTCCTTCGTCTACGTTCTAATTTCAATTTAACAATAAATAAGTAAAATTTATTTTTTTTAAAAAGAGATAATTATATTTAGATTTCAAATATCGAATCGATAAATAATTAGACTTTGAACAACACGTAAATTATTGTTTCCTTTTCATTTCTGCAACACAAACTTTTGCCACAATTTTCAAAAGCTTAGCTTATATTAAATACATTAAAATATTAATCAAACGTATATCAACGAAACAAAAAAGAAACTTTTTTTTAATATTTTTAATGTCAAGTATTCAAAAAATTAAGTACAGGTTTTATTTTACAATCTTTTTCGAAAATTAAATTCGTTATACAGCTACGTTAGGACTATTGAAGATGGGTTCCTAATTTTGAATCAATTTTAAGGCACAAGGATGACTTTACTTTCCCTGTCTCACAAAATCTTTTGAGGTCCAATTCAATTAAAAGACTTTGCTTTAATTCTGAGGGAGGGCTTATGAATATCGTACTATAAAACAACACGAGGGCTATTGGTAAAGGACCATGTATTTATGAACCTCAGTCAAGTGACGAGGATGACACCTGAGCTGTCATTCTTTCTCCAAAATACAACGCCACACCAACGGGAGGACGTTTGAACCGTGACACATTTAGCGTATGTCGACCCCCTCTGCACGGCGGATCTTCAGCGGTACCAGGCTCAAATTCATGACACACCGTCCACGAGTCCGTTGCCACTAGGCAACCGCGGTCACAGTAATCCTTCTAGTACGGATTTATTACTCACATTTGAACTGAAAGAATAGGAGAAGAAAGGAGGGAAGAACTAAACATATAAAAAAATTACGGTAGAGAAAATACGAACTCTTAGTGAATAGTTGTTTTTGGAAAAAAAATTTCTATATTCTAAAAAAGAGAGAGAGAGGAAAAGAAGTGTTTGGGGGAGGATTTCCATCAACCAACTGTACGTGTAAAAGAAATGAAGAAGTGAAAAAAAGGAAGAAAGCACACCGTGATTTGTCTAGTTGGCTCGAAAACTATTAGAGAGCACGTGCACTAATAGCATAGGTGCTATTTGTAGTGTGAGACACTTGCAAAATAAAATTTGTCTAGTTGGACATAATCAAGACACTACAGTCTATGGATTTTCTGCGAAAAATCTAAACGAAATTGAAAACTCTTTTCGAAATATTTTTTAAAATTTATTCTTTTTAAATAGGTTTTGGCTTAAATTGCGAAGAAGTCAACACAGACAAGGACTGCGTCAGCCCTCTTTTAAGTCACTTGTTTTGACTACAAAATACAGAACAATTTTGTTGTGTGTGATTAATTATATTTTAGAAATAAATATACTGATTTTGTTTGTCTTTTTTACTGGTATATTTACAAACATTATTTATATAAATACATATACTTAAAAAAATAATAAATCATTATTTAATTCTGCAGTACTGATTTCGTTAAAAGAGTAATTTTACTGAGAAAAGAAAAAAGTGAAAAGTGAATACGTCTCGTAGTTTTTTCATAGTTAGGAAAAAGTAGTAAAAGAATACTCTTTCACATTTAGTAAATAAATAAATATTTAACTGACTTGCAAAAAAAAATTCAAGAATGTTTTTTGGAGTAAAAACAAAAGTCCTCACTTAGATAAGTGATATAATTGACTTGAATTTCCAGAATTAACTCTCGAAGCTTTTTTCTCAACTCCCTTCCCCCCAAAAAAGTATTGTGTTAGCCACTGTGTACATTTGTTTATGAACAACTTTTAAAATATGATCCACTTTTGTTGAATATTCACGTTCTACTATTAGGCTGCATTAAAAGCTGAGGCTTGACAAAAACTTGAAATACTGAACCAGATTAGAAATAATAATAACTCAATGCCAATATAAATCTGTGTAGATTTATATTAGACATTCTACTTCAAATGCAATGGATTTAGAATTTCAATAACATTCGATACAAAATATAGTTTATATATATATATATATATATGGAACAGATATGAAATATATATTTTATACAGGAAAAAATTTTTAATTCAAGCAGAAACGAATGTTCGTATGTTCTATGGTTCTTTTTACCAAGTTAAAGGCTTCAGTATAGAATATTTACTACTTCAGTCATTTTCTATCTGTAAAAGACGTTCGAAATACAATAAAGCAAATACAACCATAAAATGCTTTGTACCGGTTGTGGACAATTCTTACGTTGCCGTCAACACTTACCAATCTGAAAGTGAGCGTAAAACTAGCCCTCCACCTCGCAGTAGTAAAATGGTGACCACACTTGGCGGCATAAAGGGCGTCACATACTCACTATTAGCGTAAAATCTCTGAGTGGTGCCATTGAAAAACGCCAAGCATTGGAAAATGGAGACGTAAAATATCTCTTTCATTGCCAATAACCCGGTGACTGTGCCACGCACCGGGGAATCCTGAGTGCTCTATAAATTAAAAAGCGACTGCACTAAACAGCTGCATCGGAACCGGTGTGGCGATTCAGAACTTGATTTTTACAAACCACTACAGACGTCAGCGGGGAAAAGTGTTTTGTATCCTTTGACTGACCAGTGTGTATAATCAAGAATGTAAAAATATTAGCTGGTGGTGTTACTTTTATTTCAATTTAGAAATTTATTTTTGAATGATTGAGTTTATTTATTTTTTAGATTCACTTAAGTCGATGCAGATTTACTTTTTTTAAATTTCGGATCATAAACAACACAGAGAGTTATTCCCAGTCAGGATAATTCCCAGTCAGTTGAAACACGAGAGTTCGTCAGTATATTATTTTGGAATGTTTCCAAAAAAATGCTTTATTCCAATATGTACGAAAGAAAAACGATTATTTTTAAAGAAATATAAATATGTGTTTTTTATTAGTTTGATTATATTTGCTGCTTTACTTGGAGATATTTTATAAAGAATTTAGAATTTTTCATAAAGAAACCAAAAATGTTGATAACGATTAATCAGGAACATTTTAAATTAATTAAATTTAATTTGTATAGAATATATAGAATTTTATTTGTAGCATTCCTGTATGCAAAAATATATATATATTTTTTAAAAAATTCCAAGTGTTATGTCGTTTAGTTATAAATGAAGAATTTTCCTATAAAAAAAATTTATTATTAATAGCAACAATGATCTTTACCTATTGCTTAAAGCAGTGAAAGAAAGATGTACTACTAAATCGAATTACTAAAGTTTAATTTATAATCAAATAAGAATGTATAATTGACACTTACAATTCTAATAATAACAATAATTTTAAAAATTTTAATTTCACTGAATTCTTATTTATTTTTTGAATTTGTTTAACTAAAATTATAAATTTAATTTCTGCTTTCATTAAGCTTAAATAAATAATTAAAAAATAATTTTTTCGTTAATTTCGTTACAATAACTTTCCTCCAAACTTGGTCTGGCAGAAAAGTTGTTTTATCCGCTCCAGTTACGATTGCCCAAGTTTCAGGCTTGGTGGCGTCCTCTGGTGGTGGCATGCGAAACAGAAATCGCTACACATGACAAAAATGAAAGGGGGGTTTAAATCGTAACACTTCTATAACTTATACCGAATATAATTCCTGTGGGATTTCATGTTCTAACAACAAGCTCATTCATACACAATATGATATTGTTCACTAATTTGTCCTTGGATTAAAAGCTAATAAACTTGATTTTCGCAAATAAAATTCCGCCAACATTTTTTCCTTTAACCCGGAAATTGGACAATTCGTATTCATTTTTTATGTTTTCTCGTGCTTTGTCAATCTCCTGACCTAAAACACGTTCTTTTTTCCCAATGGAGGAAGTATCGAGTGGAAAAATTTTGTCGACGCAATTTGCAAGTAAACACAACTCTTTTAACGAATGGAAATGTAATTATTTGAAATACACACGCGTACATAAATTTCAAAACACGCCTTAAACAGTAAAAGTTAAAAATGTAATTTGTACTAATGATGCAACATTAAATGTGTATTAAATACAACTGTATTTAACCAGAAACAACCGGATTCCTTTCTTTTGGTAACATTTCAAAAATGATATCTATGATACAAAAATCAAATATCTGAAATTTAAAATCAGTTGAAGAGTATAGCTCTTTGAATGGTATTGTATATAAGGGCCTTACTGTACTTTGATTATGTATGATAAAACAAGTATTATTCTTACAAATGCGCAAAAAAAAAAAAATACAGCAAGGAATCGTTACATTAGGCTTAGGTTTAAATGTTGAACCTCTTCCTATGTTAAAACAATTTATAAAATCTCTCTCTTTCTATTTATATATATATGTGTGTTCTCTTCTCTGCTGAAAGAGTATTGAGGCAGGAAAAATCGTTTGCAATGAGTGAATATTAACGTCGCACTGCTCAGCTACATGAGGGCTTTTGGCAACGGACCTCTTTATTTTGAACCATGGTCAAGTGACAAGGACGACACTTGAGCTGTAACCCCCTCTTCTAACAACCACACCACACCAACGAGAGGACGTTTGAGCTCTCGACAGATTTAACGTGCATCTCTCCCCTACACTTTAGTGGTACTAGTAGTTGTCCTTAGTGGTACTGAGCTCGAATTCATGACATGTGTGCCATGATCCGATACCTTGACCACTTTATTACTGCGGCCATAAATCGTTTGCAGGTCAACAGAAAATTTTCTTCATTAACAGTAAGAGAATAAGGGTGCCCTTGGCGACAGACTAGGTTATCAAATGTCGCCAAACCGTCAAATTTGACTGAAATGATAGATACACCTAGAACAAGGGCGAACACAAAAAAAAGAAGGGTCCAAAAGCCCTCGATTTTTTTTCGATTGATTATAATTCTATGAATATAGTACGCAAAATTTTATTAGGTGTGTTATTAATAATTAATTTTATTAATTAATGCTAATTATTTGTCCAATAATTAACTTTTTACTGTTTTTTTTCGCGAAAATTGATAACATCAAAAGAAGAGAGTGGGCGGCATATTAGAGCATAATACGAGAATGGTGAACTTTCGCTGTTCTGGACCTCCCCCCTCTTGAAAAATTCCTGTGCGTGCCACTGACCCAGAAAAATCCTTAAGATTCTAAGATGATTATTTCACACGTGAAAACTTTAAAAGCTCTTAAAAGGTATTTTCCTATTTATATAAGGACGATTCAGGGAAACAACATTGGAGTCAAATATTATACAGCGATTGTGCGTTTCATTTTCCGTATGCTAAATAGTGATTACAGATTTGAGTTGCTGTTTTCAATAATTGTATGATTTTTGAATCTGAATTATTATAAAATTAACCGCTTGTGTTACTTGTAATCCGTTGGAAGAAAACCGACTATAATTACTAGAGAGCCTGTTGTTGTTGTTGTTTCTTATCCCAGATGGTGTAGCTTAGCTACATCAACGCCATAAAACCAAAAATCACTAAAGAATCCAAAAATAAAATAGGATTCTTTAAAACCTCTTCAATAGTAAAATTTAAGTAGTTAATGATATTAGCCGGAGGCCTGATCACACAACCTTGCACCAATGAAACTATGGAAAGACTTTCCGTTGCTCTGTTGAGGAGTAAGAAACTTGATGGGGTCACTAAAAAAGCGTGATAGAGTCTGTTGATTCCTAGGAATATTGACCTGGTGATACCAACGAGGTCTTTTTAAAAAATATTAAGGGTGAACAGGATATACTCTACACACTGCATTTAATTCCATCCTTTTATTACAGTTAAAGTTAGACAAGAGTTACCCAGCAAAGTGCCAGCTGTTGCAAACTTGGCCAAACTATCAGCTATCTCGTTACCATTAACACCAATAGGGGAGGAGACCCATTGAAAGTAGATAGAGTGTCTAGAAGAAAGCCGAACTACACACACACAAGATCCAGAACATTCAGGCTTGTCATATTCTCAACAGTTGTCCAATGAGAAAGGTGCTGTATAGAGGCACGACTGTCCTTTAACATCCAAATGTCGCTTAAGATAATTTCAGAAGCCATTTCAATGAATCACAGTCCCTTATAGATTGCTAGGTTTCGACAAAAAAAATTAGAACAGCAGTTATTATTTCTAATCTTTATATCAAATGTACCATCAGGTGTCTCAATATACTTCCAGAAATACCACCGTCACACATTCTGCCATCAGTATAGATTTTTAATGCCGAATGAGAGATGCCAGAAATTGTCTCCAGAGCCATTTGTCTAGTAAATTCTGGAATATCTGAACTTTTACACACCCTGGTTAATAGCTCAGTCTGGAAATGTATTCGATCAGAGTCAAACTTAAAATGGGAAAAGGGTTTTAAGGAGTTAAGTTCCACATCACCAGAAAACAGGCCCATATCACCTGCCAAGGAAAAAAGGCTATGTTTCTTTAATCACTTGTTTTTGTGCCAAGAATGGAGATAGGTAAAAGTCCTGTGCTGGTAATTGTAATTAAACCGCCTTTTGTAATATTTTACCAGGCTATATAACTTCACAAAATAAGAAGTGGTAAGTTACTCTTACGCAATATAATATTATTAGGCAGCAGTTGTTATTCTTGCGGCACTTAGTTGCACTCGCTCAAGTTTGTTTAAATTAGCTTCAGGGGCACAAAAATAAACTGGAAAGCCATATTCTAAAATTGGCCTGATTAGTAAGATTAGAGAATGCATCCCAGTCACGTCCATCCCAGTCATCCCCAGTCACATAAGGCTTTTTTTGCATTTAGCTACTTGAGCCTCTTTATGTCTGTTACTCAATATCTCCTGGTCCAGAATGTAACCCAGGTACTTGGTATTTTTTGTGTAATTTAACTGACTACCATTCATAAAAACAATTGGTTGATATAGAGATGTTTATTGGTGTTAAAAAAGGAAACCTTTGATTTTGAGGTATTAAAAATCAGTTTTTACTGTTCAGCAAAGGTACAAACCTTAGAAAGTGCAGGATTAAGGTTAGTCTCTATTTTTTATGTCAGAATACCAAAGGATGATATTATAAGTAAAAAGATCCACACTATATACTGTACCTATTGATCACCTCCTCAAGACCAGAAACATTTAATGAGAACTGTATCGGACTTAAAACTGAACCTTGCAGAAGGGCATGACTCAATCCAAAAGGATCAGACAAAGTATTCTTGTATTTCACATCATGTAAAAAAATCTGAGATCAAAGGCAGAATTTAACCCGTAATACTAAAAACGTTGTATAAAGTTTGACAATCAGTTTTTGTCTCCAGACTTTGTCGAAAGCCCTGGACATGTCCAAAAGTACAGCAGCTATCTGATAAGTTGGTTTTATGTTTTGAGAACCCCCGAAATTCTGGCAGGAAAATAAAATCTGATCAATTGTGCTATGGCCACGTCCTAAATCCATATTATTCCTTAGAGCGTAGATCATTAGTGGACAAATAAAAATCCAATTTGGCCAAAATAATTCAATCTCTCCATGAGCTTGCAAATGAAGGATGTCAACGAAATAGGTCTGTAGGACCTTACCAGGTTCTTCAACAGGAATGATAAAGGCTCTCTTCCACTCTTAAGGTATCCGAATACGTTGAAAATGACCAAATTCAGTCAAGACAGATATTTTAGTTTTTTTTATTTTATTGCATAGAGCTATCTTTTGACTTTACGAAACATACTTTGTTCTGTTTCTACACTACCTAGAGGCCAAGTTACAATCAATTTTATAAATTTAGAAAAACCTGGAAGTGGGTTTTTGATATACCAGAAGTGGGCATTTAAATTACTCAAAATCTATCATGGCGAATCTGATAACTCAAAATATTACGAATGTAATATTTTGAGTACTTTTGAAAAGTTTTTTGGAAAGTACTTTTCAAAAAGTTTTGATAAAACTTTTTGAACCTGATATTTACGTTATTTTTTACAGAACGTACTAAAATATTTCTTATTGTATGAATACTTTTGAGTTATGGCTTGTTATTTAAATAATGGTCTCATTAAAAATGTAACATTTCTTATAATGTTTACTCAATAAGCTCTAAAATTTTCAAATTTTAATAAAAAATTAAAATTTAGTACAAGGGGTGATCAAATGAAAAGGTACGAAACGACACGGTGGGTACAAATATAGACTTTATTCAAAATATACACCATAGGCCTGAGCACAACGATCCCACTGATGAACAAGCCGCAGGATTCCTTGTTCCCAGAATTCCTGTGGCTGTGACGAGACCCAGTCCTTTACAGTGTCCTTGAGTACGTCGTCCGAGTTGAAGCGCTTTCCTTTCAGGTGTTTCTTCAGTGGACCAAACACATGGAAATCGCAGGGTGACATGTCCGGACTGTAGGACGGATGGTGCAACGTCTCCCATTGGAACTTGTCCAGTTCCATTTGTGTGACTCTGGAGACGTGTGGACGCGCGTTATCATGGAGCAGAACTACACCCTCCGTGAGCAGCCCCGGTCTTTTGTTCTTGATGGACCTGCGTAGGCGTCGGAGTGTCTCACAGTACACATCGGAGTTAATGCTTTTTCTGTGCTCGAGTAATTCTGTGCTCGCATCATTTGGACGCCGCTTTTTATAAGAGCCTTTGCTCTCTCCTGCGCATGCGGGCACCCGCGCATGATCCGATCCCAGTCAGAGTCTCCAATGGCATCCCGAGATGTCTCGCTACATTCTCCCTTGGCGGAATATGCAAATATTTAACTGTTTCATTTTTATATCGTCGTGCCTTTTCATTTGATCACCCCTTGTATATTTTCTAGATAAATGCATGTAATTTGTTTTAGTAATACTTTTACTAATATATGTTTATAACTTTTTTCTCTAACTGTTTTCAAGTTTTTCAAAAATATTGCTAAAATTTCACTTATAATTGTGATTTTTGTAAAATCCAGGTAATTTATTTTAAATTTTGATAGTTTAATAGTAATATTTATTGGTATTGAGTCATAAAAGAGCATTTATAATGTTTTAGTATACTATTTTGTTAAAAAAGTACTCCAAACAACTCAAGTAATTTGAAGCGAATTCAAATTTTTTTTGTAAAGGAGACACTTTAACTTTCACATTCGTCACTCATTTATTCTTATTCCAATTATTTGAATCAAGTGATCAATTCTTGATACTTACTTTGGTAAACTTTTTTTTCTAAACTTTAAAAATAAAAAAAAATATTTTAAATATTTGTATATAATGAATACTATTTTTTTTTTTAGTCAATCTCTTAAGGAAACATTCTTTATTAAGATAGTGATTTCAGGTTGAAAAAAAAGAGAAGAAACAGAACCACTTTCCTCCTATATTTTATTGTTGAATCTAGTACAATCCGTCACGATATATATCAATCACGCTTCGGATAGTGTACGAATGGGGAAAAAAATCCAGGAAAAAAAATGAGCTGAAAGTTTCCTCGGGGAAAAAAAATCTTGTCAATAAGTTTTAGAAGTTACCCTTGAAAAAAAACTTATTTTTTTTGTCCTGGCATCCCATTTGTTAACTGTTTCAACACACGACTAAGATAAAGAATGCTTTAATTTTCCCTGTGACATTTCATTTACATATAAAAAATGTCGGATTATTCTAGAGTTCTTGTCATGAGGCTATACAGTTTTTGATCTGTTGTTTATTTCTTAACAAACTATAAATTGGATAGGTTTTGATTTGTTCAATAATATTTGCATGGTATTTTTTTTTCTTCAATGAAAAATATCAGATCTCATTCATTTAATTCAAAATCCTTGCTATCATTATTTTTTTAAAAATAAAAAATAGTTTTTAAGTAAGGTTTCCTAACCCTAGGAAACCAATTGAAAGATTTTAAAAAGTTCACAAGCTGATATAAAAAAGTCAACTCATTATTTTTATTTTCATATGGCAGATTACAAATATTACATTCCTTTTTGTCCATTTGTTTTTTGTTACACCGTTATTATTATGAGAATTAATATCCCAGTTTATTGTTTTTTGATGTATCCTTTTTCTCACTGTCATTCTTTTAATTTATAAATTTTCTCGTTTAAAAAAAATTATTTGTATTTTATGTATTGTTTTCGTATTTTCTATGTATAATATATTGGTGATCTATTAAATAATAAATTTATGAGGTATTATTTCCGGAAATTCATTTCTGCTATTTTCTTTGCTATGTTTCTTTAGAGCAAAGTAAGCTTATTTCTCGATAGTATTAGTCTCGATATTCAAGGCGATTTTAAGTTTTAACAATTTAAGTATTAAAAAAAACTTTTTTCGTATTAATTTCCTTTTAGCTTTTATTTTAGCCTAATCATACAGGCAAATAAAAAGAAAGGTTGCATTGTGCTTTAAGATGTCGTTTAATCCTGTAATTTGAGCTCTAAGCCAAAGAATTTGCTAACGTATTATTGTGGTCATATTCCTTTCTCTTGCTTAGCTTTGTGCCTTAAGTCAGATTTATAGTAATTTAGAGTAATATTAATAATTATATATGTCTATGTATTTGTGCGTGCTCGTGTATAATTAAAGGCATGATGGGTTGGATACGTTTTAATTAAATCGACAAACAATTCTCACTTTAACATGAAATATAAGGTTAATTTCATTAGCGCTAAGGCGATATTTCTCCAAACTGCTCCAAAAAAACGCTCATTAATTTACTATAACCGTGTATCTGTCAAATGAGCCTAACTCTTTAAATACAAAAAAGAAAGAAAAAGTATGGTGAAATGACAAGCTAAAGGATTGAAAATAAGTGTCTTTGGGGGCGTTACTCGAATGTCTCAGACAGCACATTCCTATTAAGAGAAAGAAAGATTCACTGGAGCGTAACGAAGGTATAATTCTTGCACTTGCCTAAAGCATGTAAGCCTGTGAGAGATGGAGTGGAGTGGAAGTCTGAGGTCAAGTGTTCTTCTTGATAAGAATTCTAAATTTGCACTTTATGTTCAAACATTTGAATTCCAAGAGCTTATTAAAACACATTCCGAAATTAAGTCAACTATTCTATTTGAAAATAAACAGAAAAAATTATAAAAACAGGCCACTTCTAGGCAATGGCCAGTGAAGACGTTTCAAGTACCCTCTATTCGAACAAAAAAAATTACTTAATAAACTCTTCATTTGTCAATTTATCACCTATCACTTTATATCTAAATAGATAGAAAACTTAAATTTTTTATAGCAAAATAATTAATAGAAGATTATTCTATTAAATTTGCAAGCTAAAAATCTTCCGGTTATAGGAAACATAGCATTTAATAAATAAAAACAGAAAGAATAAATTTTATGTTGCTGTTTTTGTCGTGTGTGTCCTTTCCGAGGGGAAGGAATGAAAGTTGCCAGAGCCTGAGACGTGTTGGTTGCCTACACGATAGATGGCGACACCACCACCACAATTTAGGTATGGAACTGGAGGGGAGGGAAATATTCTTCAGCCTCCTGCGGCAACCGCCCACAAGACTTTCGGACTCACTGATTTAACGAGTACGTACTCCGTGGGTACACGGAGGGTATTTGGTAGCATCGAACCCATGCCCTCCGGTCTGGAGTCCGATGCTCTAACCACTAGGCTAACCCATGGCCCTGATAAATTTATAATATCAATTTAAATAGTATTTACGAATTCGGTGTTACATAAGTTAGAATACTTATTTATTAAATATTTCTTCCAAATTCTTTTTAAATTCTAAAAGTATCTTGAATAAGCATCACCAATGAATGCCATTTCACCACAAATTTTTCCACTGATGAGATCATTTTCTTTTAAATCATGGTCATTTCCCTCTTAATATTATTATTTAGCTCAAAATATCAAAATATTTGCTTGATCTAAAATAAGCAATGAATAATATAGCACTTAATTTTCTTAGAGTATGTTTTTATGATTTTTTAATTCAGAGACGTATACAAAGAGGGGAAAGGGGAGAGCTTAAATCCCTTACTATAGACCGGGGGGGGGCAACCTTTTTGGGAAGAGTGCCACTAGCTCATAAAAAATAATTATGCGTGCCTGTTTCCAACTTTTCCAACAAACAAAAATGGAAAAAGAAAAAAATATTACTTATATGTTTATTATTTGATTTTTAAGCAAAAAGCAAATTTTTTAATGCGTCTATGTAGTCAAAATTTAAAAATAATATAATAAATAAGACAAAAGTACAAACTTAAGTTTCATTGTTAATACACTTTTTACAAGTTCAATCTCTCAATTTGGTTACGTATATAAAATAAAAGTGAGCAACTTAAATCATTTAATTCAGAATAATTATTAAACACCCAGTACTTACTTCACTATGGCTTTTGAATTACTCTACTTTTTTTTACCGAGTCATCTATATTAAGATTAGCTCTTGCAGATGCTAACAAAATTAGGTTATTATAAGTACACATCAGCTAGTTTTGAGTGATATTTATTTTATTATGTCCGTAGCAGAAAATGTTTATTCACTACCATATTTGGTTTCAAATTTTGAGATTTTTTGTCTGAGACAACCCCACTTTAATAAAATTATAAAAAATGGTTATTTATCCTGTTAAAACTTTTTATTTTGAAAAATGGTTAATCTTTCTTTTCCCTAATAAAAAAATGGCTAATCTTTTCAAAATTTTAAAAAATTTTCAGTAAGCTTTCACGTGCCACTGTCACAACTCCACCGTGCCACTGGTTGGCCACCCCTGCTATATATCAACAAATTTTTAATTTTTAGCATAAAAATTACATTTCGTTTCTTTCGTTTACGTTTTTTTTAAAAGTGCAATCTATCCCATGAAAGTATAGTCTGTCGGTGATATATATATATGCCACAGATCCAAATATTTATTTTCTACATTTTAGTCATTATTCCATCCAAACGAGGGGATAGAAGATAAAAATGAAAGTTCTTAAATTCTAAGAACTAGTTGCTTCTCCTCACAAACTCACCATTTTTTAATTGTATTTTTAAACAAATAAATCACTTGATATCACCTTAAATTTTCTGTTTGTTGTCATTCAGAAATAACACAACGACCTTAAGCTTTAGTGTTATGGCGTAGAAACTATATAAAACTATATAAAAAAGAGATACAAAGAATATTTGGATTCCTTACAAATAAGTTCAGTAGAGATCATCTAAACTTAGTAAATAAAAAAAAAACTGTGCATGCATATTTTTTCATTTATATATTAACATTTATATCCTCAGATTAAAGTTAAAGAAATTTACTAGATTTCTAAAATAAGTGATGCAAACTTATATTATGTAAGTTTGTAAAATAAAATTTGAACAAAAAGTTTTAAAAAAAATAATTATTTGAATTATGAATATATAATCAGTACACTAATTTTTATTGTAAAGAAAAGTTCAATATTGTTTCCTGAAATATATTGAAATGAAGCTATAATTTCGCTGAAAACACATTAAATATGGATAGGGGCAAAATGCTCTCATACCTTTCACTAGTAAAACGTAAATTGAGATTTTCTAATGATCTTTAAATCTAAAAAAAGGGTAAGAAACACAAAGATATATATGTATGAATAATTTATCGCTAAAGAAACGATTATTGTTAATTTGAACACATGATCTCTTTTATAAATATCCTTTTCACTGTTTATTGCTATTATAAACAATGTATTAATTCGTTCTTTTTTTAAATTTTTTTTTCTTATGAATTTCGGAATTTTTCTGACACATTGAAAATTTCTATTGATTTACCGTATCAATAGAATTACTTCAAGAAAAGAAAAGAAATCTAGTAAAAAAAATTTTTTGAATATTGATTTAGTTTCCATAACAACGGAATCGGAAATATGAAGAGCAAAAATGATGTGTTTACAAGTTTAAAAAAAAACTTGATATTCCGTCAACATAAAATGATTCAGTTCACATAAAAAAAAGTCAGAGTTCATGATGTTGAATATTCATTTTCAAGTGCAATTGATGAGGGAAAAAAATTACCAAGTTTGTAAAATATATCCACAACACAAGCCAGTTTCTTTCTTGCAAGTATCCTAACATTTTCAAGCATTCAAATACATTTCGGATCATCAGCGCCATCTACTGTTCTGTTTTCTAACTTTCAACTTGTGAACAAGCAAAATTCTCCGAGATGTTCTAGATTAAAATTATCCTAGAAATATTTTCCCAGAAATGAGTCTAATTGAAAAAACTTTATTCGTAGCACTAAGTTAGTGGTTTTAAAAAAATCAATTATTTGTTTCCTGTAGTTTTGTGTTTGTGATAAATATATTACTTTAAACATTTCCCCCCAAAACTACTTTTTAATAGTAGGATTTCCTCTTCCTTGAATAATCCTACATTTGAGAATTTCTTATTTCTTTCCTCAACACACAATTTTAAAAAAATCTCGAGAAAAAATTTTATTCAAAAGTTCTCATACTGTGAAATTTATTTTTAAAAAAAACTAGATAATTGTTTTTGTATATTTTATTACTAAGCAATTTATTACAGAATTTAATGAATTATTAAAATTGTTGCACTTTTATTTTTACTATATCAATATCGCTTATTTATCCAGTTGGAATATTGTTTAAAAATTACAAAGGTATTAAATGTATTTTTTATTTCAAATAAAATTACTGAAATGGAGAAAACTGCAAAGAAAAAATATGTTCATCAGAGAAAGAATTGCAATTTAGTTGATAAATAATATTTATTTTTCATTTGTTGGCAGAATATTACATTTTCATCTTGTTATTTGGAAATTATTTGAATTTTTAAAGAAATATATAAATCAAGCTGTGTGTGGGTGATTTTTTTAAAGAATTAAAACGTTGAAATTAGTTAATATAATAGCTAAAATTAGTTAATAAAGCATAATTTAAATTAAAAAGAACTGTTCTACGTTCTAACAGTATAATAGAATTTTTTTAAGACAAATATGATTATACACTATCTTTATTTAACTAATACTAATGTATCGAGTAATCAGAGGGTATTTTTAGGTTGTCATTTTAAAGATAAAACACTGGACCGTGGGTAGCCTAATGGTTAGAGCATAAGACCACAGACAGGGAGCCCTGGGTTCGATGCCCGATGTCACCAAATACCCTCTGAGTACACACGGAGTACGTGCTCGTTAAATCAGTGGGCCCGAAAGTCTTGTGGGTGGTCGTAGCAGCAAACACGGGTGCAGGGGTTGGGGAATATTTCTCTCCCCTCCAGTTCCATGCCTAAATTGTGGAGAAGGAGAAGGTCGCCATCTATCGTGTGTATAAATCGAGCCAAATCGAACTGTCACCTGTACGGTGCTAAAAGCTACTAGCCCTTTGACCTGATGAATTTCGTGGGCCTCGATCTGACACCGTCAGACAGGTGACATTAGAGATAACAACAAGATGAAAAACTGGTATAACTTCAAGTTCTATATGCGTTGAGTTCATTTGTACAAGATTAAACAATATTAAACCAAATTCAATTTAATTTTTTATTCCACTATAACTCCAACGCTTAAAGTTTCAAATTGGTTTATTCTCTGCTGCAAGAATAAAAATGGCAAGTTCAAAAATATTAAACATGATCGGAAATTAAATTAAATACTATTTAAAAATTTTATATAATTTATTTATCAAATAACCCAAAACGAATGATACCATTCGATGAATTAAGACTTGAAAAAACTTTAATATTCTAAGGACGTTTTTAAGTACAAAACGTATGAAATGAAATTTTAAATAACGAATAATTATTCCTATTTTAAAGAGATAATTTTTAAATGTTGTAATCTCATTTAAAATTGCATTAAAATACACTAACGTTATTTTTTGGATATTCAATTTGATTTTACTACATGTATTTGTCATTAGTGTGGTAATTAATTTCCTTTAACTTTTATCTTCGTTTTTTGCATATTTTGGAATGAATTAATTTTGTTTTAGAATAATTAACCGATTGAAAATTTAAGTTCCATTAATAATTAAAAAAAAGCCTCAACTAAAATTTGTAACATTTTTTGTAAAAAATGTTGCTGCAACTGAGCTTTCTAAAATTCTGATTTCCCTTCTACCGCTTCTATAATCAACTTTTCCTATCAGAGTAGATGTTAATAAACTGTTTCAGAATTCGTATTATTATATTTTGATTTTATTGTATCTATCGACCTGTTCTATAAATATGTTGCTTTTAGAATAGTTTTTGGGGTACGCTGCACAAAAATGATAGTGCAAGTTATTTTACGAATTTCATTCATAATTTATCAGCTGTCTTGTTCTGACGCATGAAAAGTTTCACAAGAAAAACATAGGGGTGAAATTTTAACAAATAAAGCTTAACGTTTGCTTAGAAACAAAAAGTTTCATGAATATATATATTTATTTATTTATTCTTTAAAAATAATAATAAAACCAATAAGTCTATAAGATAGTGGAAGAAAAGAATGAATGGGTTAATAATATATGGACATTTTGACGCAGCAAAATTTTCGAAGCCTATGTAAAAATTTCCTTTATGCTTCTTAACCTCAAAAATGAATTGAATTATTACGAAAATAGTAATTAAGAATAAAATTCTTAACGAATAATAGTCATTGATTAAGTTCTCTTTTGTGTAAAATTGATCAAATATAGATGGTGATGAGTTAATTCAGGTTAACACGGGGGAGAAATTAAAAAATTTATCGGCTGTTTTAAAATCCCAATTCTAGCCCTCACTGGAAAAAAATAAAATATAATGTCTAAAAATGTAAAAACATCAGGTGTATTTAACTAATATATTTTTTTCAGTGACTAAAATAATCTTGGAAAATATGCGTTTCAAAATAAACCGGATTACGGAGACATTAATTTTGAGAATATTGATAAAAATATTTGCCAAAGGTTACTTTTATTCTATAATGGATACTGAATGTATAGTAAAAAAATTAAGTTTAAATGCAATTTAATTTTTTGTCCAACTTAGTCAATGTAATATTTAAAAACTTTCAAAATCAAACTACTTTTAAAAATTTACTTTTAAATAAAATTACGGAAAATTTAAGTGAGCAATACCTTTGCAGTTTTCAACACATCAGCATTTCTCTTGGTTTTTTCATTTCCTTGGTACCTATAAATATCTGCTGTGTTGAAAGCCTGGGCAAAGTAAATCTATTGAGGCTAAAAGCCCTCACATTGGAGTGGTGTGGTAGTTTGGAGATTGGGTATCCACTCTCTTGATCTAGATTCAGAATCGCGAGGTCCATGGGCAATAGACCTCGTGTAACTTCAACGAATGAGTGAATCTTCACGTCGCACTATTCAGCTGCTCGGGGCTTTTGGAGACGAACCTCGTAATTTTTAGCCATGTTCAAATGACGAGGACGGCACTTGAGATGGCATACCCCCTCTCCTAGCTTCCACATCACACCATCGATAGGATGTTTTAGACTGGACAGATTCAACACGCATCAGCCACCTCTGCACGATGGGTCTTCATCGACACTAGGCTCGAACTCATGACACGCCGGCCACGAGTCTGTGACCTTGACCACTAGGCTACCACAGCTCGAGTAATTTCAAAGTGCCACGTTAATGAAAAAGCAATCAACCTTGGTTGCACAATAATACATGATTTTGGCAAGTGGCCATAAGAATGGAAAGAAATTGTTAAAAACTTTAAAAATCAAATTTTTTTTTTGTTACTTTTAAGAAAATGGGGAGAAACAGCAAATATATAAGGTCACTTCCATGAAACGAATGCTTTTTCTTCCTTTTTAAATTTTTTTAGTGTCGCCATCTATTGTAGACTAGAGAAAATATTTTAAGGTCGGTTGATTGTTAACGTCAAATTTCGAAACAAGAGAAGTACTGGCGACGGACCTAGCCATTTCGAACCACAGTCAGATGATGAGGACGCCATCCGAGCCGACACTTCACTTGAGGTAGAATAATGTTATGAGATAACCTAATACCATCTTCTCAAATTTAATAAATAATGACCGTTTGTAAGAATTCGTAAGAAAATTTTTGAAAGTAAGAAAAACGACGATTATTTTTCACACTTTCCGAGTTCAACCCATCTCTGAGCATAAATAACTCCTAATCTGATATCTAATTTATTTACACTTGTTAATATAGTTATTGCTGGAATTCTAGAAACTTCCCATAGTACAAGAAATTTCAAATGAAATGGTCCAGCATACATATTTTCAGTATACACGTTTAATATTCAAGAATATCAGCTTTTCTTAATATGACCTTCACATTTAACCGTTCATTGATGAATGAGATTCCTACCATACAAAATTGAGGGATGGGATAATAAATTCAGTTACGAAGCTTTGATTCAAGGATTTATTCCATACTTAATGGATGGGCTTCAAAAATATTTGATATACGTCCCAGACGAATTTTACAATCTTGATCTACCGGAAAAATCAGTAATACTTTGCAGAGTACTTTCATTGAAAATATAGATGTGTATTTAATATGACTATACGCTGTGAAATGAGAATTACAAACGATAAAAAAATTAAAGGATCGATAAAATTAGTGGCAAATAGTAAAACTTTATAAATATGAGTACAATTCTTTGCATCATTATGTTTGTGTTTTGTATTTTGCTTTATTATAACAAAGCATCAACATGTATTATTATTTTCATAATGAATGGAATTATCATAAGTGTTTTTCGTGTTATTTTAGAAACCGTTCTCTTCTTATGTTATATATATATATATATTGTTCTTTTAATACTTTATAAAATTCTCCAACTTTTTTTATTGCAGATTCCTTAAAGTGAACTCATAAACGCCTTTTTTCTAAAAAAAGAAATCAAGTATAAGGAGAATAGGAACAATAGCTTTCCAAAAAGAACCCAAGCACCATGACAGTTGAAAAGAAACCTGATTCCCGTCTACTCTGTGACCCAGCTAAAGTTGTGGAAGGAAGTGAAGGGTAATTCGCCATGATAATTTACAATTATTTTATTTATCACTTTAATCGACTCAAACACAAATCAATTTAACACTATAATTAGGTTGATCTAATCAGACAACAGAGGGAAGAGACGGGAGTCGCTTTTGAAGAAAATGCATTAAATAAACCTCTTTATATAATAATGGTTCTTCTCTAATATTACTTTACACAGTGGATATGTACTTAATGTCAGCTTAACCACATTAATACTTTAAATATCAACGTTACATGTACCCGAACTTATGCAGTCTTCAAGTCGATTCAGTTTATCTTTAACACTTCCTGACTATAATCTTTTACAAAGACTTTCTAACCATTTCTGGTAATCTTCACCTTGTACCTTTCTCACCACCTCTACTTAACTAAACTTCTAACCTTCTAACTTTCTGTTATCTATACTCTTCACTTCTAATTCACTAACTCCTTTAACTCGCTCACTAGCAATATATATAATAAACTTAATTTGCATATCACGTTTCCTTCTTAAGAGAAGATTAGTGAATTTTGCTAGCCCCAAAGAATACCCAAGAGGATTATTAATAGGAGGTTGCGTATAGATCCGTCACACAGTGGTATATAAGTATTGAAACATTATTTAAAATCATAGATATTCTGTCATCTATTTTTAGCGATTTCTTCCGTGCACAATCTATGTGTCAAGAAAAACAAACATGAAATACCTTTTGGGGCATCATAAAGAATCATCAATCACATAGTAAAAAAAATCATTTAGGAAGGAATCATTTTTTGAAGCTCAGAATGTTACAACATTGCAATTAATATATATTTTTTTAAATTTCTAAAAATATTTTCAAAATTTAAATAACAGGATTAATTAAGATCTAAGATAATGAAAAAAGAATTGTATAATGAAAGTAATAAAGCCTGAAAGAACAAGAATTTGCATTCTTTTTATCATAATTTTATTAATCTTTTTAATATTTATTTTATATGTTTTATTATTTCAATAAATTAATTATTTTTATTTATTATCTGGAAAACTTATAAAATAGGCATCAAAAAATGTACAACAAAGAATCAAAATTATCCTAATTTTGTATTCTGACGGATTTTTTTTTAATTTTTTTTTTTTTTTACGTTGCTTAATTAAGCAAAAAATTCAAAATAAAATTTTTATTAAGTCATTAGCTAATTTTTCTAAAAAATTATAATTTGTTTAAAATTTAATTAGCTTTATTTTTTATGTAATTAAGTGCTTAGATAATTTAAAATACATAAATTTAACACAAAAACCACCTTGTTTTATTTTATACAAGTAACATAGATTTCTTGCTATGCACACCAAACACTGCTAGTATTTTTTTTTCGAACTTGATCTTCCTCTAAGGAAATTTTTAATAATCATTATTCGTTTATTTTAACATTTTTATCTTACTTTATCTCCGTTTCCTAGTTTAACTTTACTTTTGTCTACATTTCTCTTTATTTCTTTATTTTATAGGTATGGAAAGAAGAGCCTAAAACACATACTTTCGAAAACAGTTTGAAACAATTTATAATGATGGACAACTTAGTTTGTATTTACATTTTATTCTTTTTTGCCCTCTCCATATAATTTTTAAGTATGAAAACGTTGAAAATGCCAACTCAATGAAATTTCATTACTTTTATTTATTTTCTGATAAATTCAAAGATTTTCTTTTACTTATCTAATTTCACATTTATATTTATTTTTTTAATAAATTTATTAAAAAATCTTGACAAAAGGAATAATTTCTAAGAATACAGATTGCAAAGAAAGTATCTTAATTTTAATTGTAATTTCATAATATTTTAAGAAATCGGTATAATTACATATCATTTACTAATAAATAAACAATTCCTGTAGCTGAAAAATCCATTATTTTGTAAGAAACATATTTTAAAGTTTTAATCTTTCTTCTCCATTAAGATTCGTTTGCTTAATTTTTATTTATTTTTAATTTTGCTAATGGATTTTATCTCTTCACAATTAAAATACTAATTATTTTAATTCGGAATAATATTATATCAAATTACAAATAATGTCACATTGGTATTAGCGATTGTTAAATATTGATAAGTTTTAAATAACTTAAAACTAGATTACATTAGATAGAATCATCAGAACTAATAGCTAGCCTAAATAATTAAAATTTTAATGCTGGAAATTTTTTTTCAGTTGATGATGCTGTAAATAGATGGCAGCACCAGAATGTAAAAGAAATTTCTTGCAGCTATGCTTACAGCATTGATTGAGTAGATTGCAGCGGCAGAGGTCTATTTCAGAGCAAAAGTGTATAATAATCAGAAAAACTGAAATTATAACATTTTTTTGTTTTGTTTTTATCTTAGTAATTTTATCTGTTTTGATAATCGTTGTTACAAAACATTGTATAAAAATTAGATGGAAAACTATTCACCAGTTAACTGTGATTGACAAGTATACTCATCATGCGTAAAAAGTAGTGACCATTGGCTATTTAAATTGCAATTTTTGATAAAAAAACAAAACATATTCTCAAATTTCAAGATGTCTAGAATATTTGTAGGCCAGCCCAAAATAAAACAAATTAATAAAAAAATGTCAAAAATTTTAAGATGAACTCATGCTTTCCCGTATGCACCGGCTGAAACTGCGTATAAGTTCGCATAACAAATTTATTTACATGCGACGATAATGTTTTTAGATGTTAGTTTAAAAGGACAATGACAAAAACCGGAAAATTTAGCTTGTCCTTCCAGCTAACAGGAGGAATTTAAATTCTTGCCTTTATGTATATCTAATTTTTCTTACGTTTTTGGAGTTACATGTATGAAGTATATGTTTATGCTAACCAAAAAATTATGTTTTAAAAAATTAATATTTTGGTTTATGTTTCAATATATGTACTTAAAAGAAAATTTTTAAACCATTCATAAAGATTATCAAAAAGCATAATATACATTATTTATTTAAAATTTCAAAAATCACACAACATTGAATATACAAGCATAGCATTCATATGACGATCTTTTCTTGAGAATCGCCTTGCTAAAGTTAAAAAATCGGCAACAATTTTATCACCTCTTAATGTTTTTAAGATCATTATTGAAAAAGATGTTCTGCCTTTAAGCAAATGTTCATATTGTGCATAAGCTTTTATTCATGTTATAGATCACTTCAATTTATAAATTCGAAAATGTTTAAAAGATTAATTCCCTCTCAGTTGAAAAATTTTTTAATAAAAAGGACTCGAAAATTCCAATTTTAATTATAATTATAAAAGAATAACTAATGTAAAAGTTTTTTAAAAATTACATGTTATTTATTTTATATGCAAAATATCTAAACTTATTTTCTGTTTAGGAAGGGCTGAAGTACTCTCGAAAATTACGAAAAAAGAAGAAATGGAAACAATTCTCTCACCGATTCTAATGGAGTTTTTGTGCCATTTCATCAAAAGAAAAAGAATAAGATCAAAAGTACGGAGGAAAAAGACTCTCACAAGTACGTTTATATTTAATAATGCCAAAATTTATTTTGTGAAGTTAAACTCTCTAACACTAAAAAAATTTATCGGCTTTTTACATGCATAAAAGAATTTTTTTGATGAATGATTCAGTTGATTTTCCGTTTATAACTGATGTTTTAATTGGTTTGCCCGTATTGGTTTACCCCTTAATTGGTTTGCCCGTGCTCCGTACGGGCTACCGAAAGCTGGCCACAATCGGATTACCCGTACGCTGTACGGGCCCTGATATTTTCTTCCTTTTTATCTTTGATTTGCGCATGTTTTTAATTCTTACAGTGAGATTAGTAGTGCTACTGTTTTTAAGAGAGATGCAGTTTATCTATACTACTAAAATACTTCTCATCCGGGCTTTCTTAAATTTCTTAAAAATATTTGATAATGAACTGGGATTGGCAAAGCAATGTGCAAGTTTCTGTTTGAAAAAAAATGAAAATGGAAAGATAATTAAAAAAAAACATTATCTTTGTCCCCATTGCAATGTAAGACTTATTATTACCCCATGCACACACAAACATAATATCCTCAACCGTTTGAAAAAGAGAAACGAACATTAAATTTATTTTTGTAAATATGAGAGAAATTATTTTAATATATATATATATATATATATATATATATATTTAAAACATTCTTCATAGCATGCAGTGTTTACTTATAAAAAGCAAACATTTAGGGTTTTTTTTGTGTTCCACAATTATAAAATAAAAAATAGTGTAAAAACTTTAAAATTGAAAATTAAAATAAAATTTTCCCATTTTCGCATTCTGGTTAAATATTATGCTTAGTTATATGCAATGGAAAAAAATGTGCTTTTTTTTTTAAAAAAAAAATCTTTTTGGGAGGAAAAATTAACCTCTTTTAAGAGATTAAAGATATTGAGTGACAGTACTTTTTTATTCAGTACGTAATTAATATTACATTGATTTCTTAAAGCATTGATTAATATGGTCAGTAAATATTTGATCAAGAGCAGAATTTGTGAAGCAAATTACATGTAAATTAAAAGTATAAAATTGTAAAGCATTAAATATTTTATTTATAAAAATGAGTATTTTAAAACTTAGATTATGAATTTTACTAACACCTTGTGAATAAAATTTCAACCCAATGAGGAAAGGTTCAAGAATTTTGAAAAAGTTAATTGCTTATATATTCTTAAACCTCTACTTAAAAACTTATATATCATTAAGTTAAAAATAAACATTATGAAAGGTGAAAAAATAATTTTTTTTCGGATAGCTGAAATATTAGTTTTAATTGTATTATTAGTACTGATTGACTTTATCTTGATATAAAATGTAATCCAGAATCGTATTGCTGTGTATTTGAATAATTGAGGTAGACATTTCATAAGTACAAATTCATATTCCCCCCAGTAAATGACAGTAAATGGCATCTAAATGAATAATTTTTACTTTTTAAAACTCTGTTTTATTACAACTATTAAAATTAGCATGGTTTAAATATGTTAAACTTTAAAAAAATTATGCATAACATTTTCACAGAAATCATTCAATATATTTAATATACGACTAAAAATAACACTGCTTCGATTCAACGATAAGAGCTAATTGCCATTTTAAAAAATTCAATTTTAACGAGAAGTAAGAGAACTTAACGATTCTAAACTACTTTTAATTAGTTTTAAAACCATTTTTTAAAAAATAAACGCATCTGCTTAAAGACTTTGTTTCAAGTATTTTTAATATGTTGCCATGAATGAGAGTTAGATTAACGTCGCACTAAACTTATATTAAAGCGACACAAGAACGATTGGCGACGGATCTCGTATCTGAAGCCTCGGTCAAGTGACGTCGACGACAACTGAGCTGGCACTCCCTCTCCGGACTTCCATAGCATGACAACGGGAAGACTTCAAGATTAATATATATTAAACGTGCATCTCTCTCTCAATCCCTCTGCACGATGGGATTGTGTTGTCGCAGAAAAATATGGAGATTTTACAGATTCTTAATTTTAAAAAAAAAATGAATTAACCGATCTTTAAATATTTTCAAAATTTATGTTCAGAAAAATTGGAGTTATGAAGTTCTTTTAGCTCTATAAATGATAGTATTTGGAAGGGGGAAGGTGTGTGTTGGGAAAGAGAGCGAAATTCATTCATAATTCATATTTGTAGTCATTGCTTCATTTGTGACAGATGCTTCAAAATTTCAATTTCATTTGATACGTAAACGTCTCACGCGTGAATACATAGTTCTCTGTCACACACACATGGCACCTTTTTCTTTTTCTTTTCTCTTTTTTTTTTTTTGTTTCATCATAAAAAAGTACATGCTTCGCAATCACAAATCGCCAGAGCAGAAATGACCATTACCAGACGGGGGGGGGGGGTGCAGTATCGTATTTGGAACAGAAAAAATATTATCTTGTATTATTTAATAATACCGTGAAAGAAATCATTTTTATTCACCGTTGACGAATTGCTACGAAATTACAGTTTATTGCAATGAAGGCAGTAAACACAAATAGCTCGTGGCGCCATCTGCCGATATTTAGCCATAATAAAATGAATTTTATCATGTAGCAATAAATATAGTAATTTTCATGCTACGAAATATTGTTAATTTCCGACCCAGTTAATTCTTTGACGAAATTTTAAAACTTTATTTTAAGAATTATTGATTCTTCTAAGAGATAATTTCATATGCCGCATTGCATTTTGGAAAACTGAAAAAATATACGCGAATATCTCAACTGATATAGATATATGCATATCGTTCATTTTAAATTATAAGAAACGGGGGAAAAAAACCTGAATTTAGCATAGGTTGTTTATAACAGCACGATATAGAAGAACTCTACTTTTTATGTTCTGATATTTAAATCTTTCCGATAATACCGATAGTATTATTTTGGCAAATTAGTGAGATACGAATATTTTGAATAGAAAACGAATATCACTCATGAAAGATAGAAGTTTATCTATATGCACTAAAATATATCAAATAATTTTCCTCATTCAGAAAAAAATTCATATTATATGTTCATGAAAAAATTTCCAGAATAAAACTTCCATAAAGAAGTTTGAAAGAATAATTGAAAATTATTTGATTGAAAAAAAAGGTTAATGAGGTATATAGAAACATTCAGAAAACTTTTGATATCTTCTTAACTAACATGCACCAAGAAATATATTAGCATCCGGGTAAAAAAAACGTAACATAAGCAATCCATGTTTAAATTTTTTTAACAAAAATATTTTTATTTCATTAAGTAAATAATTTTTAAAAAAATTTTTTTCAATTGAATTTTTGTGATAAATTTTTTTCTCCTCATATTGTGAACAAAAGTTGCATAAATCAAATTGGGTAGTTTTTCGGAATTTGAGCAAATAAACTATTTTGAGGTATTTTTGCACCTCTTAATTAAACTTTTATACTATTCTTGCCATAAAGTGCATGGTGTAATTCTAATCCGGAAATAGAGTACAATTTTTGCGTTTGCACTTTTTCTTGACTAAATTTTTATTAAACCTGCGATTCTCTCGGACACAATAATTAACGCAATGTATTTTTAAGATGATTCCGAAATGATTAACAAAACTTCGGACAATTATTCCTCTTCAAAGCTTTTCTTTAAACAATAAAAAATTAACAAGTTTCTTTTCTTGAGTCAAAACTCTGCCAAAGCACTTATCCGTTACTAAAATTTCCAAAGCCACGAAAAAATCAAACTTTGTGGAAAGTCCCTTTGCTCTAAAAGTGTTTGGATGGCAAGTAGGCTACGCGCAACATAACATTACGACTTTGACCAATGGCAGAAGCAAATATCAACTGCTGGAGGAAATAGCTACAAACCCTATTTTTGATTGGTACTTTGACTGAGTAGCTCCTCCTTTTTTAGAAGCTCCACTACTTCCAATGGTCGCTACTACGACGAATCGCAACGATTAGCTAATCAGAAGCACAGGAGATAAAATAATTTATCTGGTGGAAACTTTCGAAAAGGGCAGAAGGTAAAATAAAAAAATAAATAATTAAATTTGAAATAAATTGAATTTGCTCACTTGCCGACGCATTTTAAATTCAATGAAGGAATTTCAGGGTGTTTGAGCAGAATTGTTGAAAAATTACAGTAAAAATGTTTATAAGCGTATATTTAACAGAACAATACCGAAGTGATCGTCGGTCACGAAATCACGGCAGCGATAATTGGGCTCCCGCGGCCGCAATAATGCTATTGGATTTTGTCCTATACACGTGTAATTTATTGATGTATGTCTCATAGAAATATTTTTTTATGCTTCATATTTATTTATTTTGACAAATTATAACAGATATGTAATCCTACGAAAAAGAAAGGGAAGAATTTCAATTTTTCAAAGAAAAACTTTATTATAGAGAAATTTTATTATACTTAGCAAAGACTATTTTTTTTTCAAAATGTATTCTTTTTAGGTATATTTTCAGTTTAAAAAAAACCCCGCTGATTTAAACAATTTGTAAACCTAATAGTGTAACTTTTTCTTATGAATAACTTTAAAAATATTCTAGTATAAATTTATGCTTTACTTCTGAATAAATACACTTGACATAGTGCATTTCATGGTTTTTATATCATTTTCGATGTGCACTTTAATTTCTATTTAATCTGTCAAGAAGGAAGCATTTTGAGGATTGATACATGAAAATAGGTAACTATATACAGTCGCACCTCAATTTAACAAAATCGCTAAATCCATAAAAAAAGTTCGTTATGTGGAAAATTCGTTGGAGATTCAACTTTTAATGTATTTTAGAAATCACATAAAACGGACCTTAAACTCTTTATAAAAAAATAATTATTCTCTCTCTCTCTCTCTGTTTTTTTTTTTTTTTTCGTAAGTTAATATCTATTTACTTCATAAATCTTACCCATCAAAAAAAAAATCTGCAAGGACAATAAGAGGGGGAAAACATTGGCCAGGCATGCATTGCATTTTCAACTCTAAAAAATAGTTTTACATTAAAATTAACTAATTTTTTAATATTTTCTAATTTTAAGTCTACAAGTAATTTTAAACAAACATTTTTTTATAACTAGTCATTTTAAGCGTTCACTTCCACATAGTTCCCAAATTTAATTACTGATAAAATCTGTTCATTTTATTTGAGTTTTTTGTTTGAAAAATTACGGCAATTTTATTATTCTAGGTGAGTTAGGAAACCTAGTAAAACTAATTCAGATCATTGATAACCATAAAATGCGCTAAAAGAGAGAATGATTTGAAATGTTCAAAAAATATTTTTAAAACAGAGAGAGAAAAAATTGAATCACTTGAGAAAAAGTTTGTTGAATAGAAAATTCACTTCTCTTTTAGGAGGTTATTTTAAGAAGAAAGTAATAAAATGATCTTGGGGTTCCAGGAAAAAGTTCGCAAAATAGAGAAATTCGATAAAGAGAAATTCGTAAAATGGAGATCTCATCGGATGATCCTTATGTATTTTATACACTATATGTTGCTTTAATGCAAAAAAGAAAAAAACATGAAAACGTGGATTTAATGTGTGTACCAAACAAAATATTATGAAATTATTAAATAGAAATGTATACACAGTAGGAAGTGGGGTGTCATTATAGAGTCTCTTAACTGCAAAAAAGGGAATTATCGAAAATGGTTTATTCCCAAAAATATTTGCTTTTAAACAATGTGATATAAATTTCACTAAAAACAATTCGGAAAATAAAAAAAGCCATACCCCTTTTTTTAATATTTTAAAATATATCCCGAGTTAAACAATATCTGCGCGTCATAATTTCTTGGATCATGGATTAACGGGATCGAACACCTAATTTTTAGCGTTTAATAACTCCAAAAGAAATACACATTAAAAAATTTATGTATTACGATCTAAAAAAACTTTAAGGAAACGATTCCTACGAAACCCTACGGTTTAAAAAAACTTTAAGGGAAAAAATGCCAACTTTTATGCTCTTTTTTAATTTAAATGTTATGAACTATTAAATTACAGTAACACGATCTCCGTTCAGTATCGTGTATCAAAATTAGTTTCTTTTAAATGTCTCGCAAGCATGTAGCATAACATAAGCATACAAATATAAACTTCATACATATGCTTTATTCAGGCAACTTCAGGCATTATTTTTTATTGATGTTATGTATAATTTATGCATCTTATAAGCTTCTATCGTAATATATTAAAATCACAATTATCTCATCTTGAATGAAACTTCATTTTACTATCAGTTTTTCGACCCACCATGCAGAGGCACTGATACAAGTTCAATATTTTATAAATGCTTTTTTTAAAGAGAAATATCTCAGAATTTTTTCTAAACCATGTCTCGGTATATATGTTACAGCCAGTGCTCGAAGTTCGGCTTGTTCGTGAAATTGGCTGACCAATTCGTGTTTTGGCCAATGTCCGAAGTACTTGCAATTAATATATTGTATATTCTACTCTGGCTGGCTATTTCGCGAAGTGGCGGGGAATCGTTGACCAAAGCCCTTTGTGATAATGGTAAATTGACCGGTATGCAGCACTTAGTTAAAAATCTTTAAATAATATTAACGACAAAACTATTTTCCTTTCATATTTGTTTTAATTATCCCTTATATTTGCTATTTGCCTTTGCAAAAAATTTCCTATTTGTTGAAGCAATATTTCGGGAGACAATGTGATCTGGGATTTTTAACGTTTGGTTTATGGAGCAGAAAAAAAATAAGGATCACCCTTGAGTGAGTGAATATTAACGTCGCACTATTCAGCTACACGAGGGCTTTGGGCGACGGACCGTGTAATTTTGAACCATGATCAAGTGACGAGGACGACGCCTGATCTGCCCCCCCCCTTCTAACTATCACACCACACCGACGGGAGGATGTTTGAACTCTCGACAGATTTAATGTGCATCGCCCCCCTACACGGTGGTTCTTTAATAGTACTGGGCTCGAATTCATGACACGCCAGCCACGAGTCCGTTATCTTGACCATTAGGCTACCATGTAAGCGTTTTGGAAACGATGAAAAATTGTAGAATGCAGTGACCACCCTGCTCTTGCTGCAAAAGAGTTTAACGTGAAAGTTCTGAAACTTGTTAGTTGGCCCGAAAAATGATTAAATGAAGGTGGTGATTCGGCAGAGAAACTTCAAGGTATGTAACTAGGAGTCGAACTCATGACACGCTAGCCATGATACAATACCTTGACCACCTGGCTACCGCGGCCAGAATCACCCTTGAAGGTTGTTGACAAATTGAGTACTCAATTTGCCTTTATATTCACACACGATACGCAACGCATTTGCTCAAGATATAATTCGTCATTTAAAAGTGCGCAAATCTGATCTTCCCGGTAGCACGTTGATACAGTACAAAAGTTCATTGAATAATTTCTATTATGCAACAGAGTTACACGAGATCGTATTTTTATATATTACAAGCTTATTTTTAACTCAGAAGTGTCAGTTACATTTGAACTCGTTTCTGAAACAATTGTAATTTTAAAAAAAACAGTACAGTATTAAATACTCATTTTTAAATACTTAATTTTTAACAGTGTGTAAGACAATATGGACTTGATTTCTTTCTACCTATTTTGACAGATCGCCCCAAGCCACTTCACGAGTTAAACTACCAAAATCCGAAATCAAGAAAAGATCGGACTTTGCCCGTAAGTTTACAGCAACGTTGGCCAAAACGCAAATTGGCCAGCCAATTTATGAAATGTTCGATTTCGGCCTTGGCCGTAATGTTATATTTACTTAATCCTTAATTCCTTGTTCAGTAAGACGATTATATTCCATCTTATTTTTATATCATTCCAATGATTCACACCATCCCTTTGGCATTTTGGTTTATTTCGTAGACAACACAGAAGACGTACACAGCACAAAGAACATTACATAACTCTGACTCTACAAGCCATAAAAAGTACACGTCTCTCGGAGGACTTGCAGTGCCATCTATGAAAATAATATTTAATTTACAACAGTCGTAATAAATAAGTGAGAAATACTGGTATGTGCTACGATATAAGAAAAACTGCTGTCGCGAAGTGGTTGAATGATTATCGAAGTCACATTCGGAATCAACTCGTAGACTCGGGGACGTCTTAAGACTCTTTAAGGCCCGGGGCTCAGAGAAATAACAAGATTCTCTTGAGGTCCTGGGCCCCTACGTAAAAGTAGACCCTGCCTATCTTTGAAAGTAGACAGTACATAGCATGCATTGTCAAATACTCGTTCAAACGGTCATTTGAAACAAATAAATGTGCACTACTCACCATCTCAGAAACCTAGACAAAAACCAGCTGGACCGATGGCTGTAATTCGACTCAATTATTGTTTATGGTATTAGGCATAGGCCCAGACATGGACAAAGGGGATTCACATAATAATACAGTCTTACCACTTTTACCAGTTGACATACAGTTTGATATTCCCTGTTTTTCGGAGAATATGTAAGGGAATAAAAGTTGACCACATTAAAATTATCCGGATCATCATCTTACTAAGACAAAGTGGAGAGCAAAACGATGCTCCCACCGAGAGCAAGGCCTGGCCCAGTTGGCTCATGCCTTAAGACGGGGTGCAGACTGTTAATGAGAGGTCTCATAATTTAGAGCTTCAGTCGAGTGACGAAGACTATTCCTGTATGATTTGCCCACCCCTCCCACACACACTCTTGAAATTTTTACATCAAGACAACATAGTACATTAAGTCGCTGTAGAAAGATGTACGTGTATTAGAAATTCCAATTCGTAAATTAGGGCGAAATTATATAGTTCTAAGAAATAAAGTATAAAATAAATTAGAGTTAAATAAGAGTATAAAAAATGATGAAAATGGGAAATAATTATTATATACTAACAGGAATATTTTATAGGTAGCTTATATTTTTAAAGACTTTAAGATATAGGTAAATTAATAGATTGATAATACATTTGTTTTCATCTTTCTGTGTTATTTTTTGATCGATACATTTGAAAATAGAAAAATATGAAGAAAAAAAATTATCATACGAACAACAAAACAACACTACAAGGTGTTTGTATTTAGTGCTATTTATTTACTTTTTTTTTATGAAGTATGATTTTTCAGAGGAGGATACTGTCCTGAAAGAGAGACAGATAGAGATGAGCATTTAATGAGCGAAGAAGGAATCTTTTCAATTGATTAAAAGAAAAGAAAAATAAGTAATAAAATGAAATATATCAGCTTAATTTCATTTAAAATGAACACATGGGTGAGAATGCGATCTTAGAATGAACTAGAAAAGTTACATAATGAATAATTATGGTCAAATCTTTTCTTCGTTATCGGATACAGATGCATTCTGAATGAACTTTCTATAATTCACGTCCACGAACGAAACTGATGACGATGGAAAAATAGGGAAATGTTAAATAAAGAAAAATGATGTAGTGAATTATTGAATTCACTTTTAATTTTAATTTTGAAATAATTACACCGTTAATTTTCTTTCTTCAAATGCTATGAAATTTTTGATGAGCTATCTTTATAATGGTTTTTATTTATTTTTATACGTTTTTTCCGCATATTGTGGCAATATTGATCAGTAATTATTGATTTCTTTAAAAATCTCGATCACTTCAGAATCATTACATTTGCACTTAATTCAAATGGATTAGAACACTATAGCAATGTTAACAAAAAAATAATTCAGATTTTCTTTTCTAAGGCAAAAAAAAATAGTCATTTTTACAAGTAAAATTATTTCCTTGACAGATTATAACATTAAACTTTATTATTACTTTATTGTTAGTTCCCATTATAACTTATGACTACTAAAAGGGGGGGGGGTAAATTTTGATAAAAATCATACGTTTTTTTCACAGAACGCAGCTTAGGAACTTTTCCACGGCCCCATCAAGCCTTTTTATTTATAACATTTTTTTATATACATCGGTTAAGAAACACCTTTAAATTACGAATATATTTATCTAAGCAGTCGCAACGTTTTAAAAAAAATTAAGTAACTTAATTAAACTTTGATTATACCATATGAATGTTATTAAATTATTGATACCAGACATTACTCACTGTTTAAAAAATTCTTTTACAAAGAAATCCGAATTTCTCATTTATCTACATTATTAAACCAAATGAAACTAGTTTCTAAAGATGAAAGGAACTCCAAGAAATTCATCGTTCAACTTAGAAATGTCTCGTAAATTAACAATTTTTGCTGTATTTTAATGCGTTTAGTATATCCTAGGCTTTTTTTTTTTTTTACTCTAACATAATTGTAATTTTTTTTTCCAACATAAAATGAAATTAAGGAAAATTAGATCAAATAAATTTTAATGTTTAAGTTTTTTTATATCAAAATATTGTGAAAGGAAAAAAAAATCTTTAATCTTAATTCTCTGTTATATATATTTTAAACGATATTATTGAAATTGCTTTAATGAACAATACTTTTTTTTATTTTAGTATATTCTTTAAACGTAAGAAAAAGTAGGTATACAGTGTTCAAATTATTTGTAAGATATATATATATATATATATATATATATATATATATATTATTTATTTATTTATTTTTAAATATATTTACCGAATTCATTTTTAACGAATAATAAACCCTGAATTAAGGAATTTTTTTAACAACCGATATTTTTTTATTAGTTGGAGTTAGACAAAAAATTGTATTTAATTTTCAAATGATATACCCTTTTTACCCGGAATAGAAAAAGACTTTTCTAGTGAGTAGCAAATTTCGACGGGAAGGAGTGCAGCCCAATATCAGACTTTTCAGGTGCAGATGAGTCATGAGTGTAGCCTATCGTGTGAATTTTGAATAGGACTGGAAATTCTTTTCTGAAACTCGTATCAATAATGTTATATTTTTTAATGCTTAACAATGTTTGGAAACAGTGGAAACATGCAGCAGGAGGTGAATAACGCAATATTTTCTTCACTGCATAAAGTCGAAAAAGAGCTGTTTCTAATCAAGAACCAAAAATACTGTTAAACAGCTATTAGTCAGTATTTTAAAATTTCCAATTAACTGGTACGTAGTAATTTAGTAATAGTGATTTTAGCTGTTGAATAAAAAGCATGTAATTTCTAATTATGGGTATTTTTTGAGTAGTTGCCTATTATAAAATTTTCAAAAGGTAAGTGAAAAAAAAAATCGCATATATTTGGACATCTATATTACGAATAACCCCCAGTTAAAAAAGAAAATATTCGGTCCCAATGAATTCATTAAACCGTTGCCCAACTTTATTTATATGCATGGTATAACCAAAAAAGTGGTTATTTAACACTGCTATTAAGTGAACGTTTGAGCAATCAGACGGTATCATCCTTATCGAGGTTCGAGATTATGAGGTCTGTCGCCGATACCAACTCGTGTTTCTTTGAAGCGTGACTTTAATAACCAATCAATCAATCAACTGATCAATCAGACTGTAGTAGATAACACTATTGGTAATGTATTGTTTGTAAATCAGAAGCAAGCGCCTTTTCAAAATATCAAATTTTTAAAAAAAAATTGTTTCAAAATAATTTTTGTGAGGTTTTATATAAAAAATATTTAAAAAATATCGATTAAAAGGGCTTTTATGTATTTTTTTTTCTAATTCATAATTTACAAAAAGTAAATCTCGTTACTTATTACCACAACAAAAACAATATGTATGTCACGAAAAACAAACCTTACTACTAAAAAAAAATCGTGGAAATGGTTCGAATTTGTATAAACGGTCATTATCGGCATCGCCTCATTATCCTGACATTAATAGCGCATACTTCGTTAAGAAATTAGTATATTTTTGTTAACACATCCAACATGGGTGATTTCCAAACACACGAATAAGAAAAGAAGGAAGCCTTATTAAAGCTAAATAAGAATTTTATGCCTTGCTTTTTACGAGAGTGCCCGTGCTTTTTAGAGCGCCATTAAATGTTGGCTACCGACTTCACCACTGATTAATGCATTCCATTCCCAAGCCTTTGATCACGGCCATTTTGTTTTTAGGACAGGGCGAATGTAAACAGAAGATTGGGTCCCGTCTTACGACCGTTTTACGCCGCCCCGAAACGGCCTTTTTACGGCACGGCCACCGCATGGCCGGCGTCGTTAAGGCCCCAGAATGACCCAAACTTTATAATTTGCCCGGGGCGATTTTTTCTTCTTCTATCGAGATTTTTTTTCCTCGGCAGCACGCGTCTGGCTTGACTTTTACAACAGACCGGGTCTTAGTCCTATTTTCTTCTTTCTCTTTTTATCTTAAGGCTTCCTTATTTTTAAGGGATAGCGAATAGTTTTGTTCCAGCCTACGGTCGTTGGTTCCAAATTTTCTTCGGAAAAATTCCAAGCGAAATAGAATGTTTTTGCTGTGGTTCAGGTGACGTAAAATTCTCGTTGTAAGAGGCGTGGTATAGTAAAATTTGGCATAAGCACTGGGTTTGGAAAATGTGAAAACGTTTTATTGTGTAAAAAAACAGAACGTAAAGCCAGTATATGATGAAGAACAAAACCTTCACTTCAGGCAGAAAAAAAGCCATCAATATAGTATTTTTCCAGCGGAAAAAATAGCAAGTAAAAGATGTTTCCTAACGTTATTTTTTTCTTCACCAAACCATTCTAGTGCAATGCATAAGCGAATATTTGATATTCAAAAGCATTTATAACACAAACAATTCCTAAAAACATAGTACAATGGTTTTTAAAGATTATCAATGTTAATTTCCTTAGATCAAGACTCATCTGAAGACCGTTGAGTTTGTTCCCAAATTCAAGAAAATTTGCGTTTCCATAAAGGTATTTATATAATCTTAGAACATATACATCATCCAAAACTGGAGAGAGTGCAGCTCAGTGCTGCGAGGAACATCACGGTGCTTAGACATAGTTTCCCTTCTGAAATAGTTCAGTCCGAGGCAGACATTCAACCTCTGACTATGAGATTTGAAGTCAACTCATATGGGTATTTTAACAAAATTAAAAGCTTTGGTTAATAGAACCTTTTTTTTTTTTCATTTTAAACTAGACAAGTAACCAACGTTTAAAGCGAGACAGCCCACTTAATTACATGTGGGAACGAGGTTTTATTGATTTTAATGTTGTCGCATCTACACCTTTTAGCTGCATCACAGCCATTGATTCTTTTAATTATGTTGAATTCCGGGAGGAATTATTGATCAGTACTCCCGAGCATAGCAACCATCCGGAATTAATCAGACAGCTAGCACTTGAAGTCATAAATGACATACCCGATCAAACCTTGATTATTTACACAGACGGTAGCCGTTCGGATATGGGTAGAGCAGGGAGTGGTATATTTAGTAACACTCCCTGGAGTGATGTTAAAATCCTCATCAGGAATTTTGGCCACTGTTCCGTCTTTTGATCGGAACTCATTGCTATCAGTAGTGCTCTCGATCATGCTCTAAACTCTAATTAGGACAATATCTGGTTTCTGACAGACAGCAGTAGCTCCATCCAATATTTGAAGAATAAGACAAAGATTATGGATAGTACTTGTCTGGATATTATTTCCAGACTTGGTCAGAGGAAACAAGTGTGTCTGCAGTGGATGCCATCGCATGTAAGTGTGCCTGGGAATGAGGCACCCGATGAGCTGGCTGGTAGGGTTTTGATCTCCCTAACCTCAGTTCCACTGTCTTGAGCCATTCTGAAATTCATTCCATCCACAGAGTTAAAATGAATCTGACTTGGCAAAACCCTCCTGCTCACCACTGGTACGCAGCCAAGAGAGAGAGTCCTAGCCTATATCTACAGTGCAGAAAATCCAGGGTTCTTCAGACGGCCTTGGCGCGCTTTAGAAGCGGTCATCTGCGTGGTATGACCTTTGTACAGGGGGTAAATCTTTTTTTACTTGTCCCTGCTCTCTCCCTGATTCTTCTGCTTATCATTGCACTGCTGGCGCATTTCCCTGAGACAGTTGTTTGGAGATCAAGACCTGGCTTGTGACATTCTTATGCGGAAAGATCAAGTAGACGTGGTGTAGACTTTCCTACTCCAAGGGGGTTTGAAAAAACAACGCATATGCATCATCAATTGAAAGAAAACCCTTCTTAAGCATCACTCTAGCAGTTCAGGCTAATGGTATGCATAAGCGACGATCTAAGTTCCATAAATATTTCAAAAAACAATTATCTTCTAAAAAAAACCCCAGTGAAATAATTTTGGCATCAGATGTCATTAAAAAGATTAAAATCATCCCAAAATTCCATTGAGTTTCGGTCCAAATTTATGGAATTTTTTTATTTCCAGAATGGTTTTCATTTAATCTTTCCATAAGAATATGAAAAAAAAAGCTAACATGTTCTGCTGTCCAGATATATTTCAGTATTACTTATTTAATGCTTATATCCATGTAACGTATTTTGAAACATGTAGTAAACCTGTATTTAGCACTATTTTTTAGAAGCCATTATTATAATTCCCCCATCAGTCTTGTTATATTACATCCCTTCGGCGAAAGCTTTTTTCAATATTAACAAAATCCATCTTAATTGTTTTACTATACCACTGGATTTTTTTGAAACTATAATTTCTCTCCTTAAGAAACACTTTTCAAAACTAATTAGTATTGACTTGTCCTCTAATTTTTTTTTATTTCGGAAACTCTTCGGAGAACAGCATTTTATTGCTTATTTTTTAAAGGTTACGGTTAATATTTTATTCATCTGATATTTTCTATATAAAACAATCCATTAAAATATTCACTTTATTTTAGAAGCTAAGCATACTTTTGTTCGTTAAGAACCCATTTCTGTAGCAATAAAACAATTTTAGATGAATTTTTAAAATTTAAGCTAAGTTTCTAACGGATTTATCTCCTTAATTGGAATTCAAAACCAACTTCAAGATTTACAACTTAAAAATACATTCTTTGTTTTATTTTTAAAAAATCACATGCAAATTTTCGATTAACTTTCTTTAAAAATTTCACTATTGTAAAAGTATTTGATACATTTCTTTCAGGGCGAGGGGTGAAATATAATACAAAGGTCAAATGTTTTTCTGTTTTATTAATGATTCAATTAAAAATCCCACGGGCAAATTCTATATTAAAAGACGTTTTGTTACGACATCTTTTTTTTTTAATTTGAAGTCGTAATAACTAATTAAAATACGACAAAAGCAGTGAACAAAAATTTTAAAGCTCAGAAAAAGTTTAAATATTTTATATATTACAAACCCCATATTTTACAGATAATTCATGCTAAACTTTACGAAAGTCCCTTTAAAAAAGGTTAGAAATTTTTGGAATTTAGAGTTACTGTTCTCCTTAATGCGTGAAAGAAAAATGATAAAGAAAGTTTCAATTTTTAACTCGTTTCATTTGTACATAACAGGTACATTAACACACAACGATATATTTATTCAAAGGCTCGAGAAGTTCGCCCAGAACTGTTTAGCAAACTTTTTTGGTTGAACACACAGTTCACGTGCCCACGAATTAGTTCAGATATAAAATATATATATATTGGTTTTTCCAGTATAGCATCGTTTCATTATATTTATCGAAAATGAATATCCCAAAGATACCAGTTGATAATTCCCTGTTTCATGTAGTGAATACTGATAAATAAATATAAGAGATAGGATGATGGTATACATAAAAAATAGATGCTTACCAAGTCATTTTTCTCGGAGATTCTTATTATCAATAAATTAGACCACAAATAACTTTAATATTATTGTGCCATCTGCTCTTAATTTAACTTTTAACTTTTTTTAATATAGCTTTCAAAATAAATTGTTGATGCTTTAAGAATCCTTCAATAGATCATTCGTTATTTATTTCACCTTTTAAATAGGCATCATTCAGGTTGCGCATCAAAATGAAGCTCCTCGGCCACTTGAGCAACAGATGTGCAATAAGCAAAATTGTAGCTATGTTTTAATTAACAACTCATTCTGGAGGAATCTTACGGTTTCCGATTCATTCTTTTTCCCTCTGGATATTTTTCATCCGATGAGAAGTTTGCTATTTTTTACATTGTATTAAACATAATATGTCCTTTCAGTATTTACAATCTTCCTAGTTTAGAAGTAAGTGAAATAATCAGAATTATATGAAAAAGGGCACAATAAACATTCTTTAGATATAAAGAAAAAAAATACACCATTATTAAAAATGTGATTAAAATAATTCCTACACCAGTTAATTACCCTATTATCGGTTAAATCTACCTCGCTGAAAAAATGAATCAACCAAAATTTCAGTGAAGGTACTTCTTTTTTACAAATTTTTAAATTGTAGATAAGAGTTGATTGCTTGATATTTTATTTTAATTTTAAATAAAAATTTTGATTTTTTTTGCAGAATTTGAAATAAAAAGCTGATTTAAACTTTTATATTCCAATTAACAGAATTTTAGCATAAATCAAACTTGTTAGAATGCAACGGTCCCTGAGAATTTAATATTTGCTGTATGTTACTATATAGAAAATCTGTATAAAGGCTTAATTCTGGGCTCTATAAAATGTTTAAAATTTCATTTAAAATTTTTAAAGTTTATTTTTAAAATTTTTTAAATTAAATCCTTAATTAGGAGACTAAATACTCTATTTTTTACTGCGTGAAAGTTTTTATCACGTCAAAATCATATTTATAAGAACAATCAATCGATTTATTTAATTCTTGTTCTGTTTTACGAAGAAAAACTTTGGTCAGAAGACTTGGAAATTTTGAAAATATTATATACATAGGATAAGATTCTGTATTCATTTATCTATGATGATTGCTTGAACATAATGTGACTCGTATAAATTTAATTTGTAAAATATGAAGATTACTTTAAAATATACATTATCAACACACTTAGGGCTAAAGTGATATTTTCTACACAACGAAGTTTTGACACATAAGTTTTTTCTTTTACCAAAACTATAAAATTGAATACATAAAGATTCAACATAGTATAAACAATTAAGTATTATTAGAAGAAATAATTTTATCCGTTGATTTTATTTTCATACAGCTCTATGAATACTTAAGTTTACTATGTTACAAAGATTTGTATATTTAATAATCCCTTTAAAATTTTTTGATGAATATTTTTGTCTATACGAAATAAATATTTTAGAGCAGTCTCGAGCAGCACAAATGAATTTTAAAGCAGCAACTAAGTCGATCGGGTTGGATTGTGTCTAAGTTTACGAGCTTGTAAGTAACACGCATTTTTTTTGTTTCGGTTTATCGTTTGTACGAATATTATCAAAGTGTGTGTATGCTATACACCAGAGGTTAGCAACCTTTTAGCTGTTGCGTGCAAAATTAATCTACCATTAAGATTCAGCATGCCACATAGTAGGAATTTTTTGAACAATTCGATTCTTACGATAAGGCATTCAGATTTAAGAGAATAGCGGTCAGTAATGGAGATTTAAAGCTTTACATATTAATTTTGTACAGCGGGGCACATAAAAGTTTTGGAAGGGGTTAGAGGGTCCAGGTTCGGAAGTCCACCATTCTTGTATCATATCTCAAAACATAGCTCAACATATTCTTTTGATTTTGTTAATTTTTGGAACAAAAAAACTCGGTAAAAAATAAATTATTAAACTAATAACTGGCATTAATTAATAAAATAAATTGTTAAAAATAAATACTTTATTAATTTTTGCGTACGATAGACATAGGGTTATATTCAAATAAACAAAAAATCACGGGCTATGGAGGGGGTATCTTGATCCTTGGACCCTCTTCTTGTGCACGCCACTGATTTTGCATCAACTAAAGATATTTTTAACATAAAAATAAACAGCACAAAATATAGCTATTTCTTCAACAAATATTAAAACTGTACATATATTATGAATTTTTAAGCATATTTATTAAAATAAGAAATAGACAACAAAAAATATAAACATTTCCCTTCATTATAGTTAAATAACCACTCTACTTCCATATCGCAAAATCAGAGGTATAATTTGTGACTTTCCATATGACACGATTTTGAGCATTCATTTATTATATAATTTCTTTGCAGACTTGAAATATTTTTCATACGAGGAAAGATTTTTTATTTAGATATATATAACCAAAAGGGGAGAGAGAAAGCAGAGTACATATGCAATTTTCTCTGTTTAAACAAATAAATCACTCCAGAAATGAAATTCAATAATTTACAAAATAGCCGTAAATTTATCTTTCAGATTTTTTCGTAATTCTGTAAATGTCCGTAATTCTGAAGATGTTTCTCAAATAAGGTACATTACAAATTTATCAACTTCCACCCACTAAAAATTGATAAATTTTCAGTGTAGGGCAGAGTGCCACTAAGTATCGTACCGCGTGCCATAAGTTCCCGACCCCTGCTATATACTATCTGTTTAAAAGAGTGTCAGGCGGAGCCTACTTTCGCATAGAGCCCTGGGCCTTAAGAAGTCTTAACCCTCTCACTACGTAGTTATTTTATCAAAGTAGATTCACACACAAAAATTGCGTACGGTTTTATTACGTATTTCAAATCTACACATTAAATCTACATTTTAGAGTTAAAATATACAAAAAAATTTGTAAAAGAGTTTTATTTTAAAATATAGAATTAGATCATCAAAATATGAACATAAAAAGATAAATGAAAACGAGCATAAAGAGCATCATAGGTTGTTCAGCTAAATGATCGAATAAATACATACCCTTGGAAACCGCGGTTTGCGCAAATTTTGCTACATATACGTTGCCCGTGGAAATCGCGGGATGCGCAGCAACAGGGTTAAGTCACTGAATATAGTCTTGACCCAATGTTTTTTAGAGTGCTTTGAATCATAAGAACTTTGAATTTTCAATTTCAATAATAATTCCATTTGTCTTTTCTTAATTATTACTATAATTAAGAACTACCGAAAAAATAGAACAAAAAATGACCGCTGTTCACCACTCACCTGCCATCTCCATAAGGACTTGATCACAGCCATCAGTTGACCATAACCGTCTTTCGATTCTGCTCTTTAGTTTCTCTCTTACTACGACTATCCTTACTCAACTGTCAGGGGCATCTTCAGACGCCCCTGCCGAAGACCCCTTGGCTATGACCGGGATTGAGCAACATATTGGAGGAAGATCGCACACAGAGAAATCATTTCACACACAAAAAAATTCCCCAATCTCTCCCCTTCACATCTTTTGATAGAAGAAAGCGGCTCTCTTATCAAACGAATAAATTAAACTGCGTTCTAATTGGCGTAGGGTATTCAGAGGGTCGTAAATCTTTGGCAGAGAAACGTGACTCTGATGTCGAAACGGAATGCCATTGGTCAACGCAAAACCTCTCAAGGTTAAACACGACACTCGCAACTGAACCAGAAAATCGTGCATTGTCTCTTCTTTTCAAACGACGGGACCGGTTTGGGGAAAGGGGAGGGAAATTTAGCGGCAAATGTACACGTGATGAATTTTAAAAGGAAAAAAAATAATAATAAAGTATTTTTTAGAGGGAGGCAATGAAACTACTTCCCCTGACAATTGGTGTTCGTGTTTCTCGTCCTTATCTGGATCCAGTGAGTTATTTTCGATTTCGATGAAGAGGGAGTATAAGAAAAAAGAAGATTCATTTGACAGAGATTCGTCCTGTCCTTAAGAGCATAAATAATTTCTTTGTCGAGATACGGGTGACATCTCAGTGTGTTCCTGCGTGCTCTGTGTTTTAAAAACAAGGAGACCGTACCTTAACGGTATTAAAACGTGAAATCATGCATTCTGATAAATAACAATTTCAACACTCCCACCTGAACAATAAAATATTACCACTAAGGTCATTAAGATCATTAAATTTTAAAAGTAACTTGCTCAAAGCTTAAAATTTTTCTAAATTATTTTACTTTTGAATTTAAGTTAAGAAAACTATTTCTTTTAAAGAAAAATATGATTTCGACACTAAAAATATAACGAATTTATGAAAAATAAAGTACTAGAAATACTTTAATAACTGTTCTGGTCCAATATAATTATGAGCAAAACAAAAATTAATTTTTGTGAAGATGTTCCTCATTTTAAACTATTTCTCACATTCTTTCTGTGAAATTTCATTTATAATATACCCATCTTATAATCTTTTAGTAAACTATCAGAATAAAAAAATGAACCATAAATACAAAATATTTACTAAATTAAATCTTTTTTTACAAAAAAAATTGCACTCAACCATACTATTTGTTCTGTTCCTTAGAAAAATTCGCTGTACAGGTATGAAACAATTGTACATACTATATGTGTATGTACGGAATTCAGATGAACAACCAACCGGGGGGAATTTAGCTTCTGCGCATTTTTGTATGTATTTTACATCTGAGACAAATGCTGAAACAAAATAACGTTGTCATTTAAAATTGTAAGCTTTTTGGGGTATCATTATAATATATTGAAACTTCTAAAATTTATTTATCATTTATTTCAATTGTGTTACGCTTCCTTACCGAAAGCATTGAAGTTACTGTAAAACTACTTTTCTCGCAGCAGCATTAACTTGGAGGAGGAAAAAAGTATTTCAAATGCTCGAGAATTTACAGATATCGGTATGCATTCGTTTTAAATTAGTACAAGTTCATTCAAAACGACATGGAGCAAAATTTGTATTAATATAACAGTTAAGTGGTGTAAAGACTTAAATTTATGACCGACTCGCATTGAAATTTCGATAAAAATCAAAAAGCCGCAAAAAAAATTTACTTGGTTCTATTTAATTTCTTGCATTAATTACATTTATTAACCGAATATTTTGAAATATTTTTAAAGAAAAAACTTTATTAACTTTAGACTGGGTTATGAAGTGCATGTTTTAACCCCAAAAGTAGAGATTGTTTTTTTTTTTTTTTTTTTTACCGACGTTTGAATTTTTGTCAATTTTTACGAAATGCGCTTTTACCCAAACTCTTAAGATTATTGTCATTTTTTTAAAACGTGTGCTCATACATTTACAAGCAATATTTATTACTTGATGATTTTCTATTATAAAAGAATACATTTCTTCATTAAAACATTCGCTGCTAAACATAAAGTTTGCTTAATTTTTGGTAAGAAAATCATAGTTATTTCGTTTTTTCTTTCTTTTGATTATATGCTCCTCTGATTTAATCTGTAACTGTAACATATGCAAACAAGCTTATTCTTTTTTTTTTTTCAGATACAAAAATAATATCTGTTCTGAACAATTATGCAAAATACATACCAGAATATATTGATTTAATAGAAAATAAAAGGATTCCAAGATATTAGAGTCAGAATTGTTTTGTTTTTTAATATGTCCCTTTGAATTTTAGTACCTCAAACTTCAGCTAAATGTTTTTACTTTTAATCTAGAATAATACATAATTATTGTTGATGTAAATAAAAGACTTTGTTGAATTATAATTCATGAATGTCGCGTTTAAAAATAACGCAAGGATTATTGTGACGACTATCTTCGTAATATTGAACCACGGCCAAATGACGAGGAGGGGGGGGGGGCACCTGAATTGACAACCCATTCTCAAACCTTCCACACTTCCCCATCGGGTGGACTTTGACTCGTTCTTCACTATTTTCATCGTAATGTATCTTGATTTCTATTCTTGAAGATAGTTTTCTGTTGAATATGTATTGAACATACATCTGCGTGTATTTTTCCAACAAACATAAGCCAAAATATTTTCATGTTTTCTATAACCTTGAGAGATTTAGCGCTTTTTTAAACAATTTTTCGCTATGTGTAATAAGAATATTTATCTTGGGGAGATACAGTTTTGTTTCTCCTTTGAAGATAATATTATGCTAAGAATTGTAAGAATGAAATTCATAGATACATCTCAGTGTACATAATAACAGACAAATTTTAAATCTATTTCGCCGTTAGTTGAAACAGCTCCAGAGAACAATATGGCTTTAAAAAGCTTGCTCCATCGGATGTCTTTTCTTCCTGAGATTGTTCCAAAACGTTAAAACTCATCTGGTTCATCAAAGATTATTACGTTTCTTATCAGATGATATAAATATTTCCGATTTAGATTTTCTGAGCAAGAGGATTTCATACTAGGGATAAATTAATCGTAAAACTTGTGCATGGTTATTCATTTGTATGACAGTATAATTTTTTCCAATCAGCAATTTTCTTCCTTACTTTCGTTAATAAAACCCTTTTTATGGCCCTAGAACCAGACAATATTTGAGAGGGGACAAAAACAAATGAATAAGAAACTGTGAATTAGGTTTCTATAAAAAAAATACCAGTATATACGAGTATTAAAAACAAATTTTACAATGTTTAATATTTTTTGATTAAAGTTAATAAATATTTTATCAAAATCAATAAACAGGGGGATAGAAAAGAACAGATAACATCTTCAGGGAAATTTTTATGACGATGTGTATTGTTAAGAATGTTGGATAGTTTCCTTACAAGATGAACATTTTCTGTGCTTCAGTTGATTCGCGAAAAAAATCACTTTAATTGTAATATCTAGGACTTAGATTGAAAACATGAAAATTTAAAAATTGCATCTTATAACAAAATTAAAATTACTGATATTTTCCTTTAGCACAAAAAATATGAAATAATAAATATTTTGTAAGTTTTTGTGTAAATTAAATGAATATGAAATTTATATTGTTTTATATAAATAAGTTTATTCAAATTTGTAATTTTATTCCCAAACGTATAATTTTCTTGAAAATTATCAATTCAATGTCTTAAACACATTGATAAAAGTGGAAAACAATTCCCGTTATTACATTTATTTATTGCAAATAATACTCTAATTTAGCTCTATTTATTGGAAGGGAATGTTAAAAAAACTCACATATTATAATGAAGTTAAAAAATGCTCTAGTGTGTCAGATCTTAAATTTCTCAAAATTTGTATTTATTTGTATGGCATTTAATTTTATTTTCCCTTTCGTTTTTTTTTTATATTATATTCTATCTCACCTCTAACATTTCAAACTTCGATGATTTTAATTTAAAATCTGCAAATTTAAAAACGAAAGAAAAACGAATGAATAAAAAAGTGCTAAATATTTCGATTTGGAAATTATATATTATATCAAACATCATATATTAATACTGCTTAACAATTGTGCAGCATAATTTAAATAAATGATAAATTTATAAACAAATATCAGATCTGTAAAGTATAATAATTTTAACTTGAGTATGATAGATTTAGTTCGGAAGTGCAAGTGTTTTTACATGAAATATTAATTTCCAAAATTTTATATTTCATTTTTCAACGAGATAAAAAAAACAGTATTTCTAATAATTTATTTAAATTTTAGTTAAATGGAAAAAAGTTTGTATTTAGAAGTACTTCGAGAATAATTCATAGTTATATTAACCTATGGTTATATTATCCAAATAAATAAAGAAGCAATAAAGTTACATTTTGTAAAAAGATATAAATAAATAATTAGTTTCTGATTTTTTAAAAATGTTTTCTCTAAAAATGTATTAAATGTTTTTATTTTTTCTGATCTTAATGATAAATTTTTTAAACAAAGATTAATTTCTATAGCATTCTGTATGTTTACATTTATTTTTCTTTCAGGGTTTCATACTGTGGTTCAGGAAAACGACGTCATTTATAATAAAGGCAATCAATGGTATTTATTCATTTTTAAATACTTATCATTTCGAAAATCATTAATTAATTAGAAAATGTGCTTCTGAAATTCAAGAACAATTTTTAATCCATTTTTTTTTGCATCTGGTTCATTAGAATATCAAATTTTTTATCACGCTTGCTTCTTGAAATATCCTTTTATAGTTTTGTAGTTGTTTATAATATTGTCTTATTTATTTAACAACGGTAAAATGTTATCCCTATAAATTAAGAGAATATTTATTTTAAATAATACTTTTCTTGAGAATTCTTTGTTTTATTTATGATTTGTATTGAATTCAGAAGAAGAGCTCGAAATCAAAAATATAATATTAATACTCCTTTGAGTATTTGTAGTTAGACGTGTTACAGAATGACACTAAAAAAACGATTTTGCTCATCATAATTTTTATTTATTTATTTGTAATATTTTATAGCAAATTGTTACTCGTGTCAAAAGTTTGAGCGATTTTCATTTACCTTCATTATTTAATTGCATTTTAACTTTTTCATTTCTCACTCAAAACTTTTACTGTAGTTCTATGACTTCAGGAACTATTATTATTTTTAAAAAGTAGTATTTAACGTTAGAAATTTATTGATATACATTTTTGACCATAACTTTATTAGCAATTTTTGAATACAATTTTTTTTCCTTTTACCTTTCATGCACGGAAATTACAAGCTTTTAAAAATTCATATGAAATACAGAAAATAAATGAATATATTATGGAACACGAATTTAAACTATATCTTTACATGCTTCTGAAACAATTTTATAATCACATACATTTTATACATTTGCATAGTATATATAACTAGCTATTTGTATATACATGCATATAAATTTGACCTTATTAAATACTTTTTATAAATTTTTCGATCTCTTATTTATACTGGTGTCTTGTAAATAATAACCAAAATAAAATAAGAATTTCCTAAATATTTATTAAAACAAAGGTAATGTAAAGTGTATTCAGGTATATGTTGTTTATATCATTACATATAATTTCTTTATACATAATAAGCTTTAATTAAATGTTTTGCTCCTTTTTTTCTTTTCAAAATCCACACTTATTTCCATGATTTATTTAAAAAGTACAATTGAAACAAATTCTACATGAAAACTCTTTTTTTTAATAAACTTAATGTTGTTCTTTCATATGGAAAATTCGAAAATCAATACGTTAACACTAAGCCCCTCGCCATTAAACAATATCACATTAAAATTAATAACTTTATCTTACGTAGGAAAATGCAACGAATGTTTAAACAATAAGGCGAAACAAACAACGAATATTATTATTTCACACAATCTCACACACACAACTTACTCCTTAATTTCTTTATTATTTTATAATTTCAAATTGCTTTTCTTTGGATTCTATTCAATTGATATAAATTTTATTATTTAAATATATCACTATTATTTTTGTTCGTTCGCTTAACCACAATTTAGAAGAAATGGTTTTCAATTCTGCAACTCTACAAAACACATACGCTCGCAAATCTGAAGTCAAAAACTATTTCTCCGAGCAACTATGTACTTTAAAGAAAATTTGATAACTAAATGATACTCTCCAAGAGATTTAAGAAAACCAGTACATACTTTTAACTCATTATTTCTGTTGTTGATTATTTCATACTTTTAGATTTTCAGTAACGAAACAACCATTAATAACGTTGACTATCTATTTGGCTATTTACTTATAATTTGAAAGGATTGACGATTTCGGAACCGTGATTTGATAAAGCGTATAAATGAATACTTGTTTTGATATCTAGTACAAGTTGAATTAGGACATGCACATAAATTTGTTTTAAAAATATTATTACAAGAAAAAATTATTTAAATATAATTTTTTTTTTACCAGAAATGAAGAAAGAATGACATATGTTCAAAATATTCTTCTGTTTTGAAAAATGTTCCGATAGCTAAAATATTTTGTTTATATATATAGCTACAAACTAAACAAAAAGTTTTGAAAAATTCATATACTATTTTCAGAGTTAAGATCCATTAAAGTAGTAAATGATGTTTTTTTATTGAAATTTCTCAACTCTTATATACTAAAATAAGAATAAATTCATTTAAAAATTATACGTTATAAAAATCCTAGTTCAAATTATGTAAAGAAGTCATATAAGTAAAATATTATTGTAACAAAAGCATCTTTCTTAAAGGAAAAATGTTTTAAAAATGTCTTTTTCCCCCCAAAAAAATTGCATTTAAATAATTTTTTATTGCAATAATATTCTAAAAATAATTTTATATGTATATTCTAAATCAACTGAATATGTATATTCTAAATCAACTGAATATGTATATTCTAAATCAACTGAATATGTATATTCTAATCAACTGTGATTCTAAATATCAAAAACTTTTCCCATGTACTACTTTCGAAAATCCCGTTTTCGTGTGTGTAGTCAGTCACACACACACACAGTCACCGTGATAACAATTTAATCTAGGTCCATAGCGATTTCAGTGTTCTGTTGATGTGATTTCGAGCTCTTCTCAGAATGCATGCTTAACATTTAACTTGACAGTTTTTCATCATTCGAAATTTTTTTAATAACTTAATTAAGCGTATAGTAAAAAAAATTATTAAATCATATTAATACTGTGTATCATTTCTGAAATAAAAAATACCTGTTGATCTGCGCCGCGACCCGTGAAGCTCTGAATATTCTTCGCTCTCATTACCGACGCTAATGGCGTTGTTTGAACCTCATAAAAAACCGCTCCAAGAACAAAAATTGCGCATTCTTTTTCTTTTTTCCGAGACAAATAATGTGCAAATTGTTCTCCGACTTTTAAGACTCCCGCTGTTTTGTTGTTTGTTGAGATTTAGAACTAAGCTTTCTATATACCGGAAGAAACATCTGGAGGAATTACCCATTGTGTCTGCGTGCAGGAATGGAAAAATCAACTTTGTTAAATGGTCAACTGAGGATTAAAATTTTATTTACCATTTTTATAATAGACTCATGCCACTAGCCATTTATTTTTGTTTTTTTTACGTGTTTAATTTATGTTTTATCAGAGTTACAAAGCACGCTACCGAAGACAGATCCCATCCGCTTAAAACGCGGTCAAGTGGAGAAGACGACACCCGAGTTAGAACTGTATTAAGTATCCGACTACCCTAAAATTGGGAATTTTGCCGAAAATGGACAGATTTTTTTATGATTTTATTTTGTAGGCCATCTTATTGAGTTTATAAAAATACCAAGTTTATTATTTTTCCGTTCACTAGAACAAAAACTAGAAAAGTTTTAGTAAAAGCAAATGCCATTCCTTTAAGCAAGATATGTCATACTTTAAAAAGCGTTTTACTCGAAATGTGTTTATTTGAAAATACTCAAACGGGGACAGCGATTGCTAAAAAAGTTTTGAAAATAATTAACTGAAATTTTTTGTGTATATTCTGTATAATAGTAGAAGTGTTTTAACCTTCAGATTTATCAATCACTGTTTTATTACAAAATTTACAGCCCCTTTTGTGAACATAACCACTGTTTTTTTAAGCAATTTCATGTAATAACAAAGATAAAGTGCTCTAATTTTTGTAAGAATTAAAATGTCTCTTATCCTGAAGGTCATTTTAAAAATGAACAACATAGAAACACATCAGAATAGAAAAATTTAAAATCTGTTTATAAACTTTTAGTACAGAATGGGCCGCGTTTATTTTAGTTTTTGTAATTTTTTACAAATTTTTTCCCATTTTTAGTAATAGTTATTTATTTTCTATTCTTAATTTTAGCATATTTTTCTTAAAATGTACTAAACAAATCTAAAAACAACAACAAAAAATCCCCATATTTTCATTTTTTTTAAAGCTGTCGCAAGTAGTTGGATACCTTAAACAGACTTAAATTTTACACCTCGCTGCCATAGATCAATGTGAAAACAACTCCAGCTTTGCTTTTTTTTAAACTTTTCTTTCAAATTGTTTTTCGCCATTAAATTTTACATTTAAAAAGAATGACATTTAAACTTTAAAGATTGAATTTCTGACATTAAATTCAATCTTTTTGTGTCAAAAAACGTAAAAAGTCTTAAGACATTAAATTCCTAAAAAATAATTATAGTTATTGCTCAATAAGTGAGTGCTTATTAAAGTCGCACACAATAAAGCAACATGAGGGCTATTAGCGACAAACCTCTTCTTTTTCAACCGCGGTCTAGGGACGTGTTCGACATACGAGTGGGGACCCTCTCTCCAAACTACCACACCCCGTCAACGAGAGGACTTTGAGCCCCAACCGATTTAACGAGCATCAGCTCATCTACACTTCTTCAGCGATACTATAATAATTCCCGATTAAGATCAAGGGGATGTGGTTTATATAATTAAGTCTCAACTTCTCTCAGCAACTTTTTCTAAATAAAAGTGTAACTTAATACAAAATTTTTAACTTATACCGATCGATATTCATAAAGAGTGTATCTTTCAAAGTAGTAAGAGGCCATGGTAGTCAAGTGGTCAAGGTATCGGATCATGGCTAGCGTGTCATGAGTTCGAGCCCTGTACCACTGAAGACTTGCCGTGTAGGGGAGCGATGCACGTTAAATCTCTTGAGAGCTCAAACATCCTCCCATTGGTGTGGTGTGGTAGTTAGGAGAAGGGGGTAAAGCTCAGGTGCCGTCCACGTCACTTGACCATGGTTCAAAATTGCGAGGTCCGTCGCCAAAAGCACTCGTACAGCTGAGCAGTGCGATGTTAATATTCACTCACTCATTCAAAGTAGTAATAACATAAAATTTGTTATCTAAAAAATATGCATTTATATTGCCAAAACAGATGTACTACAACTTCTCTTTCTCGAATGCAAGATTGTACATTTTTTTTTTCACCATTGTATTACTTAAAAGTATTTTTCTTTTATGCAATCAAAGATTTCCGGATTGAAAAGTCTACATCATTTTTCTGATGTAAACTCGATAGAATTATGAGGACCTTCCCCAGAAGCTTTCGTGATGTTTTGAATTGCTATGTTAATAAACAAATCAAATTTAATATTTTTGAATATTAATGCGATATTTCATTTCAAATCCGTCTTTTCCGAATATATTTCATTTTAAGTTACCAAATCAGCTGCGCGTACTTACGCTCGAGGCGAAATTTATGAAGAAAAAAAAATAAAATCGATTCCATTGCAAGTAATGATGAATTTATCAGGATAAAGGTTTGAAGCAGTTTTCATTCCCAATTTATTACAGATAGATAGTTTTAACCTTGAACTAAAAGTGCTCCAAGTTTATGAGCAGCTAATAGGCGCAGTAAAATGGCATAGGTTTCATAATAAAAGAAGCGATTACGTTCGTCTACTGTTTCGGGTATTGGCTTAATTTTGAGGAAAATAAAACGCGCCTTATTACAATATTATTACAATATAAGTTTACAATATAAGTTTGAGTGATAATAAATATATATATTTTCATTTATAATACCATTTATAAGCTTTTTATTATTTTGGAGACACACCATTCTTTATTTTAACAAAGAAAGTTAAATAACAGTTTCTTAAGATCTAATATGAAACGAATTTTATGCAAAAATTAAGTTTCATATTCACCCAACATTTTTTTTGTACACGGTAGAAACGTTCTTTCGAAAGCCATGTAAAAAAAAATCATGTAAAAAAAATAATGCAACATATGGTAAATTTAAGGATATGTTCCACAACATCGTCATGCAAGATGAAAAAACTATAAATATTTTCCCAAAAAACCGTGCAGAAAAAGCAGTAATAAAATCCAAGCTAGATATTCATAAAACAAAAATAATTCATTTTTATTACAAAAAATATTAAACTAATGTACAGGGAAAATTCAGTCCATAAGTACATACAACACATAAAAATTTAAATTGGAATTAGGAATAAAACTACTAACTAACTACTATTCATCGCTACTTGAAAATAAGCGTGCACGTTTGTTACAAACTGGATCAAAAAGGCTTTCCTTAGTAGATATTGTGAGTAGATATTATGCAATTATTGACTTTGGTTCGAATGAAGAATTTTGTTCGTAATTAACGACCTGTGTTTTTTTTTCTTTTGTTGTTGTTATACAAAGTCGGTTATTAGCGGCTTTATTTTTTTTTTATTTTTGCTTTTTCAAGTTGCTTGTATAATTTTTGATATTCTGCTTTACAAAACTTAAGAATGCGTTGAAATTTTAATGCACGCTCTGTCAGAATCTTGAGTAAGAAAATATTGTTCCATACTTGACACAAATTTCAAGCCCTTGCGAATTAAATCAGCTGATAATAGCTGAACTTTACCTTCGAATTCTTTTTTATCATTAACTGTCATAAAATCTATCAAATCGTTCTCGTCTAAAGGGCACGAATCCTAAAAATTTTTTGCAATTCGTGCTGGAATAAAAAGTTTGTGCACAAAAATAAAAAAATAAAACATTTTAAATTTGTGTATTGCATTATTTCAAAATCGTGGGGAAAAAAAGACCGTGTAAAAAAAGAGTTGGGTGTATACGTTATAAATTAATCCACTGTATACATAATATAGCAAAATTTAACTAAAATATTAGTGTTGGTAATTTTTCTAATTTAAAAATGGGTTCTGATAAATTCCTTAACATTAAGAAAAAAAAACTGCATTAAAATATATTGCATCCTTATTTTATTCTAAAAACAAAAAACAAAAAACAAAAAAAAAACATTTACAGTAAAATCCGGCGTATAACACGTACATATACTTTCAAGATGAATTGTTTAATTTTTAGGTATATTCGCTGTATAACGAGCACCCTTTTTTTTACGAAAAAACCTGAAATGTTTGTGTGAAATGCTATTATGTTTTGAAGTACTTACTTGAGATAATATCCTAGGATTTTGAAAACAGTAGTATACTCTTAAAAGAACAACCCTTTCAGTTCATTAAGTATGATATTTCTTTTAAGTACACAATATTTTGATCTATGTTCAAGTCTAAATTGCTTTTATGCTCATCTCTTTTTTTTTTAACTCATTTTTATACCCGGCGTATAACGCCCATCCGAAAATTTCGATCTTATCTTTTATGTTAAAAGTGCGCGTTATACGTCCGGATTTTACGGTAACTGTTGTCATTAATGCAAATTTGTTAATTTAAAAAATACATATTTTTTATTTTAAAAAATATTTAACACAACTTACTATTTTTTTTAAAACAAAAATATTTTGAACAAATATTAAGACAAAATCACCTTAGTAAATTAACATTTTTGTAGTCTATACTCGCCCCGTACTAGTCGAAGAATTCGAATATCTCACACTCCGAATTTTCTCATTGTGCCCCATCAAAACTTTAATGGCGTAGGGTGAAACAATACTCATACGCTGTCAAAATGGTCTCGAACTCACACTCTTGTGATTGCTTCACTTCATTTTTATTTATTGTCTCATAATCTCTATAAACTGAATCGAATTGATATGAATTAATTACATTAACATTCGACTGTAGTTACTCTAAAAGTTTTGCATTCTTGTTAATTAATCGTTTATAAACGTGACACACTGAAACAACACGAAAGCTATCGTCGAGCGTAACCTAGTAATTCCAAGCATCAGTCACAAGTGAGAGGATAACACCTGAACTGGAAAATCACTCTCCAAATTTCTTCACAACACCCACTCGAGTATTTTTAAGCCTTGATGAACTTAACATGTATATAATCTTCCTCTACATGGTGGTTTTTCAATGGCGTGAGTGAGTGAATATTAGCGTCGCATTATTCAGCTACACGAGAGCTTTTGGCGACGGACCTCGTCATTTTGAACCACGATCAAGTGACGATAACTACACCTGAGCTGACACCCCCTCTCCTAACTTCCACACCACACCAACGTGAGGACGTTTGAACCTCGACATATTTAACATGAATCGACTCCCCCTCCCACACACACGCACCAGGCGGGTCTTCAGCGGTACAAGGCTCGAACTCATGATACGCCAGGCTACGAGTCCATTACCTTGACCTCTAGGCTACCGCGACCACGGTTTTTCAGTCGCATCAGGACTCGAACACCAGCCTCGAGTCAGCGACCATGGTTATTCGATTATCGTCCACATTCTTTTTTTGAGATTAAATAAATATGAAGGATGTGTTCCTAAAATATATATAACTGAAAACTGGTATCTGCCACCGAAACGCAATCAGAGGACAATTGCGAAACAGTTGTTAAATGTTTACCGGTATTTTTTTTACGGATTTAATTCAGATATTTTGATGACAGAACTGAGTAAATATTCGTTTCGGAAACAGATATCGCTACATTTACATTGATGGTGACCGTTTCTTAGAAAATTCAATCACAAAGACTTTTATTTATTTTTTCAAGCAGAAACTTTTATGCGCTTTACACAAAAAGTACAGACAGTAGAATGAAAAATTTGTTTCTAAAATGTAATCTCAAAAACCAATGCACTTTTTTAATTACAAATAAAAAGTGTTATAATTTATATTTCGTATCCTATATTATATATTTTATGCTCCTCATATGTTTTTTTGGGGGGAAGGCTACCCAACTCACATGTATCGCATGATGCAGAAAATTCACCTTTCACACTTATAATTATCGACACTTGCGTGGTGTCTTTCCATTTTTAAAGCTAATTTCCTTTAATGGTAAATAAAAGCAGACATAAATATTAAATAACGTTAAACTTCAACAGAATTCAAAATAAAAACACTTTTTGTGATTAAAAAAATATATCCCAATGTTAATTAAAAGTACGAATTTTTATATATAAACGTTGACCCTAAAATTTAGAAAACATTAATAAATATATGTATGCCATTTTATGTTGCATCACAAAAAGCAAAATATCTAACATATTTCACATTTAGAAAATAAGGACTACTTAAATGCAAAAATGACTTCATAAATCAATTCTGTATGTTTATTGATTGAAAGGATGAAAGGGAATTCTGTATGTTGTAGTAATATCAAAATGTCAAAATTAATATTAATTTTTTTTAAAAAATCTTTTATGTATCATTCTTTGTTATTGAGTAAAGGAAACCTCAAAGTAAATTTAAAATGCGTGTAAATTATCATTTTCAATTATATTTTCTTCAAATATCTAGTACTCATAGATATTTAACACACTGTCGCGATGCAGTAACTAATTATATATATATATATATATTATATATATATATATATATATATATATTATATATATATAGCACATAAAAACTTTTGAGGTTTTAACAATTTATTGTACTCTGTTGGTCTTTTTTTTTCCAGCAAACATTAAACTTTAAATATTCATATGATAAATCTCTAAGCTCGCTTCTCAAACTACAGAATTTATTTTGGAAATCGGATTAATTTTTCTTCTATCTTTCATTCTTACGTCTATTATTTATTTCTTAAATATTTAACTTTTTTTTAAACTTTCAGTTTAAATTTTCCTTTTATAAGAATTATGAAATACTTGTTAGTCTCTCGAAAACTCTATTTTCATTTATTTATTATTTATTTTTAGTATACAGTGCAGAGATCATGGAAATTATCTATATAGTGATTACTCTAGATGCTTAGGATTTAATTGTAATGGATAATTAAGTTAATTTTTAATGTAAAGTTCGTTAAAATGTATTAATTTTTGGTGTTTATTTTATTATGGGCGCTATATCAAAGATCTCAATATTTTATTTACAAAATCGTCATTAAAATTCAGTTTTTTTTTTTTTTATTTTTAAATTTTCAAATGGATTTGTTAACATTGACGACGAATTGTGGATGATACAAACAATGAATACGAAAAGATGAGTAGTTGCTTAAAAATATTCTTTATATTTCATCAAAAAATAGTGATTAAAGTTTAAAGGCAGTGAATAACAATTTTACTTGAATTTCACATTTTTTCAGTAACTTTAAGTAGGATATTTTGTGTTAAGCTATATTTCGTATTCTCTCAATGTAAAAAATTATATTTTTTCTAGCATAATTGTTATTTGGTACGTTTTTATATAGATTTTATAATATCATAGCTAATAGAAAAGGAATTCTTTTTGCATATTATTGGAATGAAACTAAGATCTGTTGTATCCCTAAAATAAGAGTAACAAATCCTTGATATCTGTAATAGACTTTTTTTTTAAATATTTATTTAGAGCTACGAGTTCATATTTTGAGAATTGAGTTTGAAAGTAATAATTTTTTGTTACCTTGTTCTGTAATTAATGGAGGAAAGAGAGGTTTTTAACAGTCATGAAATTAACCGAGTGAATTCAAAATTAATATAGCTTAAAATTGCTAGTATTTTAGCAACATGCGACAAAGGTGATTCAATATTAAAAAACAAACGGGGCAAATATCTAAAAACAGGATTAAATAAATTGGAAAAAATTTGTTTTTGTCTTTTCCTAACAAAAATAAAATCTAAAAATAATTAATTCTTATAAAAATTTCTAAATGATATTTGGACATATTTTCATTTTTTTTAAAAAAAAAACCCTCACGTTTCAACAAAGTCGAACATTTAAACTTTATTTAAGAATTTACTTGCTTATGTTTCTTTAAAAAAAAATGGGATTCTGTTACATTTTTCGGAAAAATATGCTCCTTAAATCTAATTTTGGGAATAAAGTTCTTTTCGTGTGTTTTTTAGATAAAAATGCACAAAGTAGTATATTACATATTTGCTTTACACACACTTTTTTTTGTTCTAATCGATCTTTTTTTCCCTTTCGAAAAGTACAGAAGTTGAAAATATTTATTTTAAAAACTAATTATGAATAAAAAATTTCTTTGTTTGTTAAAATTTGGGTTGATATACCATAACCATTTACTTACATTAATTTTTTTTCACAGAAAATTCCACTGAATGCCAGCTGCTGTTTGACTTCTACTTCAAATACGGATCGCAGAACTTCGTATCAACAAACAAAATAACTACACCTAGACGAAAGACTAGGCTAACATCTCGTACTCAAGATACTGTTATGTTTCAAATTGTTCATTTAATGATTACAAAAATTTTCATGTCATCAAATTGTTTTGCTTGCACTTCATATGTCTTAAATTTGGCAAATCTAATTGTTCTTTATTTTGCAATATTTTGTCAATTAACACATATCAGTGTGAAAGTTCTGCAGCATGGATATTATGTGAAATATGCTTGTGCATTTAGATTTTGTCATTAATATAATATATATATACAGAAGAATTATATCAAATGTGGAAAAGAGAAAATTTCATTTCGACACAAAATATTTTTTATCAACAAGATTTATAATTTCTCATATTAGGTTCATTATAGTTTTTTTCAATGTCGGTCTTTTTTATCTGTTTTGGATAGTTTTTTTTTTATTTTGGTTCTTACTAGCTTAATTTTTTCACTGTTGTATTTCATCTAAATTTTATACTAAATGTAATATAGATGTTAGATGGTATTACATCCATTCCTCATGAAATATTAATTTAATGCTACAGAAAATTTAATTTAATGTTTTATTACATTATGTAGGCCTATTTTATCTATTTTTTAAATTTTAGTTTGTAGTAATTTAATTTTTTTTCAGTTGGAGGCTTCCTAATATATGCTATTTTATATTTTAGTGAAATGGTTTATCATAATTAATTTTTTTTCTTTTGGTTCATCTATTTCAGGTTATTTTACTCATAGTTCCCATAGCAAAAAATATGCTACTGTTATTACCTTTCTGTTATAATTTTTACTTATATTTTCATTCTTTCATACTTATCATACTATTTCATAATATTTTCTTCTTTCATTACTCATATTTTCATTCTATTTACCTTTTTAGCATGTTAATTTTCTCTCTTATATTCAAATATATATTTTTATGAAATCATTCTTTACTGTGAAGCCAAATTGCAATGTGAACACTCGTTAAAAAATTATTTTTAACTCTTGGATACACTGCCTTGCAATGGCTCTACCCTCTTTAAAATATATCATGTTTGCAAAGAAAGCTGAATTTTATTTATTTTAAAATTTAACCTGTGCGAAGAACGGGTACTTCAGCTAGTATTATACATACAGACGAATTACATCAAATGTGGAAAAAAAGGAAATTTCATTTTGACACAAAATAGATTGGATTTTATCTAGGAAAAAGAAAATTTGTTCTCTATTTTGTATAAACAGATTATTTCAGAGTGTATATTTTTTATCATGTTCCTTTCCATAAGAATCAATAAAAACGAGAGAAGGATTCTAAATATTTTTCCATGTTTATATTCAGATAACGAGAATTAAAAAAGCCGTGTTTCTCTTCTATTGGATTCAATTGCGCTCAGCTACATTTGGTTAGCATTCACACACACACTTTACGAAGGTACAAGTGCGCGCTGTTATTCATCCATTGTTATCACTCTTTTTTACACAATTGCGTTTTCTTTTGCTCAAGCCTAGGTAATTTTTTACAAAACTGTTTGCGAAAAATACACCTATTGTCAGTTTTACGATACAGCCAACGAATTGGAAAACCATAAAACATAATCAATTGGCATTTTAGTCGACAATAAAGAACTACAATTATTTCCAACGTTGAATCTCTCGCCAAATCGGTTCTCTTTGATTTCTCTACAACCACTTACAACTTCTTAGACATTCGAAATCATAATAACAAAAAGGACACATTTTAATTTGCCAACAAACACGGCCGGCTCCAGTGTCTCAAAGATTCCTATTAGCTAGGAATCCATGGATCAAAAACGGGATCGACCCGCCCTTAATGGTTCATCCCGAACAAATTTGATGGTCGGCGAAATGGTTTCGAGATTTCTGACTCCGGAACAATACGGAATGGATCGTAAAAAAAGAGCCGTAAATGTATCTCTGGGCAATTTTGAGGAATTTGTGATTGGCCTTCCTGCCTTACGCATTAATGGGGTTCGGCGAATTGGGAAGTCTCCGATTTTTCTAGATTGGACAGCGCCCGTAAAATGACCCCGGGCTGGGGATAGCTGAGATTTCGGAAAACATTTCTTATGCCCCGGAATGACTCTGTTAATTTGACATCTTCTTGCGCTTTTAGAACAACAGACTGATGTATCGTGTATTAAATATAATGAGGTAAGGAGCACATGCAAATTTTTTTGTTTTAAGTTATGAACATATTATGATATACGTTAGCAAATATAGTATATAATTTATTTATTTTTTAAAAAATGTGACAAGATTTTTAAAAATTATTATTATTGCCATATATGCAGAAAAAATTTTTACCAACAGTAGGCAATATTCTACAAAAAAAAATTAGTATCAGTACAGTTTTCAATCAATGTTCAAAAAGGAGCAAAAAAAAAATTTTATTTCAGAAAAAATTTCATATATATGTATATATTTCATTCTAACTTTTCTTATATAAATAGATAAACATGTTTTATATATATACATTTATCTCTCTTTTCTGTTTTGAATGGATCAATCCTATCAATAAAAAATCGGTTCCTTTTTTTTTTCTCCCTTACATACATTAATAAAAAAAAAAATTTATTTCACAAACAAGAGTGCCCTAAGAAAAAAAAATTCCATTACATGTATAAATGTATTCCATTTTTTTGGTAATCTGTTCTGTTGGGAAGTTTGAATTAGAAATGCAGATTCTATATTCAATAAGTTTTAGAGGTATTTTAAGTTCCCTGCATGTTGTCAACTCAAAGCTTATGTCTTTGCAAATTAAAAATGCATTTTTCATAGACTTATTTTTGTCATTTCAAGTATTTCCTCGAGAATTTTATTTTTGGAATGAGGGACAATCAAAATAAAGTCTTAACTTTTATTTTATTTTTTAGTTACTTTCATATATAAATACGATAAAATTAGTATTTTTTTACGTATGAGAATTCCAGCAAAAGACAAATTTAATATTTTATAAGCGTTTATTTTTTTTTCGGGTTTAGATATAAAAATAATTATTAAAATTCAACAAATAGTTAGGTTTTCAGTTCCATACTAAAACTTTTGTTTTCAATAAACCAAATTAAAGAATTAACGTGAAATAATTAAAAATATTGAAAAATAATGAAATAATTAAAAAACAATGGCATAAAAATGCAAATTTTAATTTTTTAAATTTTAAAATGATGGATTTTTAAAAAAGGATATAATAAGGAATCACTTTAATTAATATATTATAATTTGAAAAATAAATCAAAAACTTTTCTCATATTACCGTCTCTAATTTCTTCCTCTAAAGAAAGGTAATGCGAAATTTTGAAGTGGAAAACATTATAAGAATTATTACATAAAATGAAAATTACACAAGAATTATTTATGATGGACTGTTATTTTTACAACATAATTGGCAACACAAGTTTATAGTAACACTAGTTTTTTTTGCCCGAATAAAAAAAAATTTTAAGTTTAAATATTATATTCTAACATTAAAAGAGGATAGAATCCCCATTTTAGAATCCCGTGCTTCTTTTGTGTACAAATAACATGATTCATATAAAACCTATTAGAAAATATAGCACAAATCGATTCAACAAACAGTAAATTCCATTCATGTATCAGTGCATTATGCGTATAATGATTTTATAATATTTTTAAATATTTCATAAAACTATTTATTTTAATAAGAATTATTAAAACAAAAATTGAATTTAGCATCTTGTTAACCACCACTATTATTTTATACGTATGTGACGTCTCTTAACCATCTATATTTTAATTTTCTTCTTTCACATAACGTACATAATTTAAAACATACCCGTAAAAGTTAGCATATGTTTTTACGAGCCAATTTCTTATTGAACATTATTTTCTGTTTTTAATTGTTGCACGTTAAGTGTGATTAAAATTTATTTTGGCAATAATCGTTGTTGCGGATATTTACCTTTAATGTTATTTTTAATATTTTTTTCTCCGATTAACCGAACATTTTAATAATAGTCATTAGTTAGCCATTTTAATAATAGCCATAGCTCTTATCTTACTAAAATAATAATCCTTCACAAGATCACTGATAACTTTAAAGTGAAAGAAAAAATTATAAATTATTTTTAATGATTAAGTTTTTTTAAGCTTTTGATTTATTTGATTTCGAGTAATTCAACATTTGTTTTAGGAATAGTACTTGTAGAAATGTTTAATTAAATTTAAACTAACAGTTTAAACATTTAATTAAAAAAATCTATCAATCTTTACCAAATTCAATTTTTAATCAAAAATCTATGTTTCTGTAAAGCCGTTGCGATAGTACTATTTTTTGTTGGCGCAGAATTTCCTGTCTGTGTGAATTCCTTCCATCTAATTCGCGACAGTTAATTTAAAAATAATTACCAACAAATAAAATTTCAAATATTTTTTAAAACAGGTGGAATTTTTCTTACATAAATAGCGAAGATTTTATTTTAATGAAACGCAATAAATTATTTCCATAAATAAACTTTAGAACAATAATTTTTATAAAAAATTCACTGCTCATTTCCTTTTTACTTAATTTACTATTTTTATGATTGGAAGAAATAGTACTTTTTGTTTTTAGTAAATTCATAAATATTTTAGCTTTCTTGTCAAAACACACTTTTAAAATATTCGTTGTAGTTTCATTAAATTAAAAGATATCACACACACAAACCAGATATATTGTACCTCTCTTTTATATAACACGATAAATATTAGTTTGTGCGCTTTATGATGAGAATGAAATCGTAAGTACTGTGCATCCTGTAACATTTCTTGAAAATTATGAATGATTTAGGTAATTATATATTTTAAGAAAAAAAAATTTTTGCAATATATTCGCAAATTTGAATTTATAATTAATTATTCTTATAGATAAATATTCATATCTCCTACGTAAATTAATACATAAAGCAATATTCCTATGAAGATTTAAACATTGACTTTAAATTGGTTTCCTGCTTAAGTGTAAAATAAAATGATTAATAAAATGAGGATAACGTTTCCACGAATAAAAAATAGAGAACCAGATAATTTCTGCGTTTTCATTTTCATTCTTATAATTAAACTGCAGTAATTTTTAAATCTCAAATTTTAAATTTTTTATTTGGGCACTGTTTTTTAACGTGCTTATAGTTGATTCTATAATCTCTAAAGCACCAGATTTCATTAACAAAGTGTATACTTTTTAAAAGTCTTATAAAATTGTACACTACACAATTATTTTCATCTTGCATAATTAATACACTTTTTAAATGTTTATAAACTGATTTTGTTATTTAGAAATTTTATTTTTGAAATTATTTATTATTATACACTTTTAGCAATGAAGCTGGAGTACCTTTGAACCAGTTACATAAAAACAATAATACTTTTATAAAATTATTTTAATGAAATATACAAATATTTTTTGAAATTTCACTGCTTGTACACACTATAATTGTATTATAAATGGATTTCTAACTTTAATATTTTAAAATATAACTAATATACATTGTTTCTAAAAAAATTTATAAACATGAAAATTTTAATTTATTATTACAATTACCAATTTTGAATAAATAGTAAAAGTACCGTAAGAATTGAATCAAATATTTTGTTACTGATTATTTAATACTCATGATCATTTCATTTTTATTGTGTAAATATTTTTAAAAAGTCTCAGTTTTCTTAGTGTGGAAGTACAAACACATGTCCCTTATTAGTAAATATTTCATGCATTTTTTAAAAAAATTATTCTGCTCTGATCGAAATTACTTCGCCCTAAGGCGTTGATTAATAGCTCCCTCTATTTTTAAAAACGTAAATGCAACCAGAATTGGACTAAACATAAATTCTTGAATTTTTTCCATATATTTATTTAATTTTTATTCACATCTTTCACCAATCAGTTGTAAAAATTTTTATCAATACTTAACAATACTTAATTTAATATCATAATCCAAATTCTTATGGATTTTATCATTTTTTATTTTGAAAATCAAATCTTTGTTATTTATATGAATTTAATATGTATGTTCAGCAAAATATAAAGCAACATGTTTTTGTTTTAACAAAAAAAAATCTCTATTAAATTTCAATTTATGTGTTTAAGCCCATAAAAAATATTTTTATTTACTATATTGTATATAATTTATTCTAAGCTAGCTGCATCTATTAGCACACAAGCCAAATAATAATTCTTAAGTACATGAAATAATTGAGCAAATAAGAGTATTAGAAGAAGATCGCTCTAAAAATATTAATACATAATTTTATAATTTTATATTTCTTCAAATTTAATATATTCTTAAAACCATCAATTTATTTCCACTCTCCTCTTACCTCATCTGATAGAAATTAAACTTTAGGTCACATTAATGTTTTATTTTCTCTCCCCCCCCCCTATACAAAAGTACGATATAGAAAGGATAATGTATAAATGGATGACATTTTTTCAAACTTAAGAACTGTATATGATTTGATACGAATATTTTTCGTCATACTTGGTATGGAATAACCTCGACTTTAAATAGATTGGAAAAATAAAATTGATAGTTTAAAAAAAACCAAAGGGAAAACATTTTTAAGTGAAAAAAATGGAGGATTATATATTCTGCAATTAATTTTTTAAACTGAATTTTTAACATCTCGCAGCATTGCAAAGTAAATTAAAATGCTTTCTCCAAATTTATGTGTTTTTAATGATCGGTTATGCATTTTTAGTATTAAAACTTTAGAACATCATGTAAAGTGAAAAGAACCCGAGTATTTAATTATTTTTAAATTAGGTTTTTTTTTAATTTCTTTGTTATTAAAAATGATTTTATATAAAAGAAGGTAATATATCAGATAAACTGCAAACTCAAAGCTTTTCTTTTCCAATTTGAAAAGAAAAATATCAGTATTCTATAATATTTCGAATTTTTGAGATACAGACGGGGGGGGGGGGACTTTTCAAACTACAGTTGATCAATTAACTTTAAAAAAATTAAATATAATTAATATTTATTTTTTTCTAAGCCTCGTTAGGGACTAAGAAATTTTGTAATTAGTTATAAAAACTTGGGAAAAAATTACTCTCTGACTTTCTGCTTTTGGTAGGTTTTAATTTGTAGTGACACTTTTATTAATACCCTTGAAATAAAAACATTTAGAATTTTTTTTTATACCTATAACGTCTTACCTGATAACGTCGCTGTTCCTGTGCAGCCGAATAAAGATGTTCAAATTGAGCGAGACATGCGAAAAAATGTTCTATATATAGAAGCCAACTTTCCTCCGTGCGATCCCAGCATTCCATTCTATACAGAACAAACTCTGCCGTCTTTATTGATCAACCAGGGATATGCGCGCGATTTTTCGCGCAATCTCAGTCAACCTCTCTTTTTTCTCTTTTTTTTTTTTTTTTTTAAATTTTTTTTTTTAATCTTTTCAGATTCTGAACACCCCCTAGAATAAATCTTCTATATAAAACCCATTCATTCCTAAAACCTTCATTTTGATCAATTTATGGCGCCCATCACATTGTCAGAGAGGCACAATCGCTTTCCTTTTTACGGCTTCATTTACGTTTAATAAATGCAGGATAAAGATATCCGAGGGGTGGCCAACCCCTACCCTTTTCCGTTTATTGGTCCATTTCATTTGTCAAGAGGCATCAATGCCTCAAATCGAGAGCTTTTTACCGTTTAAAATGCTTCAATAATGCTTTGAACTAAATTCAGGTTTATGTATTCAATGGCCCACGTTTAAAGGCAAAAATGGACAAGCCCTCTTAAGATCAAAATTTAGAATATTGGTATTGTTATTATTCGGTTGGAGGGTGGGCTAGATACTGATGCTTTGTGAAGCGCAAATGCAAGACGTGGGTGCTTCTGTAAAAAATAATTCCATAAATATTTATGGATCATCTGTTGGGATTGTATCCAAATGTTGCATCTGTTGGCTGGGAATTCAGTCGGAGTTAAACGCCAGTCAACAAAAGGAACGATTTCATTTGTAGGGAGCTTGTCCCATAATTCTCGATGCGTCAAAGGGAACAAATGAATATCCATCAAAGCACATTAAAAAGATCAAACACCAAATAGCTTATGTGTCCTTTTTTTTTTAAAGCAGTCTTTTATTTTCAATATTATCAGTCTTTGGTAATGTTGAAACGTGCACAAACCCCAAGTAATTTTTAAATGGAAGAATATCTCAATATTTTTATAAATTGATACGAGTATATAACACATATGTCTGTTTATCTTGATACGTCTTTAAAATTTAGGAGCATAAATATGAAATTTTTCACATTAACCTTTGAAGTTTAAGAACTCATTATAATATAAATGAAAAAAGTATAGAGCATATTTTAAATTTGTAAAAAAGTATTGATTTATATAGAGGTACATTCCCTGCTATCCTGGAGTGGATTAATTGGGAAGTGAATCATTTACAATATTCAAGTAGTGCCTAATTGGTTGAATGAAGATGATAAATTAGATACACACGAATGAATTCTTACAATGCGGTACCAGGACTGTACAAATTGAAGCATCCCTCGCAGTGGACTTCATACTGGCTCTAATCAATTACTCAAAACAGTGGTCTCCCAAATGGGATGTGCAGAATGATACTTGGGGGGGGGGGAGCGTACTCGAAAGAAATAGGTCCATTCTATATATACAATGAGTACATCATATTATTTTTGTTTTAGGGGTACATGATCAAAAATGATTGGAGATTGCTAACTCAAAACACCAAGAAGACATTAACTGCAGGAAGAAATAAATAACGGAAAACTGCGCAGCACCATTAAGCGAAAGGTGATCTCATGTCTTATTCCAACCAGTAACAAATTAAGTTTGCACAGACTTTTAAATACAGTACCTGTTCTTTCAGTTTCACTTATGTAATAGTTTTATTGGGATTTCCTATTCCTTCTGGATAATCGAATGAAAGGGAGTAATATCATCATTCTCAAATATGTCAGGACGAAAAATTCAAATGGCGATACAAAATACCAGTGGCGCTCACAGTAATTTTTCAAGGGGGGGGGGAGGGTCGAAAGACAACCATTCTTGTATCATTTCCCAATACGCCGCCAAACATATGCTTTTGATTTTGTCAATTGTCGGGAACAAAAATTAGTAAAAAATAAATAGTTAGCATTAATTAACAAAATAAATTATTTATAACAAATTAAATTTAACGTAATATATAAACTGCTGATTGTAAAAAATGCAACACCATGAAGGAATGATCAGAATTAAAAGAAATTTAATGCACAAACGACTTGTATTAGTACAAATAAATGACGAAATTTTCAGAGCAAAAAACAATATTAAGTGTCCGAAATCGGTATTTGGTATAGCCACCACGCGCTGCAATAAGTGCTGCTGTACGACGTGGCAAGGAGTCAAACAGATTTTGAATATCTCCTTGTGGAAGAGAATTCCATATTGTTTGTATGCGCAGCTAAAGTTCGTCTTTTGAAGCTACAGGACGCTGGTCACGAGCGAGACGCCGACCAACCAAACCCCACACGTACTTAATAGGCGACATATTCGACGAATAAGCAGGCCAAGGAAGAAGTTGCATGTGTTGGGTTGAACAAAAGTCTCGAACAGTCTTTGCAACATGAGGGCGTGCATTATCATGCTGAAAGATAGCTCCAGGGATGCCTTGAAGGAAGGGAAGGACTTCTAGCTGTATCACTTCACGGACGTACCTGCTGCTATTGGGACTACCCACAATTCGTACCAAATTGAATCGTCCATGATATGAAATCGCACCCTAAACCATAACTCTGGGTGTTGGGCCACTATGTCGTTTGATAACGCACTCTGGAAGGCAGCGCTCACCGGCATAGCGTCTAACACGAATGCGGCCATCATGGTCCCACAAATTGAAGCGTGATTCATCTGAAAAGACAACTTGGTGCCAATCACCTTACCAGGCTCTATGTTCATGAGCCCATTGCAGGCGCAGCCGTCGATGGTTTGCCGTGAGGGGGATCCTGTATAAAGGCACCCTTGCACGCAATCCACGGTGCAGCACACGTCGACGAATTGACGAAGCCTACATTAGTACACCTGTGGTAGCAGACCAACGTGCTGCCAACTGCTGGAGAAAGCTGTACGCTCATTCACCGCCATGTGGAGCAGGTGTCGATCGTCGCGCGCTGACGCCACCTTCCACCGTCCATTGCCAGTTTTTCCGAGTTGTTCGGTGATTGTCAGTCCTCTGCTTCCAAAGTGGCATCACTGTGGAACTGTTCCGCTGCACACGAGCTCCTATTGAGTGACAGGAAAATCCTCCTTTTTGAAGACGGATAATCCTCCTCCGTAAGTTGTTGGAATTTCTCCTTATTTCGTCTTGGAGACATACTTAGGTCTCACTAAACGTTCGCCACCAACAAATAATCATTAACTATTTTCAACGTCCCGCTACAGCCCTCTATTTATACGCTTTCAGCATCAGTTCAGAGGCCGCTGCGCACGCCACGCATGCGCGGTGGCTCTGAAACTTTACTATTTTACGTAACATCCTATAATTGATATTTTCTGCAAAGTTCGCTTAATTTTGCTGATTCCTTCATGGTGTTGCATTTTTTAGAAACAGCAGTGTACATACGATTATAATCAATCGGAAAAAATCAAAGGCAGTGGGAGGTGACCGGACCCGTTGACCCCCCTTGTATGCGCCACTGCATTTCTTGTCTATATAACAACCAAAAGAATCTATTTACAAGATTGTGCATACACAAAATCAATGGTAACCGTAGACCTCTCATATGGGAAAAGGTTACATTCTAAATTCTAAAAACAACTTAGACGAAAGCACCGTGGGTCTCTACGGTAAAAATTAAAAATTTGTTGATCTATGGGAGGGGGTGGGTGATCCCCAACCCTCCTGGTGTACGCCACTGCACAGAACTAAATAGCTTTCCAATCACAAGCACATTTTTATGCTCCGAACTCTCAACCTGAGGGGTATAACAAAAGTGAACTTCTGAAAAGCGTAGGGAAAAAATGCAATTGAATCCAGAGATATTTTTAATTAATTTAGCATCAACTGTGTGCAATAAGAAAAAGTGCAAAGACATATCATGGCCAGGCAGTGGCAGAACTTCTCAATCAAGCAGTTTGAGCCCCCCCCCCTTTATATACGCCAGGCATAAGGTCAACTTTTATATACCAGTAGTCCTTTCAAAAATATCCCAGTAATTCTCATTTATTTATTTATTTGGTTAGGTTGGTGAATTGTTTCCATAAAATATTTAACTAAGAAATCTCATTTACTTGTATTGAAACCATAGAAATGGAAATAAAAAATATGAAGGAACATCTTTCAAAAAAGAGGAGTAAAATTCGGTTGTTTGTTTTAAGAAGTTACAAAGGACAATTTTGAAACATTGGACAAACCATGAAATAGACGAAGCCACTCACAGATGTGTGGGCATAAACCTAAAAAGAAAAAAAAATACTGTACGAATTCCAAGTCCAACACTGATCGGATACAAATCCATTTCTCTAAACATCATGTTACCTAAATTTCCAGAAAAAGATTTAAACATCAAATAATATTTATTTAATTCTGTATAATAGCATGGAATGAAGCAATTTTTATTTATAAAGAAAATTTACAACGAAACTGGTATAAAGGGACTTTTTACTGAGATAATTATTTATATCAGGGGTCGGCAACCTTTTAGCTCTGATGTGCCAAACCAATCTACCAATAGGATTCAGCGTGCCACGCAGTAGGACATTTTTTAAACTATACGAGTCCCGTGATTATTCCCCCTCAGGGGGCTCACCTTCTTTAGGTGAGTACGGATGTCACAATTCCGAGGAGCCCTAGTGATCTTTTCCTTTTCCCAAGGGGTTTACTGTCTTTGGTAAACACGGGCTTCACAATCCCGGGGTACCCTAGTGATCCTTCTCTATGTTCGACCCTCCGTCTCGTTATTACTTTCATTCTTCTCTCTTTTCCCGTCTAGACAACAGATTAAAATTTTTTAAATATACATGATTATAAAATCGAAAATTTCTTTTTTGTGATTAAATTCTATTCTTTATATATATTTGTTATTAACACAGTTTTGTTTTTAATTTGTGATACATTAATTTGGTTCCTTTATTATTGATTTTATTTTCGATATTCGTATTGTTTTACTAACACCGTTGTTTGTCAACCCGCATGTTTGCCGTGTGCGGCGTCCCGTAAGGAGGAAAATGGTGTTCTGGGGATACCTTTGCGTTCCCTTTGGCCCACGCTTCGCTGTAGACGGGTGGCAGGAGTGAGCCCGCTCCTGTCAATCGGCTGGTGATAAGTCTCATCGGAGACATTGCTTTAGGGTTAGTGCTGCAGATAAGGGGTGGCGGATTTACCCGTTGGATCCTCGCCCTGATGCTGTAGTACTATATTCTGGGTGTACTCCAGGTAAGCGCCGTGCCTGGTGTTTGCCAGTTGACCGGCACACTGCCTCCCTTGTTGGACTCCGTGGTGGGTGGAGGCACGCCGGAACGAAGTTTTTCACGTGCCTATGGATCCAATTCTGATGTGCCTCGTTTTACCCAAATTTCATACCATTGAACATATTGCCAGTACTTCACGCTTTTTCATCTTGTCGTTAACCAGCAATGAAATGTCCAGAAAATCCCCTTTTGCGATTTTCAAAGCCCTCCAAGCAATCGGTGAACCAAAATCGGTTTAAAAAATGCGATCTGGTGATTTACTTGTAGAAACAAAATCAGCTATTCAATCGAAATCTTATTTGTCTGCAAATTATCCCTACAAAACATATAATTTTAACTTTCAGCAGCCCCTCTCTACCCAAAACTATTAAAGCTGGTTATTTAAATTGTAAAATCCGTCCATATATTCCAAATCCTCTGCGCTGTTTCAAGTGCCAGAGGTTCGGACATTCTCAAACTTCCTGCCGTGGCCAACTAACAGGCTCTAGGTGTGCATCTGTGGGGCATTCTTCTATAGATTGCACTCTAGAGCCTAAATGTATTAATTGCTCTCAACCCCATACCGCCGATTCCAAATTTTGTCCAAAGTGGAAAACAGAAAAACAAATACAAGAAATTAAAACTAATAAAAACATAACTTACTTAGAAGCCCGAAAGTTATTAGCCCCTCTTTCATCACAGACATACTCCCAGGTTGTTAAATCATCAATAACATCCTCTTCTACGCAGACAGATGAAAATATCACTAAAATTATATGTCCACCATTAAAACTACTTCAAGCTTCTTCACTTCCGAAACAAAATTTATCTCTCTCTATTCCATCAGTCTCTACATCTTCAGCTCAAGCAGATCTCTTGCCATCCACGTCTCCAATAGCAGCTACTATGTCAGAATCTCAGCCACCTATTCCTCTATCTAATAACGTACTTTCCACCACCGATAATATGTTTTCACCTATTGAATCCTCTTCGAAATCAACTATTCATCCCTCTTCTGTTGTTGTTGAAACTCCCACCTCTCTCTCTGTACAACATCTAGTACCATAGCTACTACCTCCGAATCCAATAGCTTAGCATCAACAGATACAACTTCTGTATCTCAGGCTTCAAAACGTCGTAAAAAAGGCGTCCTACCAAAAACATATCTAACACTGGAAAACCAAAAATAGAGATTAAAATGGCACCCCATAAACCGAAAAAAAGCTCACCTATTCAAGACACCTCAGATGAGGACATGATTATGTATGACGTAGAAGAGAAGAGGTGGAAACACCGAAAAAGGAAACAATAAAATTCTTGTCGGAAGAGTACTGGAAAAATGAGACCTGGAGACAGGAGGGATTTTTGCACGTTATTACTCCAAGAAAGATTGAAGAAAAAACTGAAAAACGATTATTAACCCCGACGAAACACAGAAATTGAAATTATATGAATCATACTTATCGGACTTGGTGGGGTTAATCCCCACCAAAATCTTGTTATATTAAAACTTTTACCTATATATAAAAATAATTTTTTTTCCTCTGAATTATTTTAACCCTATTTGACTTGGTGGAGCATCCCCCACCAAAATATGTTTGCTGCTTATTTGTGTGAACTTTTATATGCGAGTATTTTTAATGATTTTTAATATTTTAACGATTGATTGGCGCAGCTTAGCCGAAATCGGCTCTTGCGCCATAAAACCCTACATTCACTCACTCACTCACCCGTGATGATTCAGACAGAATTAGAGGATAGAGGTTAATGTAATTTAGCTTTACACTTTTATTTTATGTTAATTGTGCATCATTTAATGATATTTCTTATCATAAAAATAAACAGCCTTAAAATAAAAATAATTCTTTGACAAAAATAAAATAAATTAAATTGTACGTCTATTATGTATTTCTAAACATATTTATTAAAATAAGAAATAGACAACATAAAATATAAGCATTTCCCTTCATTATAGTTAAATAACCACTCCACTTTCATATCGCAAAATTAGGGGTATAATATGCGACTTCCAAATTGACACGATCCTGAGCATTCAGTTGTTAAATAAATTCTATGCGGACACGAAATATTTTTCATAGGAGGAAAGATTTTCTTACTTTGATATGTCGAAACAAAAGCGGACAGCAGAATACATGCAATTTTCTCCCTTCAAACAATTAATTTTCTCCAGCAATGGCATTCAATAATTAACAAAATAGCTGTAAATTTATCTTTCTGATTTTTTCGTAATTCCTTAAATTTCCATAATTCTAAAGATGTTTGTCAAATGAGGTCCATTACAAAATTACTAACTTCCATCCACTCAAAAAATTGACAAATTTGTAGAGCAGTGCAGAGTGCCACTGAGAATTGTACCACTTGCCACATGTGGCACGCATGCCATGGGTTCCCGATCCCTGATATATATATTAAGTCCCTTTTTAACATTAACAAATAACTTTATTTTACAACCACTTAAACTAAATTATCTCATTCCTCTTTCACTCCAGTCCACCTCCTCCTCTCTATTGGGGCTACACAGCCCCCCCCCCATTTGCTTTTTAAGCAGGAATCACATCACAGAAGTAGGTGATGATGGTTTTAAATTATCCTTTTGTTTTCAATAAAATCTTTCACCAGATAGAATGTTTATTAATGTCACACTACAAAGCAGTAAAGGGGTAATGACAGCGGACTTCATAGTTTTGAGCTTTGGTCAAGTGACGAGGACGACACCAGAGCTCTGTGACACACCCTTCTACAAACTTCCCAACCACACCAAAGTGAAAACCTTGAGCCTCAACAGATTTTATGCGCTTCAACCCCTCTGCTCAACTCTAAATGTTTAGCAATACCCAGACTCGAACTCACGATTCGACAAAAATATTACCTGCCACGAGTTCGAGAACATGAGCCTTTCGCCAGAATAACAAACTCACTGCAAGCGTCATTAATCTCCCATAAGAATCAATCAATTACGAAGAATGATTCGTGTTTTAAAAAAATGGGGTTGTAGTCAATTCCAATCAAATTCATTGATGTAGACACGAGGAAAAGAAGACTGGAAGCTCGTAAAAATTATACTCTGAAAGCGCATTTTACGCTTTATTTATTAGGAAATGAAGCGTGGGACGCTTTTTTTTATGCTCGTGAGGCTGTTACGAATTTGTGACAGAGAAAATGCCTCCTCCGAAACAGTTCTGATAATAACGCCCTAAAAGGGCGAGAGTGCCATTTCACAGAGCAACGTGCAACAAGTGAGGTTTTCGTTCAGTTAACAAAAAAATGCCTAACGGGTTTCGTGTTGAAAATCTGTTTTAAAGAGGTCCATTATCATGAAACAGAAAATCAAATTAAGTACAGTCTTCAAAAAAGAAATGTTCGATCCCTGCAAACATTAAAATGCACTAAAATGCGTAATAGAATCGCATTTTTGATTAAAATAGCTTAATATATACTAAATATGATATTCTGATGCATTCACTCAACTATGTAACAAAAAAAATTCCTTCTTCTTTCAATGGGCTCGACTCTTGGTGCCACTAAAACACATAGAGGGAGCTCCCCCTAACCCCGAGAGTAAGGTCTTAGGCTCGAACTCGTTTGGCCCATGCCTTAAGACAGCCCTGCGAATACCTATAAGCTATATCTTCTCCTCCAAACTTTCACACCAAGCCAAATAAGGAATTTAAGAGACCTATAGTATAGAGCTGTACTTAATTTACTCAGCACACAATTGTATATTTGAAAAAAAATTAGAATAGGAAGAGCTTTATTTCTGAGATTTTAATAGTTTATTACTCAGGTGACTCAGTCTAAATACCAATATTTTATCTCAATCTATTGGTAACATTTCAGTCAAAGTGCCTATCATTGCTCTACTTCAAGAAAAGAAAAATTCTTGTGAAGGAGCTATAGAATTAGGGAAAATGCAACCTAAAGTTAAGAATTTTTCCCTCCCATTGCTTTTATTAAATTGCAATCAATTAAACAGTTTCAACGCATTAATAGTTCGGCACTAAAATAATGGTTTAAGTAGCAATACTTTTTAATGGACATTCTTCTTAAAAATATTAATTTATTTAAATGTTTAGATTATAACATAGTTTCCTACCAAAACAGACTTAAAATTTTTAATTGAAACAGAGATTGTTCACATAAAGAGTTAAATTTCAACCAAGGATTTATATATCGAACAAGTAATATATAGAAAAAAAATTAAGTCAATTCTCTCCTACTTAGGATTAAGAAAAATTTTGTTTCAGTTACTTTTTATTAAATAGTTACAATTAATATAAACATGCCATATGACATAATCACAATATTCAGTGATAAAATAGAAAATGGTTTTCTTTGCAATTTTTTCCATTTTTCTTTCTATATAGGGTGTTGGACTATTTTTTTGTGATTGTCAATATTTATTCATTAATTAAATTTAATTGTTCTAATAAAATAGTATAGTAACAAGGAAATCACATTCTCAGATATAGGCCATCCCAGGGGGGGATTCGAGCTCACGACCTTCGGATTCGAAGTCCAACACGCTATCCATTGCGCCACAGGGCACAACTAATGACGTCCCTTTTTATATATACTGTTGGACTATTATTTTTGCTTGTTACAATTTATTCATTTTTTAATCTAACTAATGAATATTTGAAAAAACTGTATTAACATCCACAAAAGATTAAAAGTCGTCCATCCGGTATAGTGGTTAGCGAGGCTGACTGCTGTTCCCTAGGGCCTGGGTTCAAATCCCGGAGAAGACATGGATGCTTGTAAATGTATAGTGCCTTCGTGGCATGGGGGTACTCTAAACAGCCGTCGAGCCGCAAGTCCTCTCGTGAGGTTGGTGGAAGGGGAAGGGGAAGAGAGGTGGGAGGTCCCTGACCACTCTCAGGGTGTTCAAAGTTAGGGTGGATCCGAGCCAAATCGTACTGTCACCTGCATGGTGCTCAAAGCTTCGGCTAACGACAGGCGTACAATCTAGCCCGATGCCATGATGAATTTCGTGGGCCTCGATCTGACTACGTCAGACAGGTGGCATTAGCAATAACACAAGATTAAAAAAAGAAACTTGAATTGATGAACAGAAAGTATTTTATTAACGATTGAAAATTTGAACAAGTTTATATATATATAGGGAGAGAGTGAACTGAAAATAGAATGAATAGTGAATTGAAAAAATAGATTGATTTACAGTTCATTTAAAGGAAATGAGAAAAAAATAATAATTTCTCTGTAAAACGATTTAAAAAAATTAATTTCTGGAGCAATGAATTTCAGAACATTGGATTTTTATTTTTGGGCATAAAATACATAATTTAATACAAGGTTTTAAAAACGAATTTTTTAGAGTCGAAACAAATCAACGGAACCATTTAATAATCTTTTTTCTTAAAGAACGTATCAAATAATTTTTTCCACTTAATATTTTACATACGTTATAAAAAAACATAGAAAACCTCTGTGTGGAATTTTTTAAATCATGCAATAAACAAAACCCTTTAAAAAATTTTTTAATTCAAATTTAATTCGAATTGTAAAATTAAATTTAAATATAGAACTTTTTTTTTTTTTTTGAAAAAAAATTAATGCAAAATTACAAAGAAAAACCGCTAAAAAATTCTCTTTTTTAGAAAGAAGACATTAAGTGACTGAAAAAAAATGTCGTTTTTCAATTCCTGTAATAAAATTTCACAATCTCCCTATATATATTCAAATTTTCAATCGTTAATAATATACTTTCTATTCATCCATTCAAGTTCAAATACATCTTTAAAAATTTGTAGTGAATGACACTTGATTTTTACACAGTTTTTTTTCCAAATGTTAATTCATTAATTAAACTTAAATAAGGAATAAATAGTAACAACAAAAAAACTCCATATATAAAAAGGAAAATCGCTCGTTGTGTTCCTGTAACGCAATGGATAGCGAGTTGGACTTGTAATCCAAAGATCGTGGGTTCGAATCCTACCTGGGATGGCCTAATTTCTAAGAGTATGATTTATGAACGAATAAATAGTAACAAACAAAAAATAATTGTCCTACACCATATACAGAAAGGAAAATCGCTTTCTATTTTGCCACTTAATATTGTGATTCTGTATATAACACTTATATTAATTGTAATTATTTAATAAAAAGGAGCTAAAATAAAAAAAATTATTTTGTTGTTGACCTAAGTAGGAATTGACTTCAAAAATATTTTTATACTACTTGTTTCATATAACTTTTGCAACAAATGGTGAATAATCACTCTGAAGTATTCCTTGTTGAAATTCGTAAATTAAATATTTGTAAATTATATACTTTGTTTTTATTCCCCCCCGACTTTGAACAAAAATGCAATATTGATAATTCATAAAACAAGATTAAAAAATTTACTGTTTATTCTACTAGAACTTTTAATTCAGAATTTGACGTTAAGCCTAACAATGATTTGTACTAACTAAATCAATCCATTACTTTTCTTAAGTCATTTCCAAAATAAACAATTGCTACAAACAAATTTTTTTTTTAAATTCCTTAAATTGTTTTTTTTTTCTTTCGTTTTTCTCTTTTTACTTTATTAAACGTTTAGAAAATCATCAATTTCAGACGAGTGTACACAACAGCAAGATAAAAAAACAGAACGCAAAGAAAATATTCAATATGTTCCTTCGGAGTGATCATGCAGATACTATTTTTATAGCAACAATTGGTGAAAATGATTGGAGGGGAAAAAATTTCTTACCATCAAATGTTTTCTGAACGCATTGATGAAGAAGCTCAGTACTACCATCCTGAGCCTGCATACATAACGAACGAGAATGAATCGTGAACGAGAGGACGGCCACTTTCAGGCAACATCTTGAATACATTATTAAAAGTTCCCTCCTATTGGAAGATAAACCACGACTCCGCCTTTAAGGAGGGCTTTTTCTAACATATTCAAATAAAACGCAGCCAATGAAAGGCTGAAATGCTTGAGCCAGGCACAAGGACCAATCGTATAGCTCTAAAAGGCACCGAATGGTAAACAGACTCCCCTTATGTAAAAGCATATACCAAAATAAATAATTAAAGCTGATTAAATATTTTATAAGGTGCTGGAATTTTGTTTTCTATTGTATTTTTAAGAAAATATTTACTTTGAACAAATAAATAAAATGTCAGTTGAAAAAAGAAGGTTATCCTCTTCTATTTTCTTTCTTTTTTTTTTAATTTTGGAAAAAAATTTTGTAGAAATAAAATATTTAAAAAATTGAAAATCTTTGAGAATTTTTATTAAATAAAATCTTACTTTGTGAAATAAGCTGCAAATTATTAGAATTTGGCGCCAAAATCAAAAGATTTATAGAAAAAAATATTGAACAAATATTGACACTTAATGTATTTTTGCTTCGAAATTTGAAAATGCTAACGTATGTGTGTCTTTCAGAAAATAAAATTCTCCTACACTTTCTTCTTAGTATACTGTTCATATATTACTTCAAGTGGTTATTATTTTTTCAAACTTTGTTTTTCCTTTGGCTTCATATATTTTTTAAATCAATCTTTTATTTGAATTTGCCAGTTCTTGAAATGTAAATGATATTTATTGATAAATTTTCAAATGCTTCTAGCTTTAATGTGGCGGCTTCATGCAACATCAGTCTTGATCAGAGGCGTATATAGACTAATTTCATGGGAGGAGGGATATATTTTAAAAAATACGTAGACAAAGTGCCGTTGAGTAATTTTATGCTAAGAATTTAAAATCTGTTAGTCAATGGGGGAATAGTTTAGACCCCACCCTTATGTAAGTCACTGATAATCGATTAATTTAAAAAAACTCTTCAATGTTTAAATACAAGGAAAGGAACAAACAAAAGAAAATAATAGTTCAAATTTCGAAAATATTTTTAAAAATTTCAAAAAAAAATTTGAAGTACATATTTATTTAATTGCTGATTTTTAAGGTTGACTTGTAAATATTAAATTTGCTGAAATTAAAGAATCAAAAATTTTTACGAAATATTTTCGAGTATATACGAGTATATATACGAGTATATATACGAGTTCGAAATATATACGAGTTTTAGAATATCGATAATTTATGTTACCAAATTGAAGCGCAATTAAGTCATTAAGAATCTTAACAATTTTTAAAATTTTTTATGCTAACAAATTGTTTTTAATTAGATATGAAGGCATATAGTTTATCACTTAGAAATACTTAGAAATAATTTCTTTTATTTTATAAATACATTTTGTGAAATATGCTAATTGCATTTTTTCTCTCGCCTTTGGAAATTACATTTATTTATTCTAGGAAAAGGTAGGTTTTTTTTTCCTTTTTAATTGAAAAATATCGAAAATATTCATTAAATTGTTAGAATTAATTTATAAAATTAATTATTAATGACAAATACTTAATTAAACTTTACGTACTATATACTCATAGACTTACAATCAATCGGAAAAAAAGGGAGTTGGAGGTTTAGGGCCTGCGGATTCCCCCCCCCCTTGTGTGCGCCACTGATTTAACTGAAAACAGAGTATAGGGTTCAAAACACACACAGAAAAGTTTTTTTTTCAAATCTCTTAAAAATAAAATGTATTTTAGATAAAGGCTCCTTCCTTGCAAGAATCCAAAAATACATTCATAATTGGTAGACATACGTTTTTATTTCTGCAAAATTATTCTTATCAATTGTATTATAATCAGCACTGAAAATGTTCGCACCTAATAGGCATTTGTAACTGAAGAATTGGGTAAAAAAAATTCGTATAGTCCTTGATTTTTCGGAAAGCAGAAAAAATTGTCTATAATTGTGTTTTCATGTTGCTAAAAATACAAAACTGTTCACATTCATGATATAGTGCAATAAATTGTTTGATTAATTTAATATTTAGGATCTCTTTTTAAGCAACTTCAATTAAGATGTATCATCATTGCTTTCTACAGCAGAACAAAGATAGAACATTATGGGCCTATTATTTATGCTTGTTCGTAAATAAAAGATAAATGTTATAAAAAAATTAGGCATTGTAGAAAACCAGGGTGGGAATGGTTATTCGAGCCTGAAATACTTGAAATGGTTATTCCAGACAGTTTAAAATAATTTTATTTTTGTTTAAAAAGAAGCTAAAGAGCAAAATATGTCAATTCTTTCTAAAACGAAAAACGATTTATATATGACGGTTATTGGTATAGATTTCACAAGAATAATTTCTTTGATTATAATATAAATATTTGTGACTATAATGGTTCAACTAAAAATATGATTTTAGGCCGTGTAAAAAAAAAGGTAGTATTTAACACAAAATTCATCTTCATATAATTTTTTATAAGTAAGCATAATGCTACATATTCTTAATTTTTAACTTTATTGATATATACTTATTTCTACTATTTTCAATTATCGGTTGAGAATAGTACCTTTTTCATAAAGAAATTTAACGCAAAATATAGAATTTTTAATAAAATGATTAATGAGGATATTTAATTTTTCTATATTTTCCTATTTCGAGACGTAAACGTAAACGATAATAATCAGATAATTTATAATCACTGCATCATTATCAATATTCTATGTTAATATGCAACATAAAATTAAATAGATAATTGAGACCTGAATTTCAAACTTTATAAAAGGGAATCTTTCTAGAAAGTTTTAACTTCTTTATTACTTTGGTCGCGAATCATCGCCTCGCGACTAACTTGAAAATAATACTTTTAATTTGATGTATACAACTATTGCTTCGTTGTAGCTGTGTGACAACGGACTTGGACTCACGTGCAAAATTATGAAAACCCGAGAGTTGATTTCACCATTTTTCAATAAAATTATTTGCTCTACACAGTTGGCTTGCTACAAATTTATGTGTGGTATTTTTCTTCCCTGATTTTATTACCGCAACTATCCGGACTCTCAACGTCGCTCTCGGCCCATGGAAAAATAAGGTAGGCTTGATTTTTTAAAATTATTTGAAGTTAATCTCAAAAATTTGAATGAATACTTCGATAGGTGTTATAACATGAACTTTATATTAAAAAAAATGAAACGATTCCGATTGATTCCAGAAAAACAAGGCACGTGTGATTTAGTTTATTTAAAAATCTATCTGAATTTTTAAAAAATCTAAAGCTAAAATTAAATTTTTTTAACTAGATCAAATATCACCTAGTAAAAATTTCTTCCAAAAATACGAGTAGACTTCGGATAGAATTTAGTTTCTATATTCCTTTTTAATTCTAAAGGAAGAGGGGAAAACATTTTTTTTTTCTTATTCACGCAAAATTAAACAAGCAAATTCTTATAAATTATATTAGAACCAGGAAACCAGTTAAATAAATCTGAATTACATGTCTAGCTTTTCTGGAAAAGACAATCTACTTCATTTTAAAACACATCCTTTTATACTGAAAAAGGTAAATTTAAACAAAATTGGGAAATTTATAAATAATTTTTTTTTCAAAAATGGGAATTCTATCCGAACTAATATATCACTTTAATCATTACAAGTTTCGAGGTTAGAATCACGTTTCTTATCAATTTATAGATGCCAGATGTTATTCTTATGAAAATTCCTTTCTGGGACTGTTGAAAAAAGATACTACCGAATTGTAATTTGGTATTGTCGATACAACAACAAAAAATTGCAAAATTTCTTCTTATGCCAGGAACCATACAATGCCTGGAATTAATATCATCAAATGAATGAATACCAATTAAAAGATACCTTTATCAGCTGTAGTTAAGGGGAATTTGGTAGTCACTGAGTGACCAGAAGATCCAGAAGGCATTACAAAGAACAATCACCGGAAGCAATGAGTGGCTGAATAACTTCGAGCAAGCGTGAATCAAGTCATGCCAAGCTTCAAATTATCAGAAAGAGGAAGCATATTTTGGCTTGCCGTTATTAAAATCTTTGTTTGTTACATGTTGATGCATTGTCTCAACCAGAGAACGTATATCAGGTCAAATTTTATGCATTAAAATAACATTGCATAGGTATTATACAGAAGTCGAATTGAGAAATTGCCTGTTTAAATGAGCTTTCTTAAGATTTCTGGGTCATTATTACTATTCAGTTTCAAATATTCTTAATTTTAGCAAAAAACTCGAGATGAGTTTTTATGGCAATATTTTGAATTGATCAAAATAATATATAGATTTAATGATTTTTATTGCAATTATATATAATGAACAAACAAACCCCATAGAAAAATTGCTAATTATTTTTTATAATTAGTAAAATAAGCCTTATCAAAAGAATATCAGGGGATTTAATGATTCCGTTTACCGGCCATTTCGTACGGTCGAGGTATCCTAATAGGCCTGATAACGAGCTTAGCGCCGGCGAGTTGCATGTTTGAGTCTGGGTGCCACTGAAGACCCGCCGCGGCGGGTAGAGGAGCTCGTTCATGTCACATGTGTCGTGGTTAAAAGTCCTAACATTGGTATGGTGAGTGAGTGAATATTTAGGTCGCCCTATTCAGCTACACGAGAACATTTGGTGACGGACTTTGTGATTTTGAGCCATGGTAAAATGACGAGGACGACACCTGAGCTGGCAGCACCCTCTCCGACCGCACAGCAAAGGGAAAACGTTTGAGCCTGGACATATTTTCCATGCATCTGCCCCTTCTGCACGGTGGGTCTTTAGAAGCACAAGGTTCGAAATGACACGCCATCGACGAGTCCGTGGCCGTGATTGCTAGGTTACCACGGCCACAGCGCTGGTGTGGTGTTGAAGTTTGGAGAGTGGGGTGTGCTAACTTTGGTGTCTCCCTCGCCAATTGACCGAGGTTCAAAACGACGAGATCCACCGTCAATAACCCTTGTCTTACTTCAGAGTGCAATGTTAATAAAAAAATCAAAATAGAAAAAATTACCGACCGTTTTAAATTTGTGAATGGAGTATTAATCCACAATGGAAACTCTTTCCTCCTTAAACCTAGACCAACAGGTCCGATAGATAATTTTGACTAATCTTTTGTGATTTTTCAAACCTTTAAGAAATATTTAGAAAAAATGTAATTAATCTCCCATAATTTGAAAAAGAAAGAAGAATGAGTTATGCTTGTTGTGCAACATATCAACTTTATAAGCTTTTTTATCATTTAATTTTTAAATTTTCTCATTTTCAAATGTTTTGATTACATTTATTACAATTTTTGCAATTCTTTAACAATTCCAACTTTAATTAAATTATTTTAGTTTAAACCCAAGTGTCAACCTTTTACAAGGATAGGTAAAAATAAGGAAAAATTATTGAATCTTTTTTATAGAATCATGTTTAAGGAGATAGATATAGACATATATATATAAAGATAGATATAAAGAATTCAAGAAATTTTTATGTTAAAATATCAGTATATTATTTTTCCATGAATAAAATGCATTTCAAATACCAGCTTTCTTTTTAAGATTTAAAGTTTTCTTTGATATTTAATAGGATGTCACGATAGCAAAAGTATTTTAACTTTATTGCCATAAAATCATAAGTTTTTAACTCGACTTCATTAAAGATCGAAATGGTTTGATGGTTAGAGGTTTCTAAATTCTAGATAATTGGCAAACTAAGCTACTTAATATAATCGGATCATATAAAATCACACATAATTGCTTGGAATTTAATTGCTAATTTAAATTATATCCAGGTAAGTTAAACGTGATTGAAAGAAACAATTTAGTAATTTAATTGAAATAAAATCAATAATTTATTTAATGTTTCCAAAATTATTGAAATCTTACCTTTTGATTTCTGATTTGCAGGAGATGCATTGGACAGCAGCAAAGAATAACCATGGGATCGAACTTGAATAAAAGAGGAAGTCTGTCTCGTACAGCACAATTTTTGTGTTCTTTTCTTCAGGTATGATAGAGACCGCCCACAAACCAATCCTGGAGGAATCCTCATTAAAGATTCAACACTGGTAGTCTCTCCTCCCCCTCCCCACCCTTGATATATCTCTTGGACGTGAGAAGAAAGAGGTGGGGGGGGGCATGCTAGGCGCTCTGGAGGATCTCATTTAGAAAGTACATCTGTGGACCTTTAATGGACCATTAAGATAGTGCTATCAGATTGCCCAATGAGGCATGCTTGGTTCCATTCGCCCCCATACGCTTTATTAAATTGGTTTTTTTAGATGAATCAAAATTACAGAGGGTTTCAAAGTCATAAAGTCAGTTATGTTGAAACAAATCGCCGAGCTTTTAAATTATAATTAGTGTATAATTTGTAAAGGTTCCTATTTGTTTGAGTAGATTATTGAAAATGCATAATTTTTGAAAGAGTACCTCTTATTTATGGAAAATCTGTGATTCAGAAAAAGGAAAATATGAAAACAATTTTAAAATACATCAACTTAAGATTGTGAAAAGGAATGAAGGAAATGATAGGTACGGATGAAAAAAGAAACAGATGCATTGAAAAATGGGATATTAATGGTAAAATACGCACGATTTAGAAAATTAATTATAAATATTCCTTCAAAGAATAAAAAATCTACAATGTTAATAAACAGTTGCACACATATACACATGCACGTACAGTTTCATATCAAAATAATTCTTAAGCCGATAGTGAATAAAATTTATAGTTCACCCCCTCCCCTCATCCCAATTACAATTATCCCGTTAATGTAATTAATAAATCATCCGACAAAATTCCTTCTTCACCTGGTACTAAATGTTTAAGATGGGATATTGTTAAAGTAGAAAAATGCACAAAATTTAACATTTTCAAAAAATATATGTGGTAGTTTTAATTTCTGAAATGAAAAGGAAAGAAAAATAGTCTTGTATGATGCACACCATATTTTCATTTTAAGGTAAATTCTGGAGTCGTAAGGTATGGAATGTGTAATAAAATATTTGTAAGCTTTTAGCTATTCGATTATTAGTAATTAATATCTTGTCCACAAGAAATATAAGAAGTGGTGTGGAGTTTAACGTATAATAAAAAGACTAACTAATTTTAAATGGAAAAACTAATAACACGAAAAAATATATATTTTTTTTAAACATCCTCGTTGTATTCGAATTTTTGAAATGGTCCAAAATGTGAACTTTATATCCTTATTATAGTGGGGGAAAAAACAATATATTAAACCTTACAGAATTTTTTTGCTTAGAAACTGAAACTTAAAATATATCATTATAATAGATTTTCTTTTTTCTAATTAAACGTACCAGTAGTTTTTGACGCCTGTACATGTCATAAACTTTATTTGTTAAGAAGCTTTATTAGAAAAAATTAGAGTTAACATTTGAAGTTACTTTAGAAGTACGCGGACCATTTCACTCTCAAAGTAGAAAATTTTACATTCTAAACTAGTAACAAAATTGAATTTTTGGTATCAATATAGTTTATTTCAATAAAGCTGCACTAATGTAAGTAGAGTGTATGAAAAACGATTTAGATCAGGAGTTATAAATTTCTGTCGAAGTCAGTAACATAAACGAGTGAATTTTGTTATAATAGTCTTTACAATATTGAAACAAGAAACCTTTCTTGAGTAATATTTCTGATATTAAAAAAAATGTTTAAAAAGTTTAAAAGTCTGTAAGAAAAAAACATCTCCGTAACAAAAATTATATTTTCAGATAATTTTCGATGGTTTTCAAATCTCATAATTTTATCTAGAAATTTCTTTATAAAATTAATTTTAGTTAATGATCATTTTTAATAAGTTTGTGGAAAATTATTATTTTATCTATTTAAAAGTGAAAAAAAATAAAATCAAAAAAAAAATTGTCGCATTTTTATCTATTAAATGACTATTAAATATATTTATATATATAATTTTTCTGATATTTATAGCGATAACAGTACTTGTAGAATATCCAGAAATTAACATTCCTGTAGAATCTTCATAAAAACTTTATAGAAACTAAAAATACAAATTCCGGATTTTTTTTAATGCTATGCAGCGTCAGAGTTCCGTTGCAAAATTATTTTTCATTTCAATTGCAAAAAAAAAGTTTTTATATTAATTACTGAATATAGTATGTTTATCGAAACATTTTTTATATAGAAAATGAAACAAATATAAACAAAGTACTACTCGAAATATGTACACAAGATCCGAGTGTTGTAATTATATCTAATTATAGACGCATCTCTTGAGATTATTTCTATATCAAGAGATGGGCGTGAGTGAGTGAATATTAACGTCGCAATGTCCAGCTATACACGAGGGCCTTTTGGCGACGGACCGCGTAATTTTGAACCATGGCCAAGTGACGCGGGTGACACCTGAGCTGGCACACCCTCTCCTAACTACCACACTACACCAACGGGAGGACGTTTGAGCTCTCGACAGATTTAACGTGCATCGCTCCCCTTTAGTGGTACTAGTATCGTACTCATGACACGCTAGCCACGATCCGATGCCTAGACCACTCGGCCACCGCGGCCGCATCAAACATCATAAAGGAACTCTCGAGAGGTGTGTGTCAACACCCGCGAGAACCAGTTGCAACTTTTTAAAAACTGCAAATACACAAAACATCAAAGTATATCTTAGGTACTAGTAATGTTAATAGCCATTTTTAAAAAACCTGATCTGCTAATGGAATTTTTTTTAAGAACTCCTGATTTTCTCAGCAATTGCACAAAGTAATTTACCAAATCTTGTTTCAGCGATTATTGTAGGGTATATTTAACATTTGTAATATATAGGCTTTCGATTGATAAGTAATTAAAACTTTCAATAAGAACACAAACACTATCCGAAAGGGAAAAAAAGAGTTACATAAAATTACCTCAATTCTGCAAGTAATATGATTCATTTGGGGGAATAAATGTTAGATGTAAAATATTCTTCAAAAATTATAATTTTCACTTAGATTTCCATAAAAAATTTTAAATTGTCATCCAGTTAAAATAAATTAATTTTAAAGTTTTTTTTTTAAATTTAAAGTATTTACAAAAAAGAATTTAAGATATACACCTAGATCTCTCTATAACGAAGTCGCTAAATTCTGAAAAAAAGTTCGTAATATATAGGTTCATCTTTCAATATAATTTATAAACCAGTAAAACAAATTTTAAATTCATAAACCATATGTTTTAAAAAATGTAATTATTCACACCTTTTCGAAAATTAAAATATCTATTTATTTTATATATCTTACCCATCACAAACAAAAATCTGCAAAGAAAAAAAAAAGAAGAAAAAAAAGATTGTCGAGGAATAAATACACTGTATTCAACAGTAAAAAAATACTTTTATTTTAAAATTACAGAATTTTAAGGACATTTTCTAATTTAAAGCTTGCAAGTAATTTTAAACATACATTATTTTATAACTAGAATTTCTAAACATACACTTCCATATGCGTCCTTAAATTTAATTAAACTAAAAATCTGTTACTTTTGATTTTTTTGGTTTCAAAAAATGCTTTGTTTCATAATATATGCCTCACATCTTTGCAATGCCCTTCAGGCGTATTCTGCTGTGTCTTTTCTTAAATTTTTCAAGCCATCCATTGCTACCAAGAAATTGGTCGTATCCCAAGCCTTCACAAATTGAAGAGCTTTCTCTATAACGAAAGGTCCGGAGATCGGAACATTTTTATTTCGCATTGTGTGTATTCTCCTCAAAACTGCCTCGTCGGCATCTTCATAGAGACATGTTATTAAACATTTTGAACTAAAAGTCGATGAATCATAATGCATTAGCTTATCTCGATTTTTTATAATAGTTGATAAGCTTTTTGGAGGAATACTAAATCTTAAAGCAATATCCTTTTTCTTGACACCTTTATCCACTTCCTAAGGAATTAATTATTTTTCTTTGATGCTCAGCACTTATGTTTTGACATTTTCGAGCTACAAGAAACGAAGTTACCAGTACGACTGATCAACACTACAAATGAACGGAAACTAGTTCAAGGACACGGGGACACGAAACAACTCCACTTGATGGTGAAAGGGGATGTCGAAGATGTTTTTAGTGAACTGGACAATGGGGGTTAAGGGTTGTACTTGAAAGAAACGCCCAGAATTCTATTGTTCTCGGCGAGTTAGGCCCCTTATAAAACCAGTTCAAGATTTAGGACCACCACAAAATGCGTTTTGAGTGAACAACTTAAAATGTCCAGAAATACGTTAAAAATAGGTGGGGGGGGGGATTGAATCACAAGAAAAGAAGTTCGTTGTATTCAAAATGCTCTTCTCTATAGGGAGATTATTTTAAGAAGAACATCGTGAAATGTGTGTGTTCTTGGTTCCAGAAAAAAGTTCTCTATATAGAAAAACTCTCAACATAGAGGTTCATAATATGGAAGCTCGACTGTGTGTGTGTGTAATTGACTTGAGAGGTATAACCGAAAGGATATTAAAATTATTGAAAAGAATTTATTAACTTCTTATTTACGAATACCAACAATGACATTTACTACAATATATGATCGAATGGAACAAGAAATTCTACTATTATTGTTTAACTAATATTTTCTACTGTTTTTTGAAAATTTAACACAAGTTAGGAAGCAAGACTTTGACGTTAAGCTCAATGAAAAGGTATAAAAGTGTTATAAGTATTTAGTTGTAACTATATCTGTGAATGGTGTATATATTTTTTTCTTCCTAATCTTGAAGTAGTTTGAGTAAGTTGAGACTATTCTAAGAAAAAATTTTTAATGATTTAAATAAAAGCATATTTTATAGTCGGGTTAAATATTTTCTATAAAAAGTCTTTTCGATTTCAAACAAAAAAAATTCTTATTTACGAAATTGAGAAGTCTGTTTAAGATATAGACTCACAAGCTATATAGAATGTTTTATTTTTATAGAATAGAATCTAGTTATTATATACTTTAAGAAAAGTAATCGCACATACTTCAATAAGACATTATATAACTTAATAAGTCATTAAATACTTCAATAACTAATTATACACTTAACTGTTGTCAAGTGGCAAAAATTGAAAGTAAAACAACAAAAATAGCAATTATTAAGGGAAAATTTTTATATTATTTGCATTATATATTTTTGTTCTTTTATTTCAAATATATATTTGAAAATGTTTACTTATTAGAGATTTTCAACTAAGTAAAACTGCTAGAAAAACCTTGATTTTTGAAGTAGAACACAATAGCATGTTACTTTACAAAATTGGCGATGTTTTCGATTAAATATTCGTATATTTTATTTTAAGTTTATTTTTATAAAACCAAATAACAACAAAAACGAAGCAGAGTGAAAAAAATTTGAAGATTTATTATATCTTTTTTTTTCACTAAATTTATTTGCAGCTATTTAAAAAAAACTGGTGATATTAATTGAATTGATCTGAATGTAATTTTAAGATCTGTTTAACACAAAAAAAACTTTTAATATCCATCTCTTCTATTATTAATAACTATACAACTATAAATGGTTGATATTATTAATGACTCTTCTCAATTCGAATATATCACAGTTAATTTAATTCATAGAGAAGGGGACTTCACTTACCAATCATTGTTGATGACGATGTAAATTTATTATTGTAACATTATTCGAGCTTTCTTACTTAATGTATTCATCTAAAATATCAAATCTATTTATTTATAGCAATATTCCACATTTGATGGACTTACACGTTTCCTTTGTAGGTAATGGATGCAGTAGTTCTTAAGGAGAAATCGTGAGTATCGTAGATACCGAATTAGATCAAGATTCATATGAAGAAAATGGCAATAGCTACTCGTCAAAACTGTATTAAGCCTCAAAGTTTTCTGGGCGCCAAGAACTCCAAGCATTTCTTAAGTATTCATTAAGCGAGTCTAATCCACTGCAGAGAGAGGTATGAAATATTTTAATCTTTACTGAACTACGTGAATGACTTTCTGCATTGTAATCAGATTAGTTGTAAAACATTTTTATATACCCTTTATTACTGTTTATGAATTACCTCAGTGTACCAAAAAACAGCGATTACTTTATAATTTAAAAACTATTTCATGAAAAGATTTTTTTAAAAAATCCTTAAAAAATACAGAAATTATTTTTTTTGTCAAAAATTTAATAATAAAATAAAAAAATTACACAGGTGTCTTTTTGTGACAGTTGATAATCTTTTCAACCAAGTAACTTTCAGTAAACCATTGATACACAACGGTCAAAAGCATTCGACATGCGAAGATTTCTGCATATATTGAATTAAAAATTAAAACTGTACAAAAAAAATAATTTTTATTGATTTTAAACCAAAAATCATTAAGTATTAAATGCAGCATCTTTTGCAATACATTAAAATGCAATAAATTAACAAAATAGCCAATGTTTCATTCAAAAGCAGTTAAAAAACATTTGACAAAACATAAAAATAAATAAAAATAATTCAAATAATATAAAACTAATATCTAGTTGCTCTTCTCTCTCCTCTCCAACGGATGATTTCTCTTAAGCGCTGTAGCATCGATTTAACCAAATTTCCTGTCACCTCTTGGTCAATTTTCGCCCATTCCTCCCTTGGGATCTCTTTCATTTGACGTTTGTGAGAAAAATATTATCTCTTAACCTTTTTTCCAATATGCTCCACAGGTGCTCAATTGGGTTGAGATTTGGACTTTGGTCAGTTGTTTTTATAACTTTTGGGCAGATGTATAGCAGCCAAAGCCTTGTTTTGTGAGTGAAGTGTTTTGGGTTATTGTCTTCTAGTAGTCCTCCTCGAAATTCAGCTTTTCAGCATTAGCACGCATTTTTTTAAAATTTGTATGTAATACAAATGGTTCATTATGCCGTTAATTACGACATTATATCTCGCTCCTGAAACCGCCGTACACCCCCAAACCGTTATATCTCTTCCTCCAGGCTTTACCGTGAACACCCTATTTCTTTCTTAAAATTCAGCATTGCGTTTTCTGTACATTATTGCCATCGAATCCAAAAAGATTAAATTTGCACTTGTCTGCAAAAATTACATTGTGCCAGAATTCTACTGGTTTGTTTGCATATTATCTAGCAAATTCTAGTCATGCACTCGGTTCGTTTTGAATATATATGGCTTCTTTCGAACACTCTTAGCCTTAAATCCATTATTATGCAGGTAATTTTTAATAATTTAGGTCGTAACATCTATTCTAAACAATCCTTGGTAATTTTTGCAAAATTTGATGCTTCGGTTTTGGGGTTCTTTTTAATTTAACGTACAAACCATTGCTTCGCCGCTTTTGAAATTTTTTGGGTCGACGAGATCTTGGCTTGTTATTAACCAATTTTTGCTCTTTATACTTTTTATTTCTATAGTGCGCACTTTTGTTCTTGGCCTATTTACAATAGCTGAAATTTTATTTTCAGATAAATTATTTTTAAAGTGCATTATGGTTAAATTTTTAATTTCCACTGACAATTCTCCTTGTGTTTGGCCCATCTTTCTTAACCTAAATGCTCTCAGAAATTCTCCTCAAATTCTTTGAATTACAAAAATTTGCAACCCCTCTTAACGGTAGTTTTGCTTTTCGGTATAAAAATTTATCAAAGCTTCCTATGTCGAATACTTATTTTGCTTGCCAAACTGCTTTTGAAAATTATAACTGTGATTATTTTGCTTAGGTTTGCTTTTGTAATACAAAATTTTCTCCGTTCGAAACTGAACTGTTATATGCAACAAATAACGAAACATGGTTTCGTTGTTGTTGCTAAGGTGTTTAAAGTCAATATTTGTAGAACTCAATGCATGTCGAATACTTATTTTGACCACTGTATAAGAGATCTGAAAAATTCTGTCCGTTTGAAAAGTGAAAGAAAATAATACATTTATGATATCTTTAATAATATTAACTGTACAACATAGTTGAGTTATAACTTATAATCTCTTACCAGCGTAATAGCAATTTATATAAATGCTGTGTTTTTTTAAATGTCTTTTTAAAGGAAAGTGAGTGAGTGAATATTAACGTCGCACTGTTCAGCTACACGAAGGCTTTTGGTGACGGACCTTGTAATTTTGAACCATAGTCAAAAGACGAGGACGACACCTGAGTTCGGACCACCTCTCCTAACTACCACCCCACCTCACACCAACGGGAGGACGTTTGAACTCTCGCCAAATTTAACGTGCATCGCTCCCCTACACGGCGGATCTTTAGTGGTGCTGGGCTCGAACTCATGACATGCCAGCCACGATCCGACGCCTTGACCACTAGGCTACCGCGGCCCCCTTTTTTAGAGGAAAAGAACTCAAGTATTGTCTAGTTGATTGCTTCATTTTTGGATTTTTTTTTTTATTTTTCAAAAATATTTGCAAGAGACACAAGTGACAATTGGTCTACTGGGTATGGTATGTCTGAGATCGCCAGGTGGTTATGATCACGAACTCGAGGTCGGCGTGTCGTGGGTTCGAATCCTGGTGCCACTGAAGACCCACCGTGTAGAAAAGGTCGATGCATCATGCACGTCAAATCGGTCTTGGCTGAAAGTCTCCCCGTTGACATCATGTGGTAATTTGGAAAGGGGGTGCCAGCTCATATGTCGTCCTCACCGTAGTTCAAAATAACGAGGTCACTTAATAGTTATCGTGTTGCTTTATAGTATGGTGGTAGCCAAGTGGTCAAGGTATCGGATCATGGCTAGCGTGTCATGAATTCAAGCCTAGTACCACTAAAGATCCACCGTGAAGGGGAGCGATGCTCGTTAAATCTGTCGAGAGCAGAAAAGTCCTCCCGTTGGTCTGGTGTGATGTGGTAGTTAGGAGAGGGGGTGCCGGCTCAGGTGTCGTCCGCGTCACTTGACCATGGTTTAAGACTACGCGGTCCGCGCCAAAAGCCCTTGTGTAGCTGAACAGTGCGACGTTAATATTCACTCACTCACTCACGTTGCTTTATAGTGCGACTCACACTCATTCATTTACTCTTGCTTCAAATTTTTCTCGCCACTCTTCTATACGTTCCACCCAAAATTACCTCTCTTAACCAAAAACTTTCATTAAATTTTGACACTTTTCTATAGCATTCCTCCCTAGTAGGAATATAATGTCTTCCTTATATACACGATCTCGTCTCACTTAAAAATACTTGTAAGCGCATTGAAACTTGAAATAACATTATCGAACAAAACTTCCCGGTAGATCCAATGACACATCAAAGCTAACCATCCATTTTCTGAAGGGAAAAAAATCATTTTATTTCAGTATTTTTAACCAGCTATCTACTTAGTTATTTCGAATCATGTAGTTATTAATTAGTTGTTCTTAAAAGCGAATTTAGTAGGCCTCTGGGTGTTTGCTTATGCGTGCCGTGAATGCATCAAAAACACAAAGTGTATAAAAATTTAACGATGCGTATAATAGATAATTTCTTTATTTTGCCTATACAAATCGTTCCGAAATAGCTTACTAATTTAACTATGTTTTACAGACTTAAGCTATATAAAATTTTCACCAGAATATGCTTAGATTTTTGGAATTTATTCAGGGGAGAAAAGATATTCTGTTTATTTATTTATTTTTTGCATTTCGTGAAAAGGAGCAGTGAAACAAGTTGACCTTTACTGGACTATTAGAACACTTTTTGAAAGCAATTTTAACCAACTTTGCTCTTTGAATTAGCCATTTTCCTGTCAAAATGATGATTTATTTCCATCTAGAACGTCGGCCAAAGGAACAAAGCATAATTTGACTTTTATCTAAGGCGGAAGATTTATTAGTGAAACACATTCGTAGTTCTTGGAAGGGTATGGAGTTTCACACACACACATTTTAACTTCGAGCGAGAGGCGAACGTAAAAATTTAACGAGCATATAAAAATAAATCTCTCTAAAGCTCACTTTTTTGTTGTTGCTGTTTTCAAATCTTAATGTCAGTCTCTCTCTGTTTAGGTTATTCATCAAAGCGGTTTATTTGCGAGGTAAATACTAGCGAGATCTATTGAATGGGCAAATTTTTCTTACAAAAATATCTATTCAATTTGTAACGTTGCAGAATGTAGACTTTTATGAGGCTAACAATGAACAGAATATAAATTTCGTAATTAAATTTTCTTAAACAATCAGTTAAAGAGTCATTTACGATTACATAAAATTTCGCAGTGTGTCGTGTAGATATAAAAAAATTAATCCTAGATTCATTCAATTTCTGTTGAATCTTTTGAGGTAATTTTATTTTAATTTTTTAAATTCTAAGAATAGAATTTTCTGTGCATCAAAGATAGACAATTGGATAAGGGGTAAAATATCGTTTGTATTTATTGTGTAACTAGTTCTTTATAAATTACAATAAAAGCGATATCTTTAAATGGCAATAAAAAACTGATTCTTTTTCATTTATAAATATTTGAAAGTTTAATTGGCTTCAACAAATAATATTTAATGAATTTAAAATAATTTATGAATGAATGGGAGATTTGTTCATGAAAGTCAATTAGGCATTTAATTTCCCCAAACTAAATTAAATTTTCGAACTAAAATGTTCTTAACCTTTAAATGCATGATTTTTTTGTTTTGAGTTTTAAAAAATCAGTTTTTACTGGAATGTAGTTATAGGTTACGTAAAAAAAAAAAAAATCCAGGTTATTGTATTGAGTATTTATTTTGAAAAAAGTTGTATGTAGACACTTGGCAACATACAGTATTTCCCAAAAATCTAGCATATATCCAAAAAAACTTTCAAATGCAACATCAAGCATTGATAGCCTACCTGACAATAGAAGAAAAGTCATACATTTTTTTCAATTAGATAAATCTATCCTTTATAGGAAACTCGAATATTTCTCTCTAAGTAACACAGTATCACCCTCCATATTCAAATGTATTTTTTTCTTTCACACGCGATTTTTTGTCTATGGCAGTGCTTCTCAAACTTTCAATACGTGCGACCAAATATTAAATCATAATTTTCATCGCGCCCCCCTCCATACAATAACAGTGATTGAATTCAAAACACTACAATAGACTTTAATCTCTTAAGTGTCACCGTGTATATACACGTCTCACTCAGCCAAAGCGTTAATTGACCCGGATGCATATGCGTCGTTTCGAAGTGCAATCTTTTCCATGCGCTGCTATCCATAAAATTATTCCGAAGGTTTTGGAATGCAATAAAAAGCCATTGATAGTGTTTACAAAGGATTTACTTATTCCACAGAACCTTCTTGTGTATTCTTTTCTCCCCCCCCCCCAACAATACATCACATATACGCGCCTATGTGAAAAACGGTGGCATTAGAGAACGAATCATGTAACTTTTAATCAGCATTTAAGAGATTAGTTATAAATTTAACTTAATATTGTTAAATTAATTATAAATACAGTGTGAAGTACTGATACATTTATAAGCGTATTATATCAGTGTAAATGTGTATTTTTTTATTATGTCAGAGTATTTTGTTTGTTTACTTTTAGTAAAGTAATAATTTTTGCAAATAATCTTTTGTTTCCGACTTTTCTATATGCTCGCGCCCTCCTCGTAGGTTTATCACGCCCCCTTGGGGGGAGGGCGCCCCACAGTTTGAGAAACACTGATCTATGATTATCAACATGCGTTCAGAAACGCACACACTCAGGTTTTTGAATAATATTCAGTGGAACTGGAATGCAGACAATTAATAGCAATATGCATTTAAGGGTTAAAATAAAAATTTTGTTGCGATTAATTTCGATATACTCTAATCTCAGTACAATAGGAAATTATCATATCATTCAAAAATTTTAGCATATAAAGGGCACATTTTATGAGGGTGGATCTTAATTTTAATCTCAGAAATGCCTCATTAGCGTTGCTAAAAGAAAACCCAATTGCAGAACTTCTTTTTTGTGTAACTTAATTTTAAAGAAACTATTTAGATACTCAATTCTGAATTTTGTTTATTTTGCTTTAATTAAGAACTTTTAAACGAAGGGCAACAATTTTCAACAATTATTCCCATTACCTCAACAGAAATACATTACGTTTCAATCTCAAATTTGCAAATTGGTAAGATTCCAATATTCAGTATGAGGCCTCGATAGCCTAGCGGTAAAGGTAACGGACTCGTGGCTGGCATGTCATGAGTTCCAGTCTAGTACCGCTGAAAACCCACCATGTTGACCACTTATGCACGTTAAATATGTCGAGGCTCAAACGCCCACCCATTGGTGTGGTGTGGAAATTAGGAAAAGGGAGCACCAGCTCAAGTGTCGTCCTCGTCACTTGACCATGGTTCAAAATGACAAGGTCCGTCGCCAAAAGCCCTCGTTCAGCTGAATAGTGTGACTTTAATATTAACTCACTCATCCCAATAATCTTTTTGAAACAGGATCCTACCTAGGTAGAGGGACTCTAGAGCAGATTATCTAGTTGTCGTGCCATGAACTTGAGGCCGAAACTGTCGAGTCTCAGGTTCGGGTCCTTCTACCCTTGAAGACTTAACGTGTTGAATGTTAAATCTGTAAAGCTCAACCCCCCCCCTCCCTCCCCAGGTGTGATGTGGAAGATGGGTTGCCATGTGAGGTTTTGTCCTCGTCATTTGACTATGAGAAAAATAGTATCTAAAGTAGATTTGCTTAAAAATCTTTTGACTGCTTCTATGTTAAATAAATTTACGCTTAAGGTATATCCGACTGGCTACGACAACTTTTTTTTTTATTGTTGTTATTTTTAGATTAGTTGAGTGCATTTTAAGAAAAATGTGCTAAAATTAATAAGAGAAAAAGAAATTATTATTACTAAAATGGGAAAAAATAGGTAAAAATTGACAAAAAATAACATAAACGGGGCCCATTCTGCACCAAAGGTTTATGAACAAATTTTCACTTTTTTCAATCTAATGTGTTGCTATATTATTCAATTTTGAAATGACCTTCAGGATAAGAGATATTTTCTTTTTTACAAAAACTAGAGCACTTTATCTCGGTTACTATATGAAAATGCTTAAAAAGACAGTGATTATATTCACATAAGGATCTGTCAATTTTGTAATAAAACAGTGATTGATAAATCTGAAGGTTAAAACTATTCTACTATGATACAGAACTTACAGAAAAAAATTCACACACAGTTAATTTTTTTCAAAACTTTTTTAGCAATCGCTGATTCCGTTTGATTATTTTCAAAAAATCCCATTTCGAGTAAAACGCGTTTTAAAGTATGACATCTACTTTTGCTAAAACACTTGAAGTTTTTGTTCTAGTAAACGGAAAATGATAAACTTGGTATTTTTATAAAGCTAATAAGATGGCCCATAAAATAAAATCATAAAAAAATTTGTCAGTTTTTGCCAAAATTCATAGTTTTAGGGTAGTCGGATACCTTAATCAAAATTTCAGGTATCCAACTACGTTCGAAACCGCCATTTTGTAAAAGCGTACCAATGAATATATTTTTTAATATTTAGTGTCATTTAAATTATAATACACGTATAAAAATGTTTTAAACTATTATTATAATAAAAAACTATTTAAATGCAATTTTCGGGCAAAAAATGAACTTGAATTCTATTGAACATAGAACCTATTTTCAAAACATTCTCCTTTTATGGAAAATGTTTCTATAATAATAAAAATATTTTGTCTATTTTTAGCTCAGACCTCTGTACAGAGCTTGAACTAGGATTTCTGAAATATATAGTTTAGAAATAGATTTTTTTATCCACATAATTTTAATACAGCAGAGTGAAGAGGAAAAAATGTAACAAAAAACAAAGATAATTATTTACATTGGTAGTAACTCTGAAAGAAATGTGAATTTTTCAAAAATCCTAGTTCAAGCTGTCTGCAGAAGTCTCTTAGCTATATAGAAACAAAATATTATTATCACTATAGAAGCATTTTTCATTAAAGGAGAATGTTTTGAAAATATTTTAATTCTATGCTCATTTTTTGCCAAAATATTGCATTTAAATCTTTTAAAACAGCTTTATTATATATATATAAATTCTATTGGTTTAATTTTTTTATGCTTTTCGAAACCTACAGTTCTTTGTTTTATTCTGATTCTGAATTATTTTGTTCCTTTTAATAGTGAAATTTCATTTTCTTATTACACAATATTGAGAATTAATTATATCTAAACGTTTTAAATTCCTCAAGGTATCCGACTACGTTCGGAACCATAATTTTGCAAAAACCGTCAAATAAATATATTTTTTAATATTTAATGTCACTTGGATTAGAATATATATATATATATATATATATACTATATATTAGAATATATATATATATACTATATATTAGAATATATATATATACTATATATTAGAATATATATATATATACTATATATTAGAATATATATATATATACTATATATTAGAATATTATATATATATTATATAATATATATATATATTAGAATATATATATATATACTATATATTAGAATATATATATATATATTATATATTATATATATATATATATATATATACTATATATTATAATATATATATATATACTATATATTAGAATATATATATATATATATATTAGAATATATATATATACTATATATTAGAATATATATATATATACTATATATCAGAATATATATATATATATACTATATATTAGAATATATATATATATATATATATATTAGAATATATATATATATATATATATATATATATTGGATTAAAATATATATATATCTATAGTCGGATACCTTGAGGAATTTAAAATGTCTAGATATAATTAATTCTGAATATTGTGTATAACAAAATGAAATTTCAATAATAAAAGGAACAAAATAATTCAAAATCAGAATAAAACAAAGAACTGTAGGTTTGGAAAAGCATAAAAAAAATTAAACCAATAAAATTTTGATATTTTTTTTAAAAAAAGTTATATTTTTCATAAAAATTATTGGTGATATTTAATCATTGTTACAATAAACATTAAAGTACATTTCTTGTTTGTAAAATATTTTCATAGCACATCCTTGTTTTTCCCGGTTTTAATAAAAATAGTGTTTCGAAATCTTATTTCTCTTTATTATCATCAAATCGTACTTCAATGACTATATAATTCCTTCCCAGTCATATTTTCACTTTTAAAGGATCATTAAATTTGTTTTTTTTTAATTGTTACAGTATTGTCAGAAAATAAAAAGTACAAATTATTCATTCGCTTTCATCATTCTACGTAGAGAGATCATTGTTTCGTAACATTTAAAATATTTCCCATTCTTTTATACTAAGGTCAGAAAATTCCAAAAAATTGAGTCCAACAGCTTTTTTTAAGACACATTTATCATTTTGTTATTTTCTAAAATTAACTTCCATTCGATTCAATGACTTGCAATCCATTAAAATAGTAGATGAGAGTCGGATAATATGGAATATGTATGTTTTAGCTCTGTTTCTAGCTGCGAATGCGTGGAAAAATCTTGAAGTACTGAAGAAAGACTCTAACGATGCATTGTATTGAGACTTGACCACTTGCGGTTGCCTACGGCTCGCTACAGATCAAAGTGTGCTTTGCGATTTTCAAAAGCTTTATTGCTGGTAAATTTTCAAACATTTTAATCTAGCAGTACACATGTGACTTGAGCATTAAAGTTAAATATATGTACACGTAAAGAATTGTAGTTTGTAATACTATGGTCGTTTCTTAGCTGAACATGTTTAATCTTTCAGTTTGAAGGTTCATTTTCCAAGATGATGTGTCGGGTGCTATGGAATACTTGATTTTCTATAATGTCCGATGTAAAAGTATAATATTGCATGTAACTTGACAAAATATACTGAATAAAAATGAAGCTAAAAATGAGTTTGGAGCATAATATTGATGACTAAGTAATGGTTGTTAATTAAGCTAATAGTAATATAGGCTCATTTAAAACTAAATCACATTTTTTTTAAAGTTGAAACCATTGGAATGGGAACAAAACATAAACAACAGGCAGGAAAGCTAGATCTTCTATAATAACGTACTCCCCATGTAAAAAAGTGTTAGAGAATAAACTAAAAGAAAAGGACAAAAAGAAAGAGCCAGAAGCTTCGGAACAAAAGAACATCCAAAGACACTTTGTTAAGAAATTAGACCGAACTTCTAGACATAGAGATGACTCCAGTATTAGCAGCAATGAGTCGTTCCAATCTGATAATCTGTGATCGACTTCGTACCCTCAATTAAGGAACGGGAAAACAAAGACGCTGATGTATCTTCTGTAATGGAAAATTCTCGAAGATCGACGGGGGTAGATTTGGATTCAATGCTTTAGCTGTTTTTTGTGGACCCACCTTAAATGTACAGAGGCAGAAAAAGAATATTATATTTGTGATTTTTGTAAATAAACTCAAAACAGAAATAACTTTCTCGGAAAAATGTGGCTTTTATAGTTAAAAATGGCTACGTTTTATAAAATCTTAATTAGTTTTCTAAGGGCTTAAGCCATCGATTTTATATTACCCTCCATTTTTTTTAAAGAAAAGAACTTTCTTGTAACAACAAAATAAATATTAATCTTTTTAATAAGTGATAATTCGTAACAATCGTTTTTTGTTTAAATCATAGGTTCCCAAACTTTTTAGCCTCATAGACCCCTTGACAGGTTTTTCAGTTTGGAGTAGACCCCCTACTTATCTAATATGAAATTTGTACAAATTTATCAACTTAAATGTGTTTTTGACAGCAGGTATAGAGCTATTTACTTTAAAAGATTAAAATTTTTAACTGTAGTGAAGTATAAAAGAGTTTAAAACTTAAGAAAATACATGTTAGTTATATAATTTAATTAATTAGTTAATTAAAATAAATTTAATTAATGCATAAAATAACTGTTACACATAAAATAACTGAGCAACACAAACAAATTCTTTTTGAGGGAGTAGGGAATCTGAGGATGCAATAATAAATTTTCCACATTTGGCATCAATCTTATCAGGTTTTAACACTAAATATATTTCCTCGGTTAATAGTGTCCAGTATTTTCTTCTTTTTCGTTTTGGAGATTGGCAAGCGCACTGAAATTCCTTCTCAATAAAAAAAAAAAAAACAATTAAAAACTTTCTCCAGATATTCCATAATATGGAATAAATAGCAGGTATACAAATTTAAAGCTAAAATTGTCGACATCGTTTGTAAACTTAACTTTAAGATCTTCGTTAGTGCATATTCATAGAGCTTAATTCTTATAATCTGACATCTTTTTTTTTCCAAAGTGGCCAAACAAATTTATTGTCTACTATGGTACTACGATAGTCAAAACATTCTCAAACCTAGTTTTAAAATCTAAAAAAACGGGCATTTAAATGTTGGCGACATCCAAAATTATGCTCTTTTAGCTTAATTCTGGCAAGAAATGGAATTTGTTTTAATAAAATTTATGCTGTCGCCTTGTAACTGCAATTAAACCTCCTTAAATTTAGTAAATAAATCTATTAAATAGATAAGTCTAGTTTCCATTTGATTAAATTTCCTTTTAATATTAGCCCACATCTGGTTTGATGAGAGCCACTATCGTAGACCCCCTTTTTCATCTCGTGGACCCCCAAATTATTTTTTGGCTGTCGTGGACCCCTTGAAGATCGTTATAGACCCCTTTGGGAATCACTGGTTTAAATCCATGATGAGTTTGGAGATTCTTAATTAAAAACCAGTAAAGTTATTTTTAGAAATGTAAACTGTATTCCATAACGGAACCGAATGCTAAAATGTCATGTTAAACAAACCATGGGCACCAAACAAGATTTAGTTCCTGTGCCAATATTCAAATTTTTACAAAATTGATTCATGTTGGGAAAAAAAGCTTAACAAAAATCTTTCCGAAATATTCGAAAATGTGTCTATTATATACTGATTGAACTGGCTGAAAATTTAAAATTTCTTTCACTTATTTTATTGCTTTATTATATCCTAAAATATATCAAATAAACAAAATATTAATGTTGATAGTTAAATTCAGTTTTGCCCAAATAACACACGGTAAGGGTCTTAAGAATTTAAATTGAATCATAATACAAGTTCAAACATTGGTATGAATTTTCTGTGTGATTTCAGTTTGACTTGAAAGCAAATTTTTTAAAATACCTTTGCTTGTTTTAAAAAAACATACGCATAGATTTTAATAAATGAAAAAATTATTAAGAAACTACTCTTCTCTTGATTTGCCGATTGTACTTATCCAAAGGAACATTTGCCTTAAATTACTAAGTAACTGATTCCAAGAAAATAAATTTAAGTATATTATACTTGTTTTTACGATATGCAAGCTAATTGCATGTTAAAAAAAAATAAATAAAAGAACCTTTAAAATGTTTAAAGAAAATTGATTATTTTTTTTTCTTTTCTAAATAGAAAGGGAGAAAAAGGTATTAATATCTCCTCTTAGCTGGCAGTTGGGATGTCAACTGAAAGAGTTGTTAATCTAAATTTCACAGAAAATGAAAAATAAGTATGACGACGTCCCACGAGTGAGTGAGTGAATATTAACGTCGCACTGTTCAGCTATACACGGGGGCTTTTGGCGACGGACCTCGTAATTTTGAACCATGGTCAAGTGACGAGGACGACACCTGAGCTGCCCCCCTCTCCTAACTACCACCCCCCTCACACCAAAGGGAGGACGTTTGAGCTCTCGACAGATTTTACGTGCATCTCTCCCCTACAGTGGTACTGGGCTCGAACGCATGACACGCCAACCATGATCCGATACCTTGACCACTTGGCTACCGCGGCTACTATGATATCCCACAATGTCTAAGAATGATGTCAGAAGCAATTGGTTACAAGGGAGCCACGCCAAAACCGCGTGTTTATGCTGGCAAACTGTTTTCATTTTAAAAATCAATTTCAATAAACTAATAGTAATTTTTCGTTAAAATTACAAATAGAACATTTTATCCAAAGCTAAGAAACTGATAGCAATAATTAAACTGAAATAAATATTGCCTTGAAACATCAACATATTCAGAATTGCATAAATGTAAAATATTTCATAAATCTAATAAAACTGACATACAAATTAAAAAATCTATCGCATTATAGCTTTAACAACAACAGTTATAAATTAAATAAAACGGAAGAGTAGAAATATCCCTCAAGTTCGACAATCTAACTAAAAAGATAACAAAATATATAATGGCATCATCAATAAAAATAATAAATTTAATAATACACACAAAAAATTTCAACTAATAAGATGCAAAACGTGCCGAAAAATTTAAGCGATTAATTTCACTATCAAGCATATATATCCAATCAGATATATTTATGACAAGAAAATATTCCACATGCATTTCTAAGAACTTGTTGGTGGAACGAATTTATTTGAGAGTATTCCATTTTCCCTTTTGATGGATGTTTAAAATGGGCATAAAGCAATGCCATTTGATTTTTGATGGGCCGTCTTGAAAGGTCGTAAACAACGAAACGTGCCTAATAATTACTTAAGAAGGAAAGATTAAACAGTTTTATGGAACGTTCTGTGACAATCTTTCAAAAGTAAGTCTGCAGCAGTCTCGCTTGAGCCCTGGACTTCAAAGCGTGAGTGCTGAAGTGATGCCGGAAAGATGATGAATTCCGCATACTCAATCCATCCAAAACCTAGCTTGAAAATGGCGCTCGTTATTCGAACGTTTCTTGGTCTCATTGTAAAATTCGTGTGTTAAAAAGTTTGCTTAAATACCAATGAAGGCTAATATTTAAGAATACTTCACGAATGGCTGCTCTTATGTGTATTGGAACTCAGATTTTCATCGGATTTGTTATATTTTTATTATTCTATCTCAAAAAGGGAATTCTACGTGGACACTACGATACATGTTTCAGTTTCATTCGTGAGTCAGTTAAGAATATTTTTAATTATTAGTGATTCTTTCTTAGGAGAATGTGTAGTGTTTCTTCACATTTATTAATCATTGCTTCAAAACCACCACTGAGAATCAAGATTACTTTTCAAGGATATTTACATATGTGCGGATGTTACACATCAAAATAATGTTTTATATGGTATAAAGACACGATCAGTAGATACATTGAAAAATAATAACATTTTCTGTTTGCTCTAAAAAAATTTTATACTAAATGCCTGCTGATGTTTGATTTGATTTTTAAGCATATCCAGTGTTCCGTCAAAAATTCTCGAAAAGTGCTGCAAATGAGCAATGTAAACAGTTTTTTAAATTGATTTTTTATATTTTTTCAAAATATTTTTATAGATGAGAGCTTTAAATCAAGAAATGCTGAGATTATAGTGTAGTCGTAAGTGCAGAATCTTCTCGTGGTTTGCGATCACGAGAAATTAAGGCTTTGAAGTTTTGTTTGTATTTGTGAATTCCTTCGTTCTTAATAAATGTTACTCTTTCGATTACTTTAATGTAATAATTTATTTTTATGTACTTCTCTCTCTCTTGTGTATACTTACATATTTCAAGCTATCGAGTTTTTTTTTCATGTAATGTAAAAATGTTCTTAAACCAGTATTGGTGCAATCAATCTTCAATAGCTGCTTAATTGATGAAATGAGCTGTCATGATTGATTATTTAAAAATATTAGTGATTGCTTCATTCTATTGAATAGAAAAAGTAGCTTTTGGAGCAGATGGTACTATTTCTTTTTGTAATTCATCCATGAAAAAAAATTGTAGACTATGTTTGAAGGAACAAAAGTTAAATTATCTCTAGAGAGAAAGGATTTATACTTATTTTGCTTAAAAATACAATGATGCAGAAAACAAAATTGATAAAAAAAAAACTCCTGAAAAAATATATTTTATTTATTCTACGATATGTATATCATTTTACTTAGTTTGATATAACCAATCATATACAGTTATATCTAAAAATTTATATAAAAACTCATGAGTATTTATGTTGAATAGAAACATTATTGAAAGATGGATCTGGATTTTTTTTAAATCTTGTTTAATTTTCCGATCATCGATATATAAGTTTTGAATATTTTTTAATTAACAGTTTAAACAAATGCTTCTAAGAAACTTTATTAGATATCCAGATACCTTACTTTAAAAAAAAGATGCCGTTGAAAAAAGGTTTTTAATAGCTGTGGCTTATTGCACCTAGGAATTTCTTCTCAGTTTTATTCTAGTGTTCAAATGAAGAAATAAAAAGCTAATAAATCTGAGTAGCCATATTTTCTTAAAACTTAATAAAAATTTTATTTCAGGATGTATAATAATTTAGGATTAAAAAAAACTTTTACAAAATTTTAAAAAAATGTTTTTTTCCGAAATTTTCAGCATCGGAAAATCTTTTCATAATATTTGAAAAAAATAGCCTCATTAGCAAATCCAGTTTGAGTAAAAAAATTAAGTAGAGTTATGAACACACAAAGTTCAGTTAAAATTAGAATAACTCTTTTATGTTAAAAAAAATTATCATTTGGAAATGATTTATAATGAGTTTCGTAGATCAAGTTCTTATTTAGATAATGGTTGTCGGGCCTCCAAATGATGGATGGTTTAGCAAAATTAATCACTAATTTTGTTGATAAAAGAGGACTATTTTTACTCACTTCTGTATCGTTAATTTCTCCATAGCTTTTTCCAAAAATAGCATATAAATAACCCGAACATTTAAAAAAAAATGGCTTTAAAATAAATAAGAAATTTTTGTTCTGTGTTGCATATTTGTACCTAATGAGAAAATACATGGCAAAAAAAAAAAAAATCATTGAGAAATAATTTTAGTTTTTAGCAACTCGCTCCTTTTTGGGGACATTTTCTCATGAACCCATTTATAAATATATTCCTAAATATTATGGGCAAAACATGAACATGAAAAAAAATCTATAATGACACCTCTTTCACTTTGTTGTGATTTATTTATTATAATATATTTCACAAAAAAATAATCATCATTTTCTGATAAATATAATCGTTGTGTCCTTGGTATACAATCAACATTTTTATTGCCATTTTGCATAACATTGATCGAATATAATGAATAAAAATACATTAAAGATACAAAAGGAATATTCAATAGTTTGTGAAAATAGATTTTATTTTCAAAACACGATGCTTTCAACATGTTAAATATAATTCAGTTTGTACAGATACATTTTTAACCGCTAAGTAACAACTACGAGTAATGCCGTATATACAGATATTTATTTTAAAACATGTGATAGAAGTTAAAGTATTTTTCAATGTAAATTTTTTATAAAATTATTAAGCACCTGACTTATGCAGTTTTTGCTACTGTGTGTTTATAAGGTATTCAGAACCCTTTCATTAAAATACATGTATGGTAAAAATCATCTGTAAACTTTTATCAAATGTTTTTATGATTTAGATAAACATGTGGCAACACCCAAGAATGTATTTCATTTTGTCGTCTGGAAATAATTTTTAATGAGAGAAGAATTTTTTCACTTCAGTTCACTTTTCAAAATATCGAGTACAATTTTGCAAAGAGCACGCACTAAATTTTGTTTCTGCAAAGAAATTTTTGTTCAAAGCACATTTCAAAAGTTGTTAAAAACTTTTAAAGACAACTTTTTATCAAAAGCTTCCATATTTCATTAGCGTTTAAATATCAAGGTAATGATGACTGTTTTCTTTGGTTGTGCTTTCAGATGATAAATGAAGAGTATTGTTTGCGCCTTTTGCGGAAGACCTGAAATAATTCTTGGATTTATCATTCCCATTATAATGCCACTATTATTCGTGATTTTTTAATAAAACACGAACAAATACAGCTTCATAAGTTCCGTATTTATCAACATGACCCGTTCTTATTTTCCAAGATTGAAATGCCTCTCTCTCTCTTCGTGATCACCATTTTGATTACATTGAAGAAATGAAAGAAAATTTGATATATATAAACCTTGGCAAGATTTCCCCAAAAGGATTTTAAGGTATGTTTTAAAAATTGCAAAAACTGCGTTGGCGAAAGTACACATGCTTTGAGGAGATGATCTAATAAATTTTTTAAATTTGAAATTCCTAATTTTTTTTATAATAGCAATTTGAATATTTCCTTTTCATCCACTGTGTGTAATACATAATCAAAATTTCTTCATTAAGACAACTTTTCCAAGTAGTTTCTGTTGAATATCTTTCTGTTCCACTAATTCGATTAGATTTTTGAAATTATCAAACATTTAAACTTGTAGAAAATTATTTGAATTTATTTCTCAAAGGCACAATATATTTAACAAGTTGCGTACATGTTACTTACTTCGATTTTTTCCCGACATATTTGTCGAATCGAATTTAGAAAGATTCATTTAGATTTTATAATAGTAGAATGCTTTTAATCAATAAGCAAATAAATTGATAAACAGTGAAAGACATTCCAAATGTATTTATAGAGCAACATCTCTATTTCAAGCAATCGTTAAAATTACGATTTACCCAAAATTAATAGGTTTTCAGAATTATATTTCGGTAACTTCCTATGTTTATACTGAAATCATTTCCTTCCTTAATTTTGAAAAACCCTCGTGTTGCTAAGACAGTGCGACCTTAATATTTACTTACTCACTCCATAATTTTGACTTAAATAAATACTGTAAAATTGATTGTTTCAATCAGAATTTTTCTCCTTGGAAACAGATATCAATACATTTATCTTTTGATTATTATTTTTTTTTTAAAAAGCGAAGATGTGTGTGTGTGTGTTTTAATTTTATTGAAGGTGTTAATATCGTATATGCATTTTTTCTACAATGTTAAAGATCAATTTCATAAATTACCAATAAAATAATTCATTTTATTTATGCTTTTTGATTCGATTATTTATATATTCCGGAGTAGAATATTCACTTTTAACTCAAAAAAAAATAAAACCAAAATTTACGGATGCTCGTTTTACGTCGGATATGAAAAAATGTTAGTTTTAAAAATAAAGAAAATACAGAAATAAATATAAAAAAACAAAGAAAAATTTGGATTTCTACATGCATCTAAATACGGTTTATTTAAAAGAAATGGCATACCTTGTGAACTTTCGTAACTAGTTCGTCTTTCGTTATATCTTCATACACACAATCGAATTCTGTTTCATATCTTCTTCACTGTTACTTAGGTTCATAAATAAACAATCCTCATCCGTTCTATCTAGAACAGGGGTACTCATACTTTTTTCCCGCCGGGTTACACACATATGACAGGTATTTCACGTGGGCCGCAACATGAGGATAATGGGGAGGGGGGGACATTATAAGACCCAGGCAGCGTTGGACAAAACGAAAGTGATCAAAATAGTAAAACTCTCATTTTCGACTTTTATTTTAATGCTATGTTAACCCTTCTATCAAACACACACACACAAAATATTTACTTTGATGCATTTTTTACTGAGTTATATGGGATAGTTTCGATTTTTTCTTTCATCCATGACCAAGCCTTTTGTTTTCATTCTGTTATCAAAAAAAGCAAATTGATGGTAAAATTGAGTGATTTGATTGTTTTATTCAATTCCTACTATTACTTCACTCTCTCCCTATATATAAATATATATATATATATATATATATATATATATATCTTGTTCAAATATTCAAACGTTAATAAAATACTTTTTATTCATCCACTCAAGTTCAAATACATTTTTCAAGCTTGTAGTGGATGACACTTGATGTTGATACAGTTTTTCAAAAATCATTCAAACTTTATTTTTTAATTTTATGGCATTATTTCTGAAGCACCAACTGATAACATCAGTAAATTTTTCTGACGAATGTTTTATTGGCTTCAAATTTATTTTTTTAAACTTGTAGTGGATGACACTTTATGTTGATACAGTTTTTTTCAAATATTAATTCATTAATTAAATTTAATTAACTAAAATAAAAATTTTCTTTGTTGACCTAAGTAGGAATTGACTTAAAAATATTTTTTTTAAATTACTTGTTGGTGTAATTCCCTGGTAAACATTTAGTACATTGTTCTTTAACAATTGAGTGGCCACGGCAGCCTAGTGGACAAGGTAACAGACCCGTGGCAGGCGTTTCATGAGTTCGAGCCTAGTAAGACTGAAGACCCGCCGTGTATGGGGACGATGCACGTTAAAAATGTCATGGCTCAAACGTCCTCCCGTTGGTGTGGTGTAGAAATTAGGAGAGGTGGTGTCAGCTCAGGTGTCGTCCTCATTACTTAACCATGGTTCAAAATTACGAAATCATTCACCAAAAGCCTCGAGTAGCTGAATAGTGCGATGTTGATATTCACTTAAGCATTTGAATTTCTTTGTTCAATGAGCCAAGACCAAGCCACTTAGAAAAGGCGAGCGGGCCACAGGTTAAGTATATTTCTAGATTTTAAAAAATATAAGAATATATATATTGCACATATCGTCGGCCTAAGTAGCAGGATGCTTAACTCCATCTGGGTACTAACTTGATATAGTAGTGCTAAGCACCAAGTTGTTGTTTATGTTCGCCAAGATGGGCGATATATAACATTACAATATGGTTACCTTGATATTTTTATCGTGTGGTAATGTGGTTGCCATGGGGATAATGTATATTAGAGTTAAATTTAATTGGTTTTTTTCCAGCAATAACCTATGAATATCAGACGATTTTAATTCGATTTCTTTAAAAAATTTAACCATTTTCATTGCATTTGTTCAAGCTACTATTTCAGTCTTCTGTTGTATTTTGTGCTATTTTCGAACATGGATATTTCTAATATCATTGGTGAGTACCAGGACATTTTTTTAGTTTAATAAATGCAGTGCTTTTAATTATTGCTGTATTTTTTTTCACTTTTTATAACGCATTTTTGAACGCATTTTCGATGAAATTCTTTGAAGGAACTCGCAGTTTTTAGAATATTGCACGTTCTTAGCACTTATTAGTTTGTATTCATTATTAATAAAAAATATATCACGTAATTATTCTATTTATAATATAATATATAAAAAAATATTACATATAATAATTATTTTATATTATTTGTTTATAATAATTGTTTTCTTATTTTAATTATTTATAAATGTTACAAATTTTATTTATTTACTAGCTTTTACCCGTGGCTCCGCTCGCGTTGATGTCTTTAAATAACTGTCCAAGTCGTAATTACACTGCTGGCCACCGTAAATGCAACACCTTGAAGGAAGCACGTAAATAACAGGAAATTTACAGCATACATTAACGGAGGGGAGATATGCAAATGATTAGAATTTCACCGCAGACACACATCACGCACGCCTGTGGCGCCGCCTCAAAGCGCTATTTAAGGCTAGAAGATTTCGACGATTTCAAGTTCGGCAATTGTGTTTTTCTTGTGGTTTTTTCAAAAAACGATCAGTTATGTCTCGTAGAAAACAGCGATCAGCTTTTGATCAAGTATCCGAGTTCGACAGAGGAAGTATAGTGGCCTACCGAGATTGTGGGATTTTTTTTATTGCTTGACTGGAACAAATAAAATTTAAAAATTCTAAAATTGAGCTCAGTTTAAAAAAACTGAAAACGAAATTTATTATAATAATTAACAACAAAAAATCAATAACTTAAAGTATTAATATTTTTAAAAATCGAAAGTATCTACGTTTAATGTATAATTTCTCTTTAAAAGAGCTCAAAACAGAATATTATTCTAAGATGCTACTGTATACCATACTATATGTTCTTCCGTCAGTTGCAAATATGCGAAGATTTGGGCATTGGACACACCGATCAGGCTACAGTATAGCAACAGTAAAACTGGAATTTGAACTCGTTTGAATTGAAATGGTAGGTCAGTTGGGATACTTGGAATCCGAGGTATGATAACACTATCCCTTTTCATGACATATGTTGAAATATTGGCAGCAAGTATATTCTGCATGTTTTGTGATCCAAAGCCTCGTTTCTTTACATAGTCGAGGAACATCGAGATTTTGTATAAGTATAACTGGTACATTTAGTTTTAATTGAATTTTATGTGAGGGTACACCCGAAAGTTCAAGTGAATTTAAGAACTCCATGGGATATGAAGTACTTTGTTCTTTATCCATGATTGTATTCATTGATAAATATTTCTTCATCCCCCCTTCCCCGCACGTCGTTTAAATTTTCAATGTTGATTTTATGGACAATGACATTATATAGTAGAGGAGCATCGATATTTTGCATAAACATAACTCGTACATTTATTTTTAATCGAAGTTTATATGAGGGTGCACCCGAAAGTTCAAGCTAATTTATGAACTCCGTGGGATATGAAGTACTTTGTGTTCTGTATCCATGGTTGTATCCATTAATAAATATTCCTTCATTTTCCCCACACGTCTAAAATTTCAGTGTTGATTTTATTGATAAAGTCATTTTTAGGCGCCAATATTAAACTTGCGCGCAACCACTGATCCCAATTTAATTTTTGTTGCAAGCCCGGGTAAATTTGAGCAATAAGATTTACATCATATTCTTCTACATTACAAAATTCTCTGGAACTAAAATATAACCTCCAGCATTTGCGTCCTAACATCCATAACCGATTTTCAATTGCGTCTCTGCATAATGTTCTGAATCTACGTCATTATGAAGATGCTCTCTCATATTCGTTTTATGACTGAATTTTTCAAGTACCTCCTCCTATAAATAATAATAAATCCTATAAATAAAGTACCATTCCTCCGAAATATCTGTACTTTCTTGTAAATCCTGAAGAGTCCGATTTAACGCTCCTATAGCTTTCTAGTGAGACATCGTACTTTCAACCCACACTAAAAGCTTGCATTGTGGAAGCATCCTGCCTTGAGAGCTATTTTTTCTGAAATTTCAGATAAGTGAATCTTCAAATGCAAGATTAAGCGATAATTTTAAAACGGAATGTGCAGTACGACCGTTGGTCAGTAAAATCGCTGCTATACCAGAAGAAGCCATAGCAACTGCTATCTTCTAGGTTTTTCTGATGGCCATTAATAATAAGTTTAGCAAAAACGTTTTTTCTGTTCCTCCAGGGACCTCGAGATAAAAGAGTGCACCACTGCCGGATTCTATTTTGCGTAACACTTCTTGGAAAACGTGATTTTGTTCTGGAGTTAATTGAGGGATAAATTCTGTTACTTGATGTTACAATATATACAATCGTAGCTTAATTTTCTCAAGTGATTTCATTATCGAAACCATTTCCGTCGACACGTCTAGGGCTAATCATTCCAAAATCATGTAGCTTTTTCCTAACTATTCTGAAAACCTTTATTGCTTTTCGTTGTAGATGTCTTCATTGAAAGGCAAATTCGTCGCAAAATATCTTCCGCCATGTAGTCTTTGTACTTATTCCAAAAGGTTTGAAGATTAGAAAGACCGAAGATGAAATAAGTATTGCGTAAAGCTCCCTAATTTTATTCGGCGAGTGATATTGTATGGATTTTTCTCCATAGAAATATCTAGTATATATATCTTCAAAGTAATACCTCTATGCAAAATATCTAGGTTCAGTATAAGTGAAAAATTTTGTGCAAAATATGAATATTGTATAATTAGGTTTAAAAAATTCAAAGTAATAAATATTCGATAAATCAAAACTTTTTATGTGAAACTGTCAATTAATATTAACATAGAATTTTCAAAATCACGCTCGCAATTCGCTAAAACTTTATTTCATTTACCTCTTTAAAAATTGGGAGAAAATTGGCATTGTCGGAATTGAGAACTTCTTAGCCAACTTGGCGATATTTCTCAAAGTTTGAGTTTGACATTTAACAAACGTAACGTAATAAACGTTAGACGTTTAATAAAAAAACCATTTAAAAAATTGCTTTTTGTAAAGATGCTAAATTACTCTATGTTTCAGTTATTTGTTACAAATGTGTGTGAGAAAATGTTTATTAAAATTTCCATTATTGACCAAATGCATAATTTTGCGCCAACTTGACGGGGAGTAAGCAACGTCAACGTTTTACCCGTATAGTTTCCGTTCCCTTAGGAATATAGAGATAAAATATATCCTATGTTACTCGCTGATAATGTAGTTTTCCATTGGTGAAAGAATTTTTAAAATCGGACCAGAAGTTCCCGAGATTAGCCGGAGCAGACAGACAGACAAAAATTTTAAAAATTGAATTTTTGATATAAGTACCGTACATACCTTTAAATTCAATTAATAATAAATTAAATGTAAAAAAACTTTTTTAAGAACAAGCTTTTATTTAAACGCGCTAAAAAGAATAAAATAAACTTTTCCTTTAAAACTTTTTTTACTATCAACTTATAACGTCATTACACAATTTATATGATATAAAAGCTTGTCGCAATATTTAAGTACTCATATTTACTTAGTTTGAATTTTTAAAAACCAAAATCAATCAGGTCAAGTTATTTATTTTACTTGTTTATCTACACAGGTAAATCTCGCGACAAGCTTTTATATCATATAAATTGTGTAATGACGTTATAAGTTGATAGTAAAAAAAGTTTTAAAGGAAAAGTTTATTTTATTCTTTTTAGCGCGTTTAAATAAAAGCTTGTTCTTAAAAAAGTTTTTTTTACATTTAATTTATTTTTTACTTTTTAGTTATCGCTGGACAGGTTTCTCAGCCTGTCCATCTCATTTAACGCTGGTTCGCCATCCCTGGTTTAGCTGAATTAATTCTCGCAAAATGGTATTAGACTAAAAACACAATTTTTTTAAATCCGTAATTTTTAAGCAATTTTTTCAATCTTCATGGAGATTTTGGCTAACATTGTTCTACACACGAAAAAAAAAGGTTTAGTGAGATTATCTTCATAAATGACAAAGTTATTAAATGTTTAATTAAAATTTTGACTATTTTTGAAAAACTTAAAGAATATATTATTTATTTGAAATATTTTGAAGATAAGGGATGTATTTCTCTAAGGATATTACAAGAAAATTTTAATTGTTTATTAAATACTTCAAAAGGGATTTAAATATTTGTATTAATCAATAAAATGCTTAAGACTAAAAACGCATTTTGTAATCAAAAAAGAAAGTTTTATCAAATAATGATAATTTTTTGCTGGACATTGAATATCTTCTACGTAAGAATCTATTTTTTTTAATTGCTCAGATCATCTTTAGAAACTTGATTTTGAAAAAATAAATAATTAAATTCAAATAAAATTAACAGATTCTATTTGTAATTAAATTTAAGGACACATGTCGTAGTGTGTGTTTAGATTACTGATGATAAAATGAGGTATATTTAAATTACTCGTAGGCTTAAAATTAGAAAATTTCTTTAAAAAATTACTTCATTTTATTGTAAAATTATTTTTTTTAATCGAAAATATATTGCATTTCTAGATAATATTTTTCTCTTATTGTTTTCCTAGCTGATTCCTTTTTGATGGGTAAGATACATTAAAAAAATGATCTTTCCGATTCTGTAATTATTTTTTGTCTGAGTTTCATAGATTAAAGTTAGATAAATTATTTAAAGAATTTCTTCAATACTCCATCTCAGTTTAACTTGGCAGCGTTGAGAAAGGTATACAATGTACCAATCTACTTGAAAAATAGCTCTACTTTTTTGTTTTGAATTTAAATCCAAGGAAATAGATAGAAATTTGTAAAAAAATTGCATACGTTGTAGAAATTAGATTGTTTTTACGTTGTAGAAATGTAATTATTTTTTAGACAAAGTTAATTAATACTGTCAATAGCGCAACGTTATGAAATTCCAGTTTGGCTGAAAACCGATTTTCGACGCCAACTTTTGTCATTGTTGTAACAATAAAATTATTACAACAATGCAGATATATCCAAGTTGGCGCCCAAAACTAGTTTAACATTTTTAATTAATATCTTTTTAATTAATTGCAATATCGGAATATAAATAGTCAAAACATGCATTGTCATCCAAACTAAACGTGTATACAAAATTTCAGCTCAATGGGAGGAAGATATCAGCTTCAAAATTGAGTTGCAAGATTCCACCCGAACAAATTACATACATACATACATACATACATTGTAAGTTAAATAAAAGCTTTTAAAAAGCTGCTAATTTGAAATTACAAACAGACACTTCAATTTTATTTATTTGTATAGATAATTTTTACTAGCTGGTATACCCGGTCTTCGCACGGGTGAATTGAAAAGTTAAGCAATACATATTGAAGGATAAAGAAGTTTTTAATGAGTTAATTTTACGTGAATTGCAAATTAAACAAAAAGAAAAGCTTTTTCATATCTCAACTGAACAAAAAAAATCCACATTTGTTAAATTTTAAGTGTGTAGATCTAATAGCTGATAGAAAGGATTTTTTTTTTATTTATAACGCCCAGTAACTCTCTTGTGGGTCTATTTTTGAAAACACCTTCCTAAGCTGATCTCTGCTCAGCAAAAAGGACACAATGTAACAAATTTTATGTAATGAACGCTTAAAATAGTGTAAATAGTTTATATCTTTATGTGTAATACGTTAATATTACTTTCTGTTGCATTTATTTTATGTTAAAATTGTAATATTCGAAAGCAACGCCGTTCCTTACATTATAATAGCGATTCAATGGAAACATAGCGAAATGTTGGCGATAGAGCCAAATTGGCACCATTTTTGGCGACCACGTTGGCAACTCCCCGATTGACTGAATGGTGTAGAAGTTGATATGATGTAGCGCCACCTGGTTGGGAGGTGCAACAAAGAGAATAGCACAAAAACCTTCTCCACAAAAAATACATATACATGCCAATATTCATAGTGATCGGTTGAACTGTTTTGGAGTGAAACGAGATCATATTTACAAACATCCATTTATATATATATATATATATATATATATATATATATATATATATATATCCTTAATTCTTTATTTTTTTATAGTATTATCATAAATTAAAGTTGGAGTGAACTCATAAATTCAAAATATTTTGGGAACATTGTTTGCATTTGAAAATTAATCGCTTTTTTAGTTAAATTCTAAGTGTTCTTTGTCTTGAAAGTTATTTTATCAAGTAGTCAATCGTAATGCTAAAAAGAAAATATTGATTTTCAACCAGATAAACTGCCAACATTTTTTTTATTTATTAATAGGAGTTATTTTTTTATCCTGCTGTAAATAGGAAGATAATAAGTATAATAAATTAATCGAGTATTTCTTGCACTGTTCCCCCCCCCCCCCCAGATCAAGTGAATGTTAATTGAAAAGTAGATTATAAAGCTTAGTAAAATTTTGAAAGATAGTTTTAAAATGATTCACACATTAACTAAATGATATGGTATTGACTCTTTTCTTTATTTTCTTAAATATTTGTGTTATCCATTTTATTTGTTACATATTGCCCTCATTTTTGTTCCTTAATTTTATTTTAGGATAAAGATAGATTTAATTTTTATACCTACAGAAATTAACATTAGCATAAAATAACAATTTTTTTCGCCTAAAAGAATAAATATTTTGTTTTAGCAATATCAATAACACAACATTATGTTCCTAAATATAAATTAATATGCAACAGTGATTAGTATCAATGATTATTTGTCAATTTTTTAAAAAAGTAATATAGTCAATATTTTAATATAATATTTACTATCATTTTATTTAACTATGAAATAATTTATATAAATATTATTCTACTTTTGTTTTATTTCTTTCATCGTGTTTTAAAAAATACAATTCGAGTCTTTTTTTTTTTCTGGATGATTTCTGGCATGGAATGTTATTTTTACTTCTGTTCCAAAAGAACCATACACAGGCAGCCATTTTGAATTACCCTTGAATCAAATCATGGTTGGATGCTAGAATTTCCATAATACATTGATCCCACGTGAGGCACCCAATGGGGAAGCAGGAACCTTACTTATGCAAGGTCAGATGTGACCCTCTCCGGTCCTCCGACATACCAGATTTAACGACCAACCCCAGAGTAGTAGTAAAACGGCCTTCCATTCTCGTTTTTATGATCTTTTGTGGCACGCCGAGATCCATTAGAGAAGATTCTGGGCCCCAAACCATACAATTTGCACGACATAAATTGATTTATTTTACTTCTACAACAAATTGCTCACCCAGGGCCCTCAGGCATTGAGATTTACGACGGGGCGAACGGATGTTTGGTAAATAATTGACATCTGCACGGTGTTTTCTTTGGCACGTAGCTGAAACTGGATAGCGTCATTGTGGCCAGAAGGAAAATAATAAGAATTACATTTCGAGGTGTAAAGATTGCCGCTTTGTGGAACGTTAAATTTCAGTTTATGTAAAGAAAAGAAAAAAACAGTCCTTCTCTTTTTAATTTTAAGATGACACTAAAATGCTCCCTTTCCTCAGTTGCAGTTCTAAAAAAACGTATGATTTGTTTGTGTTGTGCGAAGGAAGTTCAATAAATTCAAACAAATCTTGTTTTAACCAGTGCCGGTTTATCCATTGGGCGCTTGGGCCGGGCGCCCAAGGAGCAGTAAAGGACTTAAAGGACCCAGACAAGCTGGACTTAACCAGATTTCCTGGTTATAAATTTCAATTTGTCAGTGCCAAGGGGGCCCGTAGATTTTCTGCCCCCAGGGCTCGAAATGAGCTTAAACCGGCACTGTTCATAACACGTACAAATAACAAAGCTATTGAAGGAGTTTTCGAAAAAAATTTTTATCGTTTGTTAACTTATTGTATCCGACTACCCTAAAATTGTGAATTTTGCCAAAAATTGACAAATTTTATGATTTTATTTTATAGGACATCTTATTAGCTTTATAAAAATACCAAGTTTATTACTTTCCGTTCACTAGAACAAAAACTGCAGGTGTTTTAGTAAGTGTTTTAAAACTGCAAGTGTTTTAGTAAGTGTTTTAAAACTGCAAGTGTTTTTACCCACTACTTTAAACAATAGGTCATACTTTAAAACGCTTTTTACTCGAAATGTGTTCCAGCGATTGCTCAAAAAGATTCGAAAATAATTTACTGAAATTTTTTGTGTATGTTCTGTGTAATAGTAGAAGTGTTTTAACCTTCAGATTTATTAATCACCGTTTTATTACAAAATTTACAGTTCCTTATGTGAATATAATCATTGTTTTTTTAAGGGATTTCATATAAAAATAAGATAAAGTGCTCTAGTTTTTGTAAAACTTAAAATATCTCTTACCTTGAAGGTCACTTCAAAATAGAATCACGTAGCAACCCATCAGAAATGAAAAATTAAAAATTTGTTTATATACTTTTGGTACAGAATGGGTCGCGTTTATGTTATTTTTTGTCAATTTTAACCCATTTTTCCCCATTTTAGTAATAATAATTTCTTTTTCTCTTCTTAATTTTAGCATATTTTTCATAAAATGTATTAAACAAATCTAAAAACAACAACAACAAAAATCCCCATATCTCCATTTTTGTAAAAAAAAAAGTTGTCACAACCAGTCGGATATTTTAACTTGCCATATAACATTAGCATCTGCCATTAATTTAACTTAACTATATAAGCGCCATCTGTTTCTCAAATACATCATTAACAGATAAGACGTGTACAATCTTTTGGTTGCTATTTTAAAATATATTTAAAAATCTAAGCGAAAAAGCATTTATAATTGCTTTCGGAAATCTTTAAAAGTTAAGGCAAAACGTATATAACAATTTTTTTATCAAAATTGTATATACGTATATATATATAGAGAGAGAGGTAGAGTCAAAATTCTCAACAAAAGAGAGATAAATAATCAATAATCATCAAAACTGGAAAAAAAACGAAATGGTAAGATAAACTAGACATAAGATTTTAGAAAGGATATATTAGAAATTATAAAAATAATAGAATTTAGAAAATTTAAAAATATGGATGCTATAGGATGCTAAACATTGCTGACTCTCTTAGGACAGCTTTTATATATAAAATACTTTAAATAAAAATGGGGTTGAATATCTTTTTTTTTTTTTTACCTTTCCCCTTTCTGTTAATAATACTGAGCAAAAACCTATTGAAAATAATGGATAGAATATATAAATCCATTACAAGAAAAAGGTAACTAAGCTAAAAATTGCATTCAAAAATCCAGACCTCGAGCTAAAACTGAGTACAATAAACAAGTTATTGCCAGATTCTGGACCAAGTTCAAATTCAGAGCATGGGAATGACTGAATAGTAGCACTTAGCAAAATTATGGAAAGAATAGAAATAAAAAAATAAATAGCGTGTATAAATACTACCATTACTTGAAGGACACTAGGATATTAAATGTATTAAAAAATTACTACGGTTAAAATAAAACAAAGATAATCGATAATTTTATCTCATATTAGCATAGGGAGGTAACTATATCTATCAAGGAAAAATGATAAATTTATAATAATAAGCTATTGACAATCTAAGGAATTTTAATCCTTACTATTTAGAATTTCTTTATTCAAATAACTATATAATAAAATTAATTGAGTATTTTTGAATTTGGCAATTATTCAGTGAAATGTTTATAGTTTATTATAATTTTTTCTGATTTTTTTAAACAAGAAGTTTATATTGTATATATAAATAAAATGTTAACTAAAATGTATTAAATTAAAAATTTTATATCATACTGAATGCTTCCAAAAAAGTACACTGGAGTCCAAAAGTTAAGCATAAATCGTAAAATGCGAAAAACATGGAGTAAATATTCGTAAAATTATTCCAAATTTCTTGCGGATATTAATTGGGTGAAGAAGAAACATTGGGTTGATGCAAAACTTTTCAGTCGACTACGTCCTGCGCGAAACACCGGTGCATGTCAGAACGCGGAGAAACCGATTCACGCAGCATAGGCAGTTCAGACAAGTTTCGTGCAACTGTTGTGCGAAGGAACGTTGTTAACCATCAAACAAGGTGAATGATGGCACAAAGAAGCCAATTGGACATGTTTACGAAAGGAAGAATCGTTGGAATGCTGGAATCCTCACAATCACAAACCGAAGTGTCTCGAATTCTGAATGTGGACCAGTTTGTGATCTCAAGACTGCGGTAGAGGTTTCAAAGAACGGGAGATGTTACCCGACAACCAGTATCAGGTCGACCAAGAGTCACAACCCCTCGCCAAGACCGATATCTGGTAATAAGTGCGCGACGTCAGAGGGGCAGTACTGCCAGAGCACTGGGTTCGGCACTCACAGTCGCCACAGGAATACGAATTTCGAGACAAACTGTTTACAGGAGACTCAATCATGCTGGGCTGTATGCCAGAAGACCAGCAGTTTGCATTCCCCTCACGTCTGCGCATAAACGCGCTCGTTTGAACTGGAGTTTGAAACATCAATATTGGAGTGTGGGACAATGTGATGTTCAGTGACGAGTACCGGTTTAGTCTGAGTAGTGATTCTCGGCGGGTAACGATATGGAGAGAACGTGGAACACGTTTTGAACCAAGAAACATAACGGAAAGACATTTTCCATCAAGGGGAGTAATGGTATGGGCAGACATCATGATGGACGGCCGCACAGACCTCCATTTCTTTGACACGGGGTCTGTGACAGCTCAAAGATACAAATACGAAGTTCTTGAGCCTTATGTCCGCTTGTTTCGAGGTGCTGTTGGTCCTGACTTCATATTCATGGATGATAATGCGCCATGTCACTGAGCGGTGCTGATTAATGACTTCCTTGAAACGGAAAAAATCCAACGCATGTCGTGGCCTGCGAACTCCCCTGATTTAAATCCTATCGAACATGTATGGGATATGCTCGGGAGACAAATTTCAGCCCTTTCGCACCCACCAAGCTCCGTTACAGAACTGAAGAGAGCTCTCCAAGAAGCTTGGAACCGTTTGAGCCCACAACTCATTCATCAACTCATAGCAAGTATGGTAAATCGCTGTGCAGCGTGCCTGGCTGTCAGAGGTGACCACACGCCTTATTAAACTGCAGCATCAGTATTGTATTTAATGTTTTCCTCTCATTTTTTCTTTAAGGGGAGTTGGAAAGGTAAAATTTTTTTAAAAGGTGATTTTCAGGTTATTCCATTTTTAAATTCTTCAGCTCAATACCTTTCCAAAAATACCTCATTTTTTATCTCTAGCTTAATTAGAAGTGCTAAAATTTTGTTTTTAAAGAATCGTCTAAACGCGAGTCACCGATTTAAATGGACAGAAAAAAGGTAAACATTGCACTTCCTCTTGGGTCAGCTTGAACTTTTGACGTCATTTTTTAAAATTTCTTTAGGGCATGTTATGAAACGGATGGGATCTCGCCTCCGACGTTTCAAAGCAAAAATGAGGGGGCAAAAATTTTCACATGGCAAAGCATTATGTGGCAAAAATAGATTAACAGAAGCAACTATTGATCAATTGCAAACATATTATGGTCTTGCCATTCGAAGAAATTTATCAAATGTAAAGTGTATGAAGCAAGCTATATATATGGGCAATATTTCTTCACAAAATAGCTACGGATAAAAATCCACAGCATGAATTTTGTAAATCAGGTCTTGACACATGATGTCAGTGTAAGAAGGCTCAATTGGAAAATAAACTTTATCTCCACAAACATAAACTTCCAGTTGCTGTTGTTGAAGCCATTAGGCCTATTTTTAGGGACCTTTCGGATCCAGAATAATTGAATAAGTTCTTGCATGGAAACACGCAGAATCCGAATGAAAGCATTAATAATGTTATTTGGTCTCGTGTCCCCAAAAAGACATTTGTGCACATAGAAACACTTTCATTTGGTACATATGATGCTATTGCATCCTTTAATAAAGGGAATGCAACAAAGCTGGATATTTTAAAAAAACTTAACATAGAGCGAGGATATTATGCAACATGCTGCATGGAACATCTCGACAAAGAGAGCAGTACAAGGGTAAGATATGCCAATTTACAGAAAACTAAGGAGACTAGAAAAGTAAAAACACTTAAAAGAATGAAACAAGAAGATGAAAATTTAAAAAATGCTGAAAATTTGGAATGTGGAGCTGGAATGTTTTGATAAGGAACTTTTTTTTTATAAAAATGTTTTTTTTTCTCAAAATGTCACTTTTGAAGGTTCGATGTACCTTTTCTCAGAAAGTATATATCTGATGTCAACAAAACTTACATGACACATTCTTTATATATTCTAGTATATACTGAAATGAGCTTTTAGCAAAATTTTGTATACATTTTTTTTTATAATTTTTTTTCTGTCGAAAAACACTGTTTTTTCACTATACATCAAATAAAAAAAATTTAAAGAAAAACTAATGGAAATTTTTAAAAAAACTCATTTCAGTATAATATTAGATGTATGCTTAACTTGCAAAAAATTTTGGGGATTGTATTTCCAACAGGTTTTTAGAAAAGGTACATTGAAAAAGCCCTTTTTAACATTATCAGTATAGAGCGTCCCTTAAAGTGGGAATCCTTGCTATCCTCAGTTTTCTTTCAAACTGCTACTTTGGATAATAAAATTATTATCATTCTTTTGATTTGCTTCATTATTTTATAACCATTTTTACACTCGGATATCACGTTTCCCGCCATTCTGATTTACAGTTCCTTCTTATTCACATAATTATTCAATTATGCTTAACTTTTGAACACCAGTGTAGTTCTCAATTTTTTTAAAAAATTATAATGTAATTTTGATTTTATATAAAACACATTCATGGTTACTAAAACAATCTAAATGTATTGTCATCATAAGAAAAATATATATGTAAAAAAAAAAAAAAAGTTCCTATGCATTTTTTTTTCTCAGCAAAATTTTTGGTAAATTTATCAAAGCTCTTTTAACAAAAATGTAGGGTTACAAATATCGTTTTAAGAAACATTGTTTCCTAACTTGATAAGATATTAAGGTTTGTTTATTTACTTCAAATGGGTTCCATTTTAGCAGCTAAGCCATTTGCAGTCACGGCAAGTCCCCAAGAGTAGGAGCCATTTCCTTGGTAGCACCATCTAGTAGCGGCTCCTGCTACCAAATTTCGACGTTTGAATTTTATTCGATTTAAACTCTTGTCGGATGCTAAATATTGCCGAGAGCACCAGAGCAAAATTGATACTCAAGGAATCATCTACATGCCACATAATCGTATTACATGCGTTCCTACGATTTTCGCACCCAGAAAATCCATCGACTCCAGCCGGGATTGAACCCGTAACCTTGGGCTTACGAGGCGGGCACGCTACCTCGATTGAATTCTTCCATTCATCGGCGCTCACAGAAGTAGGGTTAGGGGGCTCAAACCCCTTCCATTGACCAACAAAGTTTTAATTTTCTGCATAAAGATTACATCTATAGATGCTTTTGTCTATGTTTTTTTACAAATATAACCACTCCCATGAAAGTAGCCTGTGTACGTCTTTGCTCCAAATGGCTTTTTTTTACTTAAGTTTTCAGGAAAACCATTCTCATTTTCTCTCCTTAAAAACTGTATTCTTAGAAAATCATTTATCTGGAGAAAAATGACTATTTTCAGATCCCGATGACATGGCAAATTGTTAACTTCAAAAATTTCATCGCTTGGATACATGATTTCCAAGTAACTGAATATATCTACTTCCAGTTAATGATGGCCGCGGTAGCCAAGTGGTCAAGGCATCGGATCATGGCCGGCGTGTTATGAGTTCGAGCCCAGTACCCCTGAAGACCCGCCGTGTAGGGGAGCGATGCACGTTAAATCTGTCGAGAACTCAAATGTCCTCCCGTTGGTGTGGTAATTAGGAGAGGGAGGAGTCAGCTCAGGTGTCGTCTGCGTCACTTGACCATGGTTCAAAATTACGCTGTCCGTCGCCAAAAGCCCTCATGTAATTGAACAGTGCGACGTTAATATTCACTCATTCACTCCAGTTAATCATTGGTTCAGGTTGACCAAAGGATCCAATCTATGTCTTATAAAAACAGCTCAAACCACTATAATGAAACCACCACCAGCTTGCTCAGTGCCTATACGACAACTTGAGTCCATGGCTATTCGGGAGAGATCTATGACATATTCGAAACTTACTATCAGCTCTTACCAACAGAAATCATGACTCGTCTGACCAACCAACAGTCACTCAGAGCTCAACCAATATGTTCATGAGTCCAGCCAATGTGTTGCTAGTAAAAGCAGTCTAATCGCTCTTCTGTTACCATTTCCTTTTTAATATCATACCTCACTGCATTGTCCACAGAGACACGTGTGTAGTATGTCCCAAATTGATTGCAGCTGTTATCTGGTTCACTGTTGCTTGTACGGTACTATTGACTACTTTAAACAGATATACTGGTCTCGTATATTAAGACGCTGTCGGGCACTGAGTTGTTCGTGATGGGAGGTTAAGCCTGAGATAATATAATATCGGCACATTAATGACATCATAAATCAAAAAAAATGTCGAATTTTCTAACATTTTCCAAATAGAATGCCCTTGCGTCTAGCATTCCACGTTCAAATGTCATAATCACATTAGAAAACTTCGCTCATGTTGTTGTTTCCAATGCCATCCAATTGACGACGTCAAATCGAGACCCACGAAATTCACCGAAGCCAGGGGATAGATTACATCTGTCGTTAGGCGCAGCCTTGCGCACCATGCTGATGACCGTGCACTTTGATCCATTTCACTCAAGTTTTTAGGAAGAACAGCCTGAGCAGTGGCGCCCACAAGGAGGGAGTCCAGACCCCTTCCCCCAAAATCCTTGATTTTTTCTCGATTGATTTTAATTCTATGTATATAGTACGTAAAACTTAATTTTTTGTTATTAATAATCAGTTTTATTAATTAATGCTAATTATTCATTTATTAATTAATTTTTTACTGTTTTTTGTTCCCGAAAATCGACCAAATAAAAAGAATATGTTGGACGGCGTATTGAAATATGATACGAGAATAGTGGACTTTCGACCTTGGTGCCCATTTAATGACGATTGAACTTGCAAAGATATAGCTTACAGAGATAACAGACCGTGTGTACATTCAGTATTATCTATTTGAAAATAAAAAGTTTTTTTTTTTCTAAAGCTGTGTGCTTCCTCTCGCAAGCAATTAAGCAAACATGGAAGCCACGACGCACAGTGGTCAGTTTTTTCGATCTGGCGCACGGAAACCCCAAAAATGAAATTGAGTGGAAATAAAAAACAGCCCACAATTTAAGGTCCTTTTGAGTTCCCTAGCCATGTGGTAAACATTTTTTGTCAGTACGCGAATGGAAATTTTCAACAACCATCTGCATTTATCGGGTTTGTTCTTTCTACAAGAAACACTTGCGAGTCTCATTTTCCAGTCGGAAATTCAATCGTTTCGTCTAAAAAAGATTTTGCAGATTTTAGCGGGATTTTTTTAGAAAATACATGCCAGGGATAAGTAATTTCTTGATTTAACTTTCAAATTGTTAAAATTTCCGCTCGTCTGTGGGGGGAGAAATGGATGAGGTACCGTAGAAATGAAAAGTTCTTCTTCAAGTTGAATGATGCGTGGTTGTCGAGGAGAGTAAGATTTATACCATTCAAATCAACTCCAGGTCGACCCTTAAAATCTTTTGGGGAATCCACGGCAAAGAGGGAAAGAGTGCGTCCTCTTCTTGCTTCAGCAAGCAAGCAAGAACTAGCATTTGCCACAAGAATGCCAATGCAAGCAGCTGGAGAATTGCCTTAATTTTGAAACAAGTGACTAATTGCTCACCTAAATGTGCTATTGGCCTGTAGAAATGCTTAACTCGACAGCCAGAATCCGCCAAAAAAAATGACTCCTGACCAAGCCTTGGCTCTTTATGTCGACACCAAAATGTCAATATAATAGAATAAAAGGAAATAGCAAAGAGTTCCACGTTGATATTTACCCCAACTATAATAAGCTTATAGAGTCTAAAATTAACTGTTATCCACCTGGTATCGTCATTGATGAAATATCAGCAGAAGTTTCAATGCAAGCGCTTGTTTACCACTCCTTATGCAGATTAGCCAAAGCTCATGAAGATGTTTTAAAACAAATTTATACCAGAAATAGCATTATATCACTGAAGACGAGATATAAAACTAATGCATGGTAGACACCTAAAGGTTCGCCAGGGTAATAATTTTATATAATTTTAGTTTCCATCATTTGTTTTTCATAAAAATAAAATATTTCGATATTATGTGAAGCAAAAAACTTTAAATGTGGGAGATATTAGGCTTTTGGTTGAATTTTAGCATGTATATCATTTCATTATTTTTTTTCCTCGAAAATTAATTAAGATTTTGTAAAATCGATCCATAAAGGAGTTAAAACATCCTTACAAATATTACAAAAAATTAACACAAAAGAATAAAATTTAAAAAATTTTCCAATTTTTTAAAAAAAATTAAATTTGTAAAATTTTGGGAATAATACGTGCAGAAATGCTAAAATATAATTTTTAAGTACATAAATAAAAAAAATGCTTAAAGTGTGCCGAGTCCTTTTAAACACTACGTATTAACCTTTATTGTATATGTACAATATGTTTGAATGTATTTATTTAAATATGTTAAAATTTAATTTTTTTAACATGCCGCTTTATTTCTTGTATATATTCTCCCATGTGTCGAACTACTGATTCTGTTAATATCCTTAGATCCTTGTTTAAAAACTAGTTCCCCTCAGCAATCATTTATTCTTGATCAAATTCAAACTTGACATAAATTAGTTAAGAGCCTATTCACCTCATTTCTTGATAAAAAACAAAAGAGAATAACCAATTTACATTAATTACTACGATTTTTGATCATTAGTAGTGGCGGATTAAGCGGGTGTCGGACCTGGTGGCCGCCAGGGGCCCCAAGCTTGATGAGTGCAAAGGCCAGCGACAAACCAACCACGCCACCTTGGAACAAAAAAATGAAAAGAAAACAAAGATACAATAAAACCCCGCTAGAAATTTATCGACATGCAAGAGAAAACCTAATGTGGAAAAACTTGAAAATATTTTTAACAATATCGATACCGAATGCATCAGGTGAATGATCTTTTTTAGTTTTAAAAGTGTTGAAAATAATTTAAGAAGTACTATGGAAGAAAAGACAAACTGAACAACATGGCCTATTATATACAGAATAAAATTTTTTGATATGGTAAAAATAATTGATGAATTTGCCAAAGAGAAATCAAACTGTTTTGTAAAACTGCAAGCTCTTAAGAGTAAGGTTTTAAATATTTTTTTATATACAGTTAAGATTTTTCTTTAGATGATGAGTTTTATTATAGCAATACATTTTATTTTGAGAATTTAAAGTAAGCGACTCTTTTCACTATTTTATTTTTTCGACTCTTAAGCCCATGGGCCCCAAACCTTTTACCACCAGGGTCTCCAGCTGCCTTAATCCGCCTCTGATCATTAAATATAATTATGAAGACTTCAAAGCTATAAAATAATTTCCGTGCGCCAGATCGGGAAAACTGACCACAGTGCGACGTTACAAGGTGTAATGACACAATGAATTCGACTTGAACAATATTTTAATTTTTCTATTCAAAACTACACCCGAGGCATAGATTTTAATCCTAATGCCAGTAAGGACTTTCATGATCTAGCGCAGTGATTTCCAATGTGGTCTATATAGACTCCCAGGAGTTTATGACGACCTGCAAGGGGTCCACGCCAGCGAAAAAATAATTTGGGGGTCTATGATAGTGGCTTTTATTATAAACCAGATCATAATCTTAAAAAAAAAGTGTCTAGTGGAAACCAGATTTTACCAATTTAACCGATTTTACTAACTTTAGTAAGGTTAATTTGTGGTTACTACGTCACAGCATAAAATTTATTAAGACAAGGACTATTTCTTTCCAGAATTAAGCTAAAGAAGTATCATATTGGACGTTGCAAATTTGCTCAAATGGTCACAATCTGTCAGGACGTTTTAAGCTATGTTAAATATTTGAATGACCTTTACTCAGATATTAAAACTAGGTTTGAGATAGCTTTTTTTATAATACCGCAGTAGTCAATTAATCTATACTGTCATATTGAAGAAAAATGGAACTGATCAGAATAGACCTTAACGGACGAAAAAATAAACTTTAGAAACGGGTGTCAGCAATTTTGGTTTTGAAAAGACATACCTATTATTTGTCGCGCATTATGCAATATTGTGAGGAAGTATTTAATTGCTTTTCTAGCGAGAGGGAGTTTTAATGAGTTCGCCAATCTCAAAAACAAAAAAAAAGAAGGGGGGGGGGACTGGACACTTGCTAACAAACGAAATTTAGGGTTAAACCTGACTAGATTGATATTAAATGTTGAAAATTTGTTATGGAAGCGCCAGATATTCATCTCTCTCATTAAAAGCATTTGTTTTTGTATTAATTTAATTCATTAAAATAGGTGCTTCTTAAAAGCTATACTTCACTACAGTTAGAAATTTAATTCTTTTAAAGTAAGTTGTGAGTGAATTTATACGTCGCACTGTTCAGCTACACGAGGGCTTTTGGTCACGGTCCGCGTAATTTTGAACCATGGTCAAGTGACGCGGACGACACCTGAGCTGGCACCCCCTCTCCTACCATACCACACCAACGGGAGGAAGTTTGAGCTCTCGTCAGATTTAACGTGCATCGCTCTCCTACATGGCGGGTCTTCAGTGGTACTGGGATCGAACCCATGGCACGATGCCTAGACCACTTGGCTACCACGGTCACAAAGTTGTAGTACCATCTGTCAAAGACATTAAGTTGATAAATTTGCAAACATTCAATATTAAGTAAGCAGGGGTCTACCCGAAACCAAAAAAACATGGCAAGGGGTCTATGGGACAAAAAAAGTTTTTGGACCTCTGATCTAGCGAATTAAATCTGTCTATAGGCTCAAAATCCTTTCTCTGGTGTGACATGGAAGTTTGGAGAGTGAGATGTCAGCTGACATTGGTTCACAACTTCGAGGTCTGTCGCCTATAGCAGTGATTCTCAACCCACGGCCCGGTACCTGTTCGTGGTGAGACTAATCCCCATCTGGTCTAGTGAAACTAGACCAGATCCATTTATCTTCACAAAGTCTAAGAACAGCAAGGGGTGAGCAACAGCCTCCTCACATGGAAAACCCCATACATTGCAGAGTGTGCTGAGGAGAAAAAGGACTGATCTCACATTTGGTGCAAATTGGGAAGCTTCTTTTACCACCTTCAAAATTCATGCACCTCAGGTGACCAGTCGAAAATCGCGAGAATGCCGTCTGTCCGTGGATTACATGGTACCGAGCCGCCCACAATGAACATTAAATCATTTCCATTTTATTTACTACGGTGTATTTCTCTCTGGTTTGCGCGACTTTCCACAGAAATCACTCTATAATCCTTGTTAAATCATTTTGTTTCTTTTTTGGTGTAATTGTATTTTATTCAGATGGCATATTTAAATAGAATTAAATTAAAATTATTAAGTAAAAACAATCAACATCCCATCTTCAGCGGGCCACGGCGATTAAAAGGTTGGGTAGCACAGCCCATAGGTTTCGTGTTGCTTCAGGGTGACGCTATCAAAAGAAGCGACAATATTACTCATCGTTCAAAGGCTCTTAAAGAGCGAAGAGATTCAACGATGGCCAGCAAATGTATTTGGATCTAGATTCAATCAAACACATGTGGGACACTAAGAAGATGCTTCGTAGCAAATCAGCTGCAATTGGCCCTACAAGAGGAACAGACAACAGCTCATTGACCACTTTGTATCTAGCATTGATAGCCGATGCAAATACAGGAAAGGAATCGTGATTATATCCTACACTAAAACCCAAAGATAGTCACCTATTACATGGGTTTTTCGGTCCTCTATCCAACTGAGCTCAAAGCTAATTTTTCAATGAAGTTCCTTTTTGCACGCTTGGATTTCTTTTTCTCTGAAAGTTTAATTCATTTTCCTCATGTTCTATCTTAGGAATCCTTGTTACTATTTGAAACTATTCTGCATAAAGTTACTTTAGGAAAAACTATTTCCTCAACTTTTGCACATCAGTGTGTAGTTATTCAGAATACACATAATTGTTAACAGTTAGTCAATATATACAACTGTTAATAATCATTTTTAATAAAAAAGTACCAATATATTTTTTTTACACATATGATGTATATCTTTATATATTATATAAATATTCTAAAGCTAAATGTTTCAAAGGATTTTATTTTTAATTATTTTGCCTTTTAATATAATGTATGCTAGTTCGTATTCAGGGAAATTTCATTTTCCTTTCTTGTACTGAAATACGTTGCAATGTTTTCTAATTTTTAATGCATTTTAACTAAGAATTTATCCAAAAAGATGGAATTTTACATTTTCAATGAATTGGGAAAATTGATGCATAACTTTAAGTCTTCAAATACAGAATAACTCCCCTTTCCACTCTCTAATATTTTTAATGCAATGATTTCCTTAATGTTTATATTTTACACTATTTTTTTTTAAATATATCAAAAAAAAATCTAAAAATTAAGGCATTTTTCAGATGAGATTTTAAAGTTTTTCCCATCCACAAGTTAATACAGTAGAACCTGGTTTTGAGGGGTCCTTTTTTTATGCGATCTTTTTTATGTAATACATGAATTTTGATGACTTTGGCACCACTGTAATGGTTCCTATCCATGTACCAGTGGCGGGGAGAATGTTAGGGCCTCCCTGAAAAAAGTCAAGTTTTGCCTTTAATATTTCATAAAGTGGGTAGATACATACTTGAAGTTAATTAGGCCTTGAGCACCCTAGAACCCTCCACAAGGTGGGGGTTGAAAGGGCTACTACTGCAGTGTACACATGTACACTTCAAGAAGCTCTGTTCATTTGTTATAAACAGTTTCCCGACAATGCATGCTCAGTTGCTTTCTCTCAATGCAGCAACAGCCCGTACTTGATTGAAGAAGAAACTTTCAATGATAGATTATGAAGGCAGACAAGAACCGGATTCTTTGAGAGCGGATAAAATATATACAGAGATATAGCTTTCCAACAAATTTTGGAAAACCTTTTTCTTAAAATAGATATCAATTCTGAAAGGAGTATGAAATTTCAAAAAGAGCTTCGATCATACATATCTGGTTATCATGACATTTACAAGCAACTGACAAACTTGACCTTTGTTGCAAAAACCTATCTCTTACTTTATGGTGCCAAAAAATAAATCAATTGAAATTGTATCTTCAAGTGACGAAACTGATTTTGAACTTATTCATCACAGGATGAGCGCTTTGGATTACGAGTAGCAGTGAATTATTCATGTGCATTTTGAACACTTCTCCATGTATACAATGAGAAACTATGTTTTTAAATGTTTTCATGTGTAATTTATTTATTTTGTAATGAAAGTACTTTCTCATAAATTTCGTAAATAATTGCAACTTTTTTTATTCTGTCCCTCTCCACCGCATAAAAAAAAAATTCTGTGATATTTCGACGAAGTTGTTTGTTATATGCATGAATTTATGAATATATTTCTTTGTGCATCTTTTTTTATGCGGTCTCTATCTACCACACAAAAACAGGTTTAACTGTACAATTACACAAATATTTTGTGATACAAACATTGATACTGTTTTCTAGCTAAATTTAAAATAAACTTCAATTGATCAATTTAAAAAAATAGTTTGATTAAATTTAGAAACTAATTATGAAGCGAAAAAATGCTTGGCACAATCAACACTGATTTGCGTAATCACAGCATACAAGGGACATGCTTGATTACTTGTCATTTAAAAACAACACCTCCAAAAATTTCACTTTTAAGCATCTATATTTTAAAAAGGGAAAATTTTTGGCATTTTGATATATTTGTAAAAGGGGTGTTTATTACACTTTCTTTTTCAGTTCTGAATTCAATATAATTTTAAGAAATTAAAAGCATTTGTTATATATTTCCAACAGATTTGAATACTTTGCAATTTAATAAACTGAAGCAAATTATAAGAGCACAATTATGATTAACATGTTTTTCACATTAAAATAGAGATAAATTTTGAAATCAAGTAATAAAAAAATTAATTAAATGAATACTAAAAACCTTAAAAAAGTTCATATACTTAATATTTTTAATGTACAAAAGAGCAGTTTGTAATGCACACATTAAGATCTTTTAATTTCATCCAACATTTATAACATTATAAATTAAGGAAATACTATAAATGCATTAATATAGCAAATTATAAAATATGTTCTAGTTTCATAACATATATATAAAAATAGAAGACCAGTTGCATATAAATAAGATGGTATCTATACTCTTAGAAAATCAAAATATCATAATTTGCCTCACATTTTTATTATATTACAAGATTCTTTCTTCTACACGATGCCTATTTTTCATAAAAATAGATATTGGTGAATTTTAAAAAACACAGCTTTTAATTTTTAATGAAAAACTTCTTTTCCTAACATTTTATATATAAATAAGTATGCATAACTTTTTTTTATTCTTATGATTTTATTACCACAACAAAACTATTGCAATGTGACCTTTTATATTTGAAAAGGGAAGTCAGTATATAAAGATGGTTAAAATATGAAACATGATTTTTTTTTGTGCATTTTCAATTTCTGGAATTTCCAGGAATTTATAGAACCATTCATAACTAAAAAACAGTAAAATATCAACTACATCATTATTAAAAATTTTCTGAGTACCGTAAAATCCAACATATAACACACTAAAAAAAAAAACAGGATTGAAATTTATGGGAGCGTGTTATACGCCAGGCATAAAAATTATACCTTTAAAAATATAAAAAGGGACGTGAATATAAAAAAATTTAGACTCCTAATGACATACCTTGAGAACTTAAAGAATTGTAGTTCTAGAAGTATACAATTTTTTCAAAAGCCTGGGATAATACCTCGAATAAATGACTTCAAAAAATAAGAGCATTGCATTAATACAATTCAGGTTTCTTTGTAAAAAGGAGGGGGTGGGGGGTGCATCTTATGTGTCAGACGGTATTTGTTTTTTTATAAAGGAAAAGTGAGGGTAACATCTTTACTCTTATTCTTTCAGTCAAGATTTTTTTCAACTCAGGCTGTATTAAAATATATATGGAAATTTTTTGCATTTTTACATGGTTTTAGCAACTAAAAAATGTGTAAACTACACACACAAATATCTCGCATTGAAAAAAATTATAAGTTAATGGCAATTATGTTAAACCTGATCTGACAATAACAAAACAAGAGAATGCATAAATAAAATGATTCAGAAGTTAGGCCCATACCTTCAAACACTTTGTATAAGAGTCAATAATGATACATATATTAAAGAGATGAAATAATACTGTTATTCAAATGCTGAATGCCTAACTTCCCATGGTAGATGTTTTTATTGAATATTTTGTTGCATACATTAGAAAACAAATATTTAATAACACATTAGAGCCATTAATATTATGACACATAGGTTCTGTTGCATACATTAATCTCTTAATTGAAACATGAATAAACCATCTTGAACATCCATGTCTAATACAATGCACACAAATAAACTAGAAAAAAATAAATCAGTTAAACGCATTAAATTATATATAGGAAGAAAAATGCAAGGATAGATCAAATTTCTCCGTCTTAACTAAAACTAAATGTTAAAATATTAAAAGTCTCCTTAAAATAATTAAAGGATTTTTATTCACATAAAATAAAAAATGTATGATGTAGTTTAGATGACAAACCATGAATCACACAACTTTTATTAACACAAAAATGAAAAATGGTTTTTTACACAATTGAGAAAGGTCATAAAATCCAGTAAAAGGAAATTCAAGGTTTCTGAACTGGAATTGGATTCCTCAGTACCATTATCACTGAGTCACCACGTAGAAACATTTTTGAGATGTAGCGATCTTTGTTGACAGGCTTCACCCTTTTCTTGCCTTTGTCAGTTCTAGGAACTTCTGTCCACATTTCCTTCACATTTTCCAGCACCATATTGCAATGTCTGAATAAGAGATAAAGCATTAAAACAGTTTCAGGTAAATAAAAACAAAATACTGAATCAATTTACAAAGAACACATTTATGTTATTAATTCTAAATACACATTAGGTGCATGTCTTTTGTTTCCACAGAACAAACAGTACATTTAATTCTTAAGGGAAAATCCAATGTTAAAGAAATTCACACAAAATAAGCCTTTATATGTGGACATATAAATTTAATAACTAGTTGAATTAAATTACCCAAGCAATTGTACGTATTAAGTGTACAGACACTAATCTATATACATATATAAATGGATGTTTGTATATATGAACTCTCTTCTTTCCAACACCGTTCAACCGATTACTAGGAAAATTGGCATGTATATGTATTTTTTTGCTATCCTCTTTGTTGCAGCTCCCCTCCAGGTGGCACTCTTTTGCACTGTTTAATCAATCGCCAAGTTGCCAACATGGTCGCCAAGAACAGAGAAATTTGTTTTATATATATATATATACATAAGTTCTTTTTTAATGTTAATCTATATATATATATAAATGGTTGTTTGTATATATGAACTCTCTTCACTCCAACACCGTTCAACCGATTACTAGGAAAATTGGCATGTATATGTATTTTTTTGTGGAAGATTTTTAATATCCTCTTTGTTGCAGCTCCCCACCAGATGCCGCTACATCATATCAACTTCTGCACCATTCAATCACCAAGTTGCCAAAAATGATGCTAACTTGGCTCCATCGCCAACATTTCGCTATGTTTTCACTGAATCACCATTATAATGTAAGAAACAGCGATGCTTTCGAATATTACAAGTTTAGCATAAAATAAATACAACAGAAAGTATTATTAATGTATTACACATCAAGATATAAGCTATTTGCGCTATTTTAAGAGTTCATTACACAAAATTTGTAACAATGTGTTTTTTGCAGAGCAGAGGATCAGCTTAAAAGGTGTTTTCAAAAATCGACCCACAAGAGAGTTATGGGGCGTTATAAATAAAAAAACCTTTCTAACAGCTATTAAATCTACAGACTTAAAATTTAACAAACACAGGGTTTTTGTTCAGCCGAGATATGCAAAAAAGCTTTTTTTTTTTGTTTAATTTGCAATTCACATAAAATTAACTCATTAAAAATTTCTTTAACCTTCACAATCTATATAGTTTAATTTTTCAATTCACCAGTGCAAAGAATGAATATACCAGCTAGTGCACTAATAAAGTTCTTTTTTTTCATTCCTCCAACTAAATAACATTTTCCGATTAGTTCAAAAATTTTATGATAAAACATGAAACTATGTAACTATTTCATTTTTTGGTTCTCGAAATTAAATTTTTCATAACCATCATACAAATTACTATAATTAGTAAAATATGTCAATGACTATTAAATGAGCGATGCAACTTAAATTTTAGGATTTATAGTTTAAAATTAAATGAACAACTACTCCACTATTCAATATTTAAAACCCCAAGTACTGCCCCCCCCAATGTAGGGGTAGCAGGGGTGTACTTTACGCCACTGGCTCCGATAACATATTAAAAATGATTTCTAACTAGTTTTGACATCTTATGGCATGTAATCTAATTGTTGTTACTGAAACAAATATTTTTAGTACCAGTGTTTTTCGACCCCATTTTAAGAGATATGGCAACTTACTTGATATCACCCTTGAAACAATTGCTAAAATTTGTCAAAAGCATGTTAACATGTAAGCACCTATTTTTTTTTAAGTACAAGACAGTATACTGTCTTATAGTTTAATATATAAATTATAATACAAAAACTATTTTTGAAATTACATTATAAAAATAGAAGGAAAATGACAATCCTTCAGGGGATTAAAAAGGGTGGAATAGAATTCCTTAAGGATTGAACAGAAATACTGGAAAGTTAGAAACCACTGCATTAAAAACAATTAAATAAATTATTAGTACTTATAAATTGTGAGTAATACATCTTCTTACTACAAACACACACCAGAAAGTTTATTCTTATAGTAAAATCTAATATAGTGCCATAATTTATTTAAACACTAAGCTAACTAATACATCCATCCAAATGGTCCTCTGTGAAAAATTAACGCTTTCGTAATTCCCAATAACTGAATAATAGTTAGTCATTTTTGTTAAATTTAAAAGCCAGCAGTATTTTAAGAGATTATAAAATGGTCACAACCGAAATCAGCAAATATTTTTAAGAGAAAACCAAGTAGAAAGTTATATTGAACTACAATGTCAAAATATTTGGTAAGCCTTGAAAATAAATACAAGAGAAATATCCATGGAAAAAGCTACATTGCCACTTAGATAACGAATTTACATATTAACTTCATGTCATTGGCAACATTTGGCTAATTTAAACAAATTTTTGTTTACATTGGAAAAATATTGACGTTAATCAAAATTTTCAGCGATAAATCATTATCATGGGTTAATGCATAAGTACCAAATTTATGAAAGATAAATAGAAAAGCCATTAAAAAGTGCCTTGCCTATCAAATGCCTTCACTCTGCCTAAAATCTTTTTGTTGTTTCTACAATTGATGAGCACTTGGGTATTGTTCTTAACAGACTGTGTCAAGACAGAGAGAGGACCAGTGTTGAATTCCTCCTCTTCTCTTTTAGCCAATTCCTCTGGCGTCATATCACTCTTCGGTTTCTGGAGCAATCTGTAAAAATTTAATATATTTTAAAACTCTTCAAATAATTTTAATGCTTACCTATTATACTGACAACCAATTTCGTCAAAACAAAACACATCACTAAAAATAGCAATATGCAGCCAATAGTGCAAACTATTTTGCTCAAGTTCGAACATAATAACAATGATGACAACTTTTAGCAATATCTTCGGAATTGTCAACAATATAACACAAATACCATAATTTTTTCTGTACACAATGTAATTCAGAAGTACAGTAATACCTCGACTCGCGCAAACCCGGGGTTATGCGATTTTCAAATCTTGTTGATTTGTCTTTTGCCTGAGAGAAAAGAAAATTGATAATGTGATTGAAGAAGTTGTCAATCTTGCCAGGCAAATAAATTTTGAGGTTGATAGTGATGACACCCAAGATCAGCTGGATTCCCCAATCAAGAGTTGACATTTGATGAGCTTATAGAAATACATGAGTAAGAGCAAGACATTGAAGAACTTGAACCTTTAGACCCAGTTCAATCAGAAGATCAAATGACAGGAATTTGACAGAAGGCCTCGGTTTAATTGAAAAAGGGCTACAAATTTTAGAAAATATAGACTAACAATAACGGTATTTTTTTTTTTAAAGAAAACATGTAATAAAATTATTAGCTAAGGAGAAAATCTTATGGGAGAAAAGAACATCTTTGTGCAGGGAGACTATTTTGTTAGATTTTATGAACCCTTCTACATGAAAATAACTTCAGTTTGCCATTTTGTAACTTTATCCAAGATTTCATTGAATTCCCCCCCCCCCTAAATTGTTTTATTTCATTACTTATATGCAAATTCATACCCTGACATATACGGATTCAACTTACATGGTTATCACTCACTCCCAACTATTACATAAGTTCAGGGTATTACTGTATCAAAAAAACAAAGTAATTAATATAATAAGGAGCTTAAGATAAAAATCAACATGTTTTTTTAATTTTATTAAATACCTGGAAGGCATTAACTGCTTCCCATTATATTACATCAACAAATTACAAACCTTCATCATACACCCAATTCTTTTTTTTTTTATACAAATTTTTTGTTCTAGCACAAATTTCATAACAGGGAATTTATGCTCTTTGGATGAGGACGATTTAATTGAATTTTATGACAATTTATGGTCATAAAGAAGGTAAAGTTCAGATATAAAGAGCTGATTTAATTTGAGAGGGCTTGAAATTTGTTACAAGCAGGAAGCAACATTTTCTTACCCATGATCCTGACAAAGCACACATGTATTAAAATTTCAACGTAATCTTTAGCTTTGTGTAGTTCAATATCAAAAATTATATAAGCAACTTGAGAAACTAGAAAAAAACTCTGCTAGTAACAGACCTTGTAACAACAAAGAAAATCAACTGAGGCCATTAACAACGAAAGAAATTCTTTATTTGAATCAAAATCTACAATTATGCTAGACACATCTACTGATGATAGCATTTTCCATCCAGCTTATAATAAATATGCATGCTTGTTATCAAGTAGCAATGAATAGTTACTAGTAATTTTATTCCTAATTATCAGTTTTACTCACTATACACCAGAGATGCACAACCTTTTTAGGATGAGGGGCCAAAAAATTTAATAGAATCATATTGGGGGCCAAAGTATTACGCGATGGCAAATATGTTACAACGTGAAAACACTGTTTTATGACAATGTTTATGCATTTATCACAATTATTACTTACTCAGGTATACATTATGCAGTTGATAAATGAATGAAACACAAACACTTTCAAAGAGATTAAAATACTTTGGCTCAAAAAAAAAATCCTGATAAAAAGGTGGCAAACTTGAAATTATATTATCACAAACTGATACGCTCTGAGTGGCCGAACGGTTAGAGCACTGCTCTACCATGCAGGTGCCTCGGGTTCGAGCCTCCCAGATACTTGTTTGTTAAACTTAATCATGACTTTCGTTATTTATTATAATGGACATTTGCAAATTATGTAAATTGTGAATTTATGTTAATCTTTCCCCAGTTGGTTATTCTAGAACTCTCCACCAGGTTTATAAAAGTACTGCAGCTGGATAGGTCTTCAGTTGTGGTGCTTAAGACACTACGACAAAATAAATCTTGTATTGGGTAACATCGCCTTGTTCCTTTCTACGTGACAATATAACAAAGGAAAATTTTTTCTAATTATACAGAGAACACAATTTAAATTTTGAAAAAAATTAGTACTTAAAATTTGTAAGATTTAATGAGATGGCTGGAACTGAATATTTGAAGTTATTGATTTTACGTCAGGCTTACGACTTCTTTGTGGCAATACATAGAACAGAAGAAAGGTTCTCATCTGCTATTCTATTTCTTATTTTTGATTTGTTTAAATTCATTAGTGAGAAAGAGTGCTCACAAATTTAAGTGCTGCCAAAGAAAGTGGGGCATGCAGCTGCATTTTGCTTTAAGTACAAAAAATCCTCGGATAAGTTTTTATAAAATTTTAATATCGATTTTTCTTTGAATTGATTTTTGATAACATCAGAATTCTGTAAATCAATTAAGGCTAACTGCATACTCTCATCCACTAGATTTAAATCAACAGAAAATGGGGAAGAAAAGACATCAATTTTCGTTTGGCACTTTTTAAATCTAAAAATTGATCAGCAAATGCATTGTGCAAGATTTGAATTTGTTCCTCATACTGCATCTTCATGTGTGGAAATGTTTCATGCATTTTTTGGCCGTAGGGAAAGTGTGCAAAATTTTTAGTTTTCAGCTAGTTTTGAAATAAACATAATTTTTGTTTAAATGCCTTTACGTTACTTATCAATTGAAAAATGAATTGATTCTTTCCTTGTAGCTTTGTGTTCAAGTCATTCAAATGGCCTGCTATGTCTGCAAGAAAAGGCCAAATCATACTGGAAACTTACTTCCTTTTAACCTTCTAGTATACCACATCCGCGAGCTTCTCCTATACGAAAACTTGTACTCGCAGATAGCCATGAAGGAAAGATATTGAAAAGCCGCGTAATAAATTGAAAAAAAGAATACTTAATGAGCAACTGTAAAACAATTATTTGCTGTAATACTATTTTCGTATGCGATTTTTTCCTGTTTAATTAAAAAAGGTCCATTCCATATTAGATTACTCTTCTTTTATAATAGACATTCGCGGGCCAAAGTTGGCCCGCAGGCCATAGGTTGTGCATCCCTGCTATACACTAATTTTAATTTCTTTTTAGGTAATAAAAATTAATTGTTTGTTTGAGAAATATGTAACACGAATTTCATTATTACTTTTTTACACGGTATTTGAGAAAGTATTTAAGAGATTTTTCATCTTGCATGTGTGATTTTGTAAAATTGAAGAACATATCTCCAAATTTACCATATTGTATATATTTTTTTACAAAGTTTTCTAAGGAACATATCTATCATTTAAAAAAAAAATGTAGGGCGTATTAATAAAGCTAAGCATACATAAGGAAAAAAAGATATATTTTCTCAGATATCTGCCAACTTTCATTCTTGATTTGGAGGATATCTCCCATCTTCCTACCAAAAAGGAACACTTTCAATTTTCCTGTTTTTTAATGCATCTTTTCTTTAGCAGATATAAAAGTCATTAAAAATATTTTATATATTTTTACAGCCATATGCCTATATATATATACCAATTTTCAAAACTTATGCATCATTTTTTTTTTGTCAAAATTTAAAATTCCAAAATAACAATTACAAAGTACTTTATTTAATCATCACATTCCAATTTTTTCAAACTTTTTTGACATGAGGCCCTTTTTGGACAAATGTTTCCCTACTGTGTTCTACCTAAGTAATTAAATGACTACTAAAAATACATTTTCGTAATATTCTGTGGTATCCCTATATACCAAGGCATATACTTTGGGATCCTCAGCTATATTTAATACTTATTGTAACTAAAACATTAAGAAAAAGATGTGACATTCATTTTGGTTGTTTGATAAAAATCCATTCATAGAGAGGAAAATTTTAAATGAAATTTTACTTAATAAACATTCATTTTAATTTATCTCACTCTGGTTTTTAAAAATCTTCAAAAATTATATTTTAAAATTCTTTTATAACCCCTTCAGACTGACCATCTCAAACACATGTCAGCACAAAAACACTTAATTCATAGCTGTCACACATTTGTGCCACCAACTAAGAATGTTTGAAAATTTAAAACTTGACACTAGAACATTGGGTATTTGGGTTTTCAGTCCAGTTTTTAATGGATTGTTAGATTTTGTAGACGAAATTTTTCTGTTTTTACCTTTACAATGTTGAAGCATCAAAAATGTTTAACTGAACTTGAAATAGCAGAACAAATGCAAAATATTTCAAATATTGTTTTTGAAACAAACTCAGAGTACTGATTTTTCACAAATAATCTAATGATTACACTTCAGACATGTGCATGCTGAATACATCAAAAGGAAATACTTCTCTATGATCATCCACAACAGAAAATTTAGTACTTTTGTTCACATTTTCACAAAAACTCTCCAAAATATCAAGTAATTACAAGTTGAATGATTGTACTGTAGGATTAAGTATTTTTAAAATATGTTTCAAGACTGATACGTTTAACACAACTTTTGATTGGTTAAAAAATTAATCACAGAAAAATCAGCCTTATTCAATTACAGTGGTTCAAACAATTGGGTACATAAGTATTAGTGTCATTGCAGCAAAATTTGCACCATGACATCAAAACAAAGATTCTTACGTGTTTTATTTGTAGAAAAACAATTCTCATGGCACAGTTTTGGCAGCGGTGATGCTAATACTTAAGTACCAAGAATTGAGAGTACACCTGACTTTTATTTGATAAATTCAACTAATATAAATAACACATTACCAAAAAGTGCAGACATTTTTAGTTTTACACATAAAATTGAATTAATAAGCTAGACATAAAATTCGAATTTTTAGAAAGAAACCCTCTGTCAGCTTGCAAAATCAGAAAAAGCGTTTGGAGTTTCAAAAACTCATAAATTTAAGAATTATTTTTTTTTGGATGGAAGTAAATTGAACACATTTTCAGCAGTGATGGCCATCACACCATACGGCAGGGGTGGGCAGACTTTTACATGAGACTGTCTACTTCCAATTTTTTCAAAGTGTAGCAGTCCACTCTGTGACGTAGGTGTGATAAGCAAAAAAAAAGCTCAATATTTATATTATAACAATAATAAAGGTGCTAGTTTGCTATCCTGGGTCTATGCACTAAGTTGTTGTTTATGTTCGCCAAGATCGGCGACAACATTACAATATGGTTACCTTGATATTTTTAACATCTGGCAATGTGGTTGCCATGGGGATAACCTATATTATAGAAATTTTTTTTATTGGCTTTTTCTTGTGGTAACCCTATTTATTTCAGACGATTTTTTTCGATTTCTTTAACAATTTAACCACTTAATTGCAGTTGCTCTATCTTGCAAAACAAATCAGTCTTCTGTTTGATTTTGTGCTATTTTCGATTACGGATATTTCTAATATAATAAGTGAGTTCTAGGATATTTTTTTTAAAAGAATGAGTGTTGTACTTTTAATTATTGCTATAAATATTTTTCATCCATTTTCATTTTATTTTACTTTTTAAAAATGTTTTTTTTTAACATTTCTTGTTCGACGAAATTCGTTGAAGGAACTTGCAGTTTTTGGAACATTGCACGTTCGCTATACTTTTTATGAAATATTCCTTATTAATTATTAAACGTCATTTATAATTATGTTATTTATTTATTATGATGCTGTTTATTCATGATTATTTTTTGTTATTTATATTTATTATGTTAAACAAGTTCTTATTACACTTCTAATTACAATGCGATGTGATTACTCGCTTTTATAATTACTATTACTATTTTATATTATATTAACCTTTTAAATACTGCACTATGATTGAAAGGTAACATAAACTAAATTTTGATAAAAATCGAATTAAATTTAAAACATAAAATCTATAAAAGAAAAAAAATATGAAAAAAAAATTTTTTTTAAGATTTTTAGCATGTTTCAAAAATGGAACATTGGCGGGTACCATTAAGTTTTTCACGTGTTTTTTAAGAGTATGACCAATGACATTTAAATTCAAAAATCAGTTATTGTATGCATTTTTAAAAAGTAGTATCTTAACAAGAGGTGTCATTAAACATTTCCCAACGGGGTTTCATCATTCACCCCCTCCCCGTTATGGGGGGGAGGGGCACGATACCCGCGAAACAATTGAAATGGGCCTAAAAAATCTAAAATTAAAATGGGAGAAAAAGAACTAAAAGTTTGCGTGTGAATGAAAGAAATCTATCATTTTTTACCTGCAGAGTTTTTTAAATATACCCCAATGGGGGGGGGGCAGGTTCCCCGATGGGTGTCCCCTGTTTGCGCACATCTGAAGTAAACTTTTAAATATAATTCCAAAATAAAGCATATTAAGTTGAAAATATAATTTATACATTTCAGAAAATTACAATAACTTATTAGGAACAATAAAGGAAAACATCAGTAGGACCCAAAGAAATAAACAAATAACTTTCATTTCAAAATTCTCAAAGCTATAGTATAATAAAGTAAAAAAAAAAAAAAAAAAAAAAAACTAGAAAAATACTGATTTACCAAAATTCTTTAAAATGAGAAATAAAGACAAAATATATTATTGTTTTTTCTTATATGTGTATTTTTATGTCCTAAACTATTTTTATTGTCCATGTATAGCTAGGAAAACATTTCTGAAGCAATTTTTTTCGCACTTGAGGCATTTTTTCCACTGTGCTTTTCTGACATACAGGAGGTATTTTATCATCATCTATGCTTGCAGAAATTTCGATTTTGCAACAAACATCTACTGGTAGAACAGACTGAAAAGTATCTTCATCAATATTTTCCTAGTCAGTATAAATCACCCACTTTCTTCTAGGGGAAACTGACAAATATTAATAGGTTCTTCTCATCTGATTGTGTATAAAAATATTCCAAAGCCTCTTCTACAGTCCGAAATGGCTATGAATGTGTCATCTTATCAGCGTAATGGATATTCACTAACTGACGTAACACAAAATAATATAAAACCTTATTATGTGACGTTCTTCTCCAAATAAGACATACACTACACCTAACTATCAACAAAAGCACGTAGTAGTTACTTTTGCTGCAGCTGAGAAATTCACTTGAGATTGTCCAGAAACGGTTGAAAGGAGGGGGGGTTGAGAGAGGGAGCAGAAATGAAAGTCATAAATATTTTCTTCCGACACATACTATAAGTTTTTAGCGCTCAGAAACCTTTTCCCACTCTTATGTGAACTGTAAGCATAATAACTGCCTTGTGTGAAAAAGTATACCTTTACACGCCAATGTTCCATTTTTAGAACATTGAAATTTCAAAACCAATAGTAAAAAAAAAATATTTTTTATGATATCTTGCAGTCTATAGTTAAAATGATCATTTTTAGTTACTTTTACCAAATATTAAAAATATTTTTTAAATTTTGAATTTTATACGAATTTTGCCCGATCAAAAGTAGAAAAAAATGCATTATTTAGAATTTTTTCTCAGAGAGATTATTTAATTCAGCAACAATACTTCAATTTCAAAAAATTAATCCATACTTTTTGTCTTCAAAATAATTTTTATTAAACAATATGAATAAAACTGAATTTTTCAGAAAATTTCAAAGTTGATGTTCCAATATTGGAACATTGGTGTGTAAAAGGTTAATATTATACATAATAATTACTAGACAATTATATTATGAGATTATGTTATATATTGCATAATATTACTATTAGTAAATATTTTTTTTAGATTACATTGATATTCATTTTTTATTAATCTTGGTTATTTTCAATCTCTCTTCCTATATTCTTCTTTGAAATAGATTTTATTGCATTTCAAAAGTTCTTTAAAATTATTTTCCTGACGATCTACTACCAGTAGGTCGACATCTTGGATTCCATTCCAAAGACATGCACTGCTTGGCGCGATTCTTTATCGCGCCAAGCAGCGTTTGGCATGTAGACCCAGGATAACATACTAGTTCCATAATAAATACAAAATATGTACTTACCTACATAACTACAGTAAAAAAACTTACTCTCTAAAAATTCTGTTTTAAGTAAAACACAAACATAATTATACCAACAAATTTAATAATGTCAAATGATGCATTTATTATGCATCAAAAAAAATTCAAAATAGATCAGAAAATAAATAATTTTCAATTAAAGTTAATTCTTGTATAGTCTCAGTAGAAGACTTAGTCTGCATACTATCTGTACCAATCTTGAATATTTCAGTATATAATTACTAACTGTTAATCTTGCAATTGATTCTAAGTGGTTGTCTAAGGAATTGGAATGATACATTGTATTAATTATACCCATTGTTGAAAATGTAGATTCACACAGGTAAATAGAAAGAAAGGATGTTAAATGAATTGCAGCTTTTTTAAACTGGGATACTTCACTTTGTTAGATTCCAGAAGTTTTTTTTAAATTGTGTCCTTTTGAAGGGGAAAAAATTCATGTTTCAAGAGAGATAAAGAGAACAGGTATCATATTTTTAGTTATATTTTCCACATCAATAATTCCAAATAGGCAACACATGAATGCAACACAATTGGTTCTAGTCTAGTAAATTCTTGAAAATGTCTCTCAAATTCGAGGTGGAGTTTTATTATTGCATCATGATATTTCTCTTTACTTAAAATGTACCTCCATTTTTAACTAATTCATTATAAATACATTTGAATTTTTTAATTCATTCTTCAACAATTGAGAAGATATTAGCTTTAGCTTGTTTCTGAAAGTATTAACAAATCCAATCAGTTCTACTATTGTTTGATTTTTCTCTTGCTATTTTAAGTTTGATTCATTAAGTGTTATATCACAAACAAAATCTAAATGCATCATATTATGATAGATCCACCTCCATGCTTGACAGCAGGAAGACAATCATGATCATACGCTTATGAAGGTGATCTGCAAACATGAACCTTTCTTGTTGTAGGGAAAGTGTGGAAGACGATTCGTCAGAACATATTACTTTCTTCCATTTATCAATCAACCAGGTTTTGTGAGTGTGACACCACTGTAACCAATATTAGGCATCAACATCTGTGACAAATGGCTTGGGAAGGTGCCTTCTAAGTGAAATTATTGACTCTTGAGAATTTAGATGCTGATACAACTCTGTGTCAATTCACATTTTAGACGTTACAATATGCTTCAATACTGTCGATCTCTTTCCCCGAGCTTCTCTTTCTGTTCACTATTTTGCTGTGCTGAGCTTCTCTTAATGCACTGTGGGCAAGCAGTCATAACCTTAGATACAGTTCCTCTAGAAACTGGGATGTTTCGGTCAAACTTGCTCCAGCTAGACGGGCTCTCACAATTTGACCTCTGAAAATCCGAGAGATCTAACGTTTTATGATTTTGAAAAAATCCAAGACTAATAGAACTTCAATAAAGTCATCAAATATTACTAGAAGATATACATTTCTATTTATAAAAAAATTCTGGCAGCTATTGTTATACTTTAATGCTTATGAAGTGCATTCAAAAATGTCACTTATTCGCGGGTGTTTCCATTTGATAACCCTACCTGTGCTTCTTTTATGTATATTATTAGTATGCACGTCTAAGATCTTATGTAAAGGCAGTCACCCCAAAACGACTCGGTGGTCCACCAGTTGATCAACTTAATACCTATAGCCCACCCCTTAGCGAAGATTTTTTTGATCCGCGCCAAAATGGCGCCAAGGCGCGATTTTCGAACTCGCGACCGATGGAAACATGACGTTATGTCCGGAAGCGCTACAGATGGAAAATTTTGAAAAGCCTATGAATTAAAACAATTGAAATTGAGTTGTTTTTCGTACAAAATTTAAGACATTCTAAAATGGAAGAAATTGGGAAAACTTATGTGCTTAAGGGACGTCCTTTTCCACCGGAGGGTACAATGTGGTGATCGCACGGAGAAACTCCCGAAAAACATCATCATCCAACGAATGATCTCTCCGACGTCGCCACATGTATTCGGCGAGGTAGTGGTCAAAGTGGCCCTCCGTATGGGCAGCATGGTTCCGTAAAGATCGTTTGATCGCCGACCACGTCCCCCCCCTTCGATGGAATTCGCGTGAGCACCGGTTTCAGGGTCCTTAAAAGTCAGACTGTGGTTGACCCGCAAATGCTGATAACCTTCATGCGACAGGCAATTGTAGGCCTTCCAACAGTCCAAAATTATAACGGACCCCGGTACCACCCACTCCTTTATTACACTCAAAAGCTCCTCTTTCGTTCGATTAGCAAACACTCTAAAAAAACATTTGTTCGAACCTCTTTCAACTCCTCCAAACACCCATTGACCATTCGTAGGCTTGCCTCTTCCATACTTCATTTTCCCAAACATGCTCTCATCAATTTCAACAATTTTTCCTTCACCGCCGAGTGGTTCACTTTCATTCAAAACAGCAATCATACAGACCTCTCGGCAAAACATGAACCAATCAACAACTGTATTTTTATTCACTTTCACATCACTCACAGCAAACCCACATTCATAGACTTTCCAAAAAATGCCGCGTTAAAATTAAAATATCACACACTCAAATGACTTGTGGAAAACCATGTACCTTTTCTCACGCTATTGCAAACATCATGTGGATTCTCTCCTCCTTTCATATGGCATCTCCATTCATACCCATCAATCGTAAATTTCCTTTCTCTCAAAACCATGTCTTTCCCACATTTCGGACATTCATACCTGCTCGCAATCAAATTTTCATGCTTACACCATTCAATCAATTTTATTTGTCCCCTTTCTTCCAATAAAGCAAAAAAAGTAATTGTTAATCCTTCCTTACGATGACTCATTCTGAAAAACCGGTACTCACACGTACTACAGAAAGATTAATCAAGCGTGCAAAAAAACGAAATGGTAAAATTTTTCTATTATATATCGGAATTAGGGTTGCCAAAGTAAACAACACAACGGAAATTTTTAATTACTGATACCTAACGGTCATTAACGGAATTTTAATTTAAAGATGAAAATGGAAGGGTTGATAGCTTAGCGAACTTATCGCCCTGCTTGGCGACAAAAAAAGTTCAAAATTTTTTTCCGACAAGGGGTGGGCTATAATAGGACTCAACCGTACAGTTTCAAAAACCGGTATTCACTAGAAATTTTTTGAATTGTTTCTCATATGTTCAGGGATTACCAGTTTGTACAGTTTTGAAATACCAGTATTCACAAGTTTAAATACAGGTTTTTTGGTATTTACTAGAAATTTTTAAAATTGTTTCTTATATGTTCAGGGATCGCCAATATAGCAAAATATTATATGTCTTTGTGCTTATGTTATAGTGTTAATTATTGAACCATGATTAAAATATATAAATGAAATAATTTTACATCTATTTCAGAAGGTGAAGATATTATAAACGTCTTTATTCCGCTTTTTCCGTTCTTATTTTTATTTTTCCTAGCTGGCTCTACAGTTCTAAGGTAACTCATTAAATCCATCATCTTATTTTTTTTCATTGCTAGATACAGTGGGATAAACGACTGTTAATCTGAACTTATAAAAATATAGACAAATTATTTCTCTCTCTTAAATACTCCTAAGTTCCCATTGAAAGAGGAAGCTCATCAGCTTTCGTTCATCCATCAACACCTGTCACTAAAATGTTTGCCAAAAGGGCGAATTTTTAATTAAACTGAATACAAAGTTGCATCATACAATCACGAGAAGTTATAAAATATCTGAATCATTCAAGGCCAATTATAGACTCCGAGCAATACTGCACTTGCACAGGATTCAAAGTCTGATATTGTATCTGAGAAACCAAGGTTGTATTTGTGAAGAAAATGCGAAATATTTTGATATTTTTTATGTTGGCGAGTTTGTTTTTCACATTGCATCATACTTTCGGGTTCGAAATGTGTTTTTCAGATACTTTACACATATATACTCATAAATAAAAACCCATAATAATGAATAAGAATAACTTTAAAGTACACAAAAAACAGTTGATAATATTTCGGTTAGGTTTCATTATTTATATGATGAAAAGAAAAAGATGGCACAATGTAAAAAATGTTCTAGAGTTAAGAAGAAAAGAGATTAACCAAATCAAATTTCATCAAGTTTATGGTAAATTTTTAAAAATTTTTTTACCCACAAACCAATTTACATTCAAAAGAATTCGGTACAATTATCGAAGATGATGACACTAATGTCAATAGTGAAAAGGAACTGTCTCTTGAACAAAAATTAGAATTAGCAATACCCCCCCCCCTAAAAGAAATTCAACATACCAAAATACAATACAGAATCAGCTATATCCAAAATCATCCGACGAGAAATTGATTTATTTGAAAATAAGTGATTTAGAGGTAAATACTTGGAAAAAGCATATCGTGTATTGCTAATAGTACCACCAACTAGCGTAGATGCCAGAAGAGGGTTTTAGACAGCTGGTAATTTTTGCACAAAATTATGATCCACGCTTAATGACAGTAGAATTGATGCATTATGTTTTTTAAGAACACTTTTCAAAAACTTAACTTTTAAAACATTAAGAACATTTCAAAAATTTGTAATATTACCACAGACTGAATAGTGATGTTTGCAGTTTTTTGTTATTTAAATAAATAAGATGCTCCTTTATTTATTTTTTTGATTCTTTAAATGCTGTTATAATTTATAAGTTACAAATTATTTCTCGTGATATTTACACTCTAATAAAACTGGCAAGTAAAGAAAAGAAAAAAAAGGTTTTCTTTATCTAAAATTTCTAATACCGGTATCAAGTTCTAAGAAATACCGAATACCGGTATTGAACTTTTGGTCCGACATTACAATCCTTAGTTGTATGGCTTCATCCAGGGTAAAAAATTGGTTGAATTGTCGAATCGGCCAATTATCCCCCCCCCCCGCCAAGTGTTTTCTCGCCAAATCGATAAAAATGAGAATCTGGTAACCCTTTTGATTTTTGTATCAGGGGAGAAGTCGGATCGTGTTGCTACTCCAAAACACAACACGTGCCATATTAGCAATTTTTCATAATTTGGCGGACCGGTGGCCGATTCGACAATTTCACCAAAAAATTTAGTTGTTATAGATAGCATTATGAACCATATGATTTAATTGGATATACTTCACAACAATCTAAAGCAAGGGTGTCAAACTCAAAGGCTAACTTGGGGTAACAGACAAGGTTTAACTTTAAGTGGCCGTAAAAAAAAAATCAATACTCACAGAAACGTAAGTTTATTTTGAATAATACATTATAATAAACATAAATAAAGGAACAATAAAAATTCAATATTTACGTCCTGTGACACCTGATATCTCTTCTCTGCAACTACCTTTCCTATTTTGGAAGAAATTTTGATACTCTATTATATATTATTGTATGCCGATGTACTGGCCGGGCCACAAAAATGCTCGTTGTGGGCTACAAGTTTGACATCCCTGATCTAAAGGGAAGTGATAAAATTTGGGTTCAGATAGAAATTTCATTTTCCAGCAGGACAACAACAGCAAAACACATGGCCTGCTATGCCCAAATGTGGTGTCTTTTTTATTGTAAATAATGTTTACACATGCCACCATAGTCCCCTGACATAAACGTAATTGAAAATTTTGAGCCACACTCGAAACAGCGGTCTAACAACAGCAACAAAACCCATTTAAAACAAGTGTTGCAAGTAGAATGGTGTAATTATATCTTCAGATACCACCAAAAAGTTGGTCGAATCGGTACAACGACGTTTAGAGGCCCTTATAAAATCCAAAAGGACATGCAAATTAAATCTCGACATGCTAGATATTACAAAAATTCCATTGGTGTACTCTCAATTTTTAGAGGCAAAAATATGCATACAATTATTTAAAATGCTTCTGAAACAGTTCAATTTAGAAGTTTTCCGTTGATTGTTCTGTAGATTTATTTCACATTAAACCATTTATGTACAAATAAAAGCATGTTTCAACTCCTCGGTAAAATGTTTGAGCCACTTTTTTTCATAAAAACTTAAAAAAGAACAGAAATTCTTATTTATTTATACATATCAATTCTTAATTTTCACATGGTAAATCTAAGAATGAAGTTAGTCTAAACCATAAGACTGCTAAAGATTTTAGAAATAAAAGTGTTGAATTGTGAAAAGTGAAGACTATGAAATATACTTACGAAGAACTCATTGTGAAAACTTTTACCGGTACACAAAATTTACCACCAAAATTTTAATACAATGACCACCTCAGGCCGCCGAAGAATCTAACCGATATCAATGCAACAATTCAACTCAGCTCAGTTCAAAATAAATCATAAAAAATTACTTCAGTTTATTTTAAAATCAGAAGTATTCTATACAAATATTTATTTTTAACTTCAATGGCTTGTTTTTGGGAAAAAATATGATTTATTTTTACTTGCTTTAAAATCTAAAATAAAATATTTGAAAATGTCCTTTTATATTTTTTCTTTGTAACCATAACTGTTAGACTGCACAAAAACTTTTTAAAATTTGTTTATGTTTCCAGGTGAGAGATGAGTATGAGTGGTGTATCTGTCATTGAACATAGAGTTCGTTTTACTTTTATGCAGAAAATTTTGGACTATTGTACGTAAATAAAGGAATTCAACTTTTTGTCATGACTACTAAACAGGTTCCATTTTGTACCGACGAAGAACTTTTGGAAGAATTGAAGAAATTAGGCTACAATGATGTTGCACCAGATGTGTTTGAAATGATGAAAGATGATTTATCCAAATTGGTTTCTAAAGAACAGAAGAGTTCTAAGGGAGAAAAGGAATCAACATCATCAGATTTAAAATATCGATATTCTCAAAGACAATATCGTAAGGTTTTCAGAAATTCACCTGAAAGTGAAAACTCCATTTCGCCTGAAATAAATCAGAGCTATGAACTGAAAATTTCTGGTGGTAAACATGTTTCTGATACTAAATATATTCCCGACACTAAATACATTCCCGATGCGAAATATGTTCCTGATGCTAAGTACGAAAATAAATTTTCTGATGCATTGGATTCCTGTGATGATGCTCCTAAGATTGATTCTTTTGATCGATACATAAGCACTTTCAAAAATTATAAAAAGAATACTTATTCCAGGAAGCATGAAGCAACATCAGCTGAAAATTTACAAGTACAATCGAATGTTACTTCTAATAGTATTCAAGATATTAATGCAGAAACAGATTATACATCTTCATCAAGCACTACATCAATAGATATCAATAAAATCAAAAGAAAGGTGCTCAGGCACCGAGAAGGCAAACCAATAATAACTGAAGAATTTCTTGACATTCCAAGTATTTTTAATTCTTCTTATCCTGAAACTCAAACCTTAGACAACAGTAAATCTTTTTCTAGTGACGACTTGTCATGGAAATCAAATAGTTCAACTGGGAGCATATCTGCTGTAAGTCCAGATTCTGGTAGTACACCACGATCGACCTTTTCTTTATCTTCAACACGCTCCTTTAATCCTCGTATGACAAATCAACGTAAAAAGAAAAATGACCCTGTGGCGATGTATAATTATTACAAAAAGTTTTGGAATGAATTTAAGCCTCCAGGAGAGAAAACTCATGATAAACTAAGGTGGGCAGTTCGAGACAAAATGTTAGAATATAATCTTTAATTGGGATGAGTTCCTTTAATTTGGTTTTCTCTTAGTAGACATAGAATGTGTCTAACTCTATTTTTAATAAATTATTAAAATAATAGAAAAGTTTATTAAATTTTCTGAGAAATTTTAACTTAAGAGATACATTCCCATAAAAAGGTTATATGTAAAATGTTGATTATCATATCAGATTAGTGTTGATTGTGATATTTATATCTAATTAGCAATGTAGAATTTTGTACCTTTTTTGGTTATTATATAGTGATTACTGAAGATATGAGTAACTTGTCACACTTTAGTGATCAGTAAAAAGAGATAAACTCTCTGTAATATTTTAATTTCATTACATGAGCTGAGTATAAAAGCAATTCTAATTTAATGCTATTACTCTTGAGCACATTATTGAATCTAACATTCTCTTTTAAATCTAAACTTTGCTGTTATATAAGTCATCTTAATACATTTTTAATAGAATTAGATTAAAATAAAGTATTTGGGATTTTAAAAATAAAATAGGTAAATTGCAACATTCTTCTAACCTTTTTACTATAAACTTATAGAGTAATGAAGAATCTCTTTTAAAAACTATATAATTTAGGTATTAAAGTAACAGTTTATTTCTTGAAATTAAATAGATTTGGATACCTACTTATGTCTTATAACAAATTTAATGAAAATTAATGATTTTATTTAGACAGCTAAAATGACTTGGCAATCTAGATTTGATTATATATTTAATTTTTTTTTGTTGAATATGTTCTATATATTATGCATTGATTTATTAAAAAGAAATAAATTCCTTTGTTTTCTCAAGGACTTCAATTTGTATGAAAATGTTTTAAAGGATAGTAGATAACTGTAGAATTCGAGACATTTCTGAAAACAATATACAATAAAATTTTATTTCGATTCAATTTTGATTAGTGAATTGTCAATTTTACCAGTTATATCAATAATTTAATGTATATTATTTTGAAAAACAGAAAGCAATTCTTAGAATTTTTTTTTTCTTCCTTACATCCAGTTTTAAAACAGAAATGGCATACAATTTGTTCAAAAATAGTAAATTCAATAATATCATTATAAAAGGACAAGAGCATATTACAAATTTGGAATTAAACAGAAATGTCAGTATTATAGAAATTTCAAAGATTTTGGATTAAAGGAATTAATTGCAATCATAAAAATGGTAGGAAGATTGGGAAAACTATCCGATGGATATATTAAGACAATTATTTTTATTTATCAATTTGAATATTGAAATTTTAGTAATCAAGCAAATAGTCTTTTATCAAATGTCTGTCTTTTTTGTGTATGTTCCAGTTAAATATGGTTATTGTTATGATTGCATATGGAATGTAAATTTGCTATTTAGGATCTTCAACTAGATAATTTTCTCCAAAGCTACTATAATATGCAAGTACCAAGTTTATAAACTCTTTTATTAATGCTTTTTTGTAACTTAGATAATTCAGAATTGTAAATAGATTAAAGAGAATATAGTATTTTTTATCTACTTTAATATAGTTATATATATATATAGTTTTTGTAAGTGTTATGATACTTGCATATTAGTTCATTAACTATTTTTGCTAAATCAAAAACAGTCACAAATGCTATGCTATGCAGCCAATATTGAAACCTACTTTCTAGAGAAGAGAACAAAGTGATGCATTTTCAGAGTTATACAATCATTCCATTAAAGGAAGAATGTTAATGAGCTCAATATATCCACTTATTTAAAACAAGCAACCAACTGCCTGAGCTAAATAAGTATTTCATTTATTTAAAATTTCACTATTTTGAATGTTAAAATAATGGAATTTAAGTAATAAAATGTATTTATGCAAATAAACTGGTGTAAATTTTCCAATTTATTGAACGATGGATTAATAAGCAAGTACCTAAATAATATATGTTAGAGACTTGGGTAATAGACAATCATTATTCAAAACTCATTTTTATAAGATATAGAGTGGTGCTTATTGAAGGAAACAAAAGTAATAGATAAAACATCAGTATGTTTTAATTTGTTCTTGAATTTTGGAAATAACTTTAATTGATTATTTAAAAAAATTATAAGGATTTGTTAAATCTTTAGATTGATTCAAGTACTTGTATAGTATGTTAACCTTGTTGTTGGAAGTCATTAAAGTTAAAAATGTACCAAATTCTGATGTTAGTGTTTCATAGGTAACCTTGCATGTGTAAATTTTTATTTTGTTTCAACCATGAATTTTTTCCTTCATAAATTATTCTTCCGTAAAAATGTCATCAAAATGTGCAAAAAAGTTGTGGTCATACACAAGTACCTTGTTTCATTCTTTTCTTGAATTCCATTACATAATTTTTTTAATGTTACCAAGTGTTACTTGTGATTATAATGTACACATAAAATGGCAAAAGTAATGAAAAATTACTTATTGTACAATATGTTATAGAACTGATGTGTTAAAATTGTAAATGAAATGTAGTGCATGTAATAAATAAATCTGTATTTATTAATATTATGAAAGATTTAAGTTTTTTATCTTGAGAATTTAATATATTTAGATTTCATAACATATGAATCAAAGAAAACCAAATGATCAATTTGTTTTATATTAAAAATGTTCTATTTGATTAAGTATTTGAGCTACCGTATTAAGACCTTTTTAGTATCGCATATAACTTTTTAGTAGTGCTTACCATAGTGTGTTCCCCCGAGCCTTTTGCATTACATGAAAGGATAATAAATAGGGTATATGCCTAATGCTGCATCAGCCGTATCCATGATACTGGGCCCCCAAGAGATGGGCAATATTCAAAATAAAAATATAAAGTAGTCAACTAAGTAAAACTTTCCTGGAATGAGCTCTTTAATTAATAAAGCTGTAGCAATATTGTTTTTAAATTTGTTTTTAGAATCACATGAAAGTTGCAAAAATAATTAGATGTATGCTAACTACATAATTATTGTGAAGTTGGGTAAAAAAAATTTTTAAGCATCAACTACATTATTTAAGGAACTGTTTATTAATTTATTTCATTAATTTTTAGGAAAAGCGACTTGGAATAACAACATAACTCTGTTTTTCTGTTTGAGAAAAGTGCTTGTTTTCTGTTTGTTAATACTCTGAAAAACAAATTGTTTTGTATAAAAACTAAAATTTTTGTTGTCATTATTCATCAACAATGATACATTTATTTTTGAACCAAAAATTTTTACAGTTCTTATTTCTAAGATAAAACTTCATGCATGAAAAAATAAGTTACTTTTGCATATTTTTATAAATATAGAGAATAGAAATTTTTAATAATAAAATTATAAAAGAGATAGAGCATAATTTTTCAAACTAAAAAAAGTATTTTAAGATTGTGAGTAATTTATATTTGCTTTTCGAAATTTCATATTTAAATTTTTTTATTTTAAAATTATATATTTATGATACATTAAGATGTGTAACCTATAATGACCTTCTTGGTGTTAGTTACCAATAATTGAATGTATATCATACCATAATTCAATGAGATGAAAATTAATCTTAGTATGGTTGATAGAAAAAATTTTTAGGGGGGTTTCAAGAAAAGTCTTGTGTAGCTTGATAACTTCAAAATACAATTTTTGATTATAAAAGTGCATTGCTAAAAAAAAAAATAAGCAATTCTGGAAGAATATTTTGCTGTGTGTAAAGAAGAGACAGGTTACCCCATGAAACTGGTCTAGAATTTACCTTACACCTAAAATAGCACTTGAGCAACACTACATTGTTAGCATGGCATGGAAGTTTGGAAAGTGGGGTACCAGCTCAGGTATTGTCCTTGTCACTTGCCCACAGTTCAAAATAATGAGATTTGTCTCCAATAACCCAGTGTAGTTCCAAACTGTGACTGGCTGGAGAATATGACGAATTTTGAACTGTTTCATTTTTTAAAATTTGTTATATGCAAATTTAACAAAGCGAACAATCAGTTAACGGTGACCGTGAAGATAGCGCGGTAAAAACACCGAATGCGATTGTCAGCATATGCAATGCATTCAAAATGAATATAAGCAAGTTCTTTCAAAAGACCCTTTTAGATTGACAAATGCAAAATGGCATAAAATTGCTAGATTTCTATACATAACAATCATTGTTCGTTTTCTTTTACAAAATGACTTAAAAAAAAACTGAATCTTAAGTAATTAACTCAAATCAAGCAATAAATGGAAAAAAAAAAATTTGTAGCACATTAATGAAGTAAATGCTCGTTTACGCATTCTACACGAACACAGGCTCCACGCCTTTTTAAAAGTGATTATTTGACGAGTCGCGAGCACGGGAGTAATTAGCTAAGTTTATTTCCTCCACCTTTTCTTCTCGATCCTAGTACCACTGAAGATCCGCCGTGTGGGGGAGCGATACACGTTAAATCTGTCGAGAGCTCAAATGTCCTCCCGTTGGTGTGGTGTGGTAGTTAGGAGAGGGGTGCCAGCTCAGGTGTCGTCCGCGTCACTTGACCATGGTTCAAAATTACGCGGACCGTCGCCAAAAGCCCTCGTGTTGCTAATCAGTGCGACGTTAATACTCTCTCACTCCACCTTTTCTTCAACAATCCTTTGCCGCAGTTCGGTCCCCTTTTTGAACGGGTTTTTCTTTTATACAGCCCCAGTAAGAGAGACTGGCGAGATTTAAATATGATGAATAAGTTGGCCATGAAATGGAACTAAGACGTCCAATCTACCTTTTGGGATATTCCATGTCCAAATGCTCCCGTACAGGACGTGCATAATGTGCTGGTCATCCATCTTAATGAAACCACATGTTCCTATAGATGTTAAATGGCACATCTTCCAGCAGGTCTGGTAAATTGTTTCGAATAAAATTAAATATATATTTGGCTCCATTTAAACTTTTGGGTAACTCAAGCAATCCAGTTATTTTCCCGTTTAACACTTCGGTCGACATGTTGATTTTAAACTGAAATTGGGACCGGTCTTCACGCATTAAATGTGGGTTTTCCATAGGCCATCCATGTAAGTTAAAATATCCGCTTCTTAGATTCTGTTGTTTTTTTAATAATGCCATTTTGTAAAAGAAAACAAAATGGCAGTGATTGTTATGGATAGAAATGTAGCAAGTGTTGTACCATTTGGAAATTATTGCTAAAATGATTATCTTTTGAGGTTTTTGCGACAGTGAATAATAGCACTGCTATGAAAGATCCCGTTAGCCAAAAAATTACAGTGAAATTTGCGGTCCCAATACCCAATAATGTGGTGGAATGTACCAACACAGAGGTGTTTTAAAAATGAAGATGTTCTGTAATTAAAAAAAATTCTCTGTGATTGTTATGCACAGAAAAGAATAAGTGTTGTACTCTCTCTATTTTGGAAACTGAATGGGCCAACTTTTGAGAAATTTGCGTGGGGTTGTGTGCAATAGTTTTCTTTTTATGGTGAATCAATGTTAGTTGACATCTTTTTCACAAACGCTAATTTTACTAAACCAGCACAGAATTTTGTTCGACTTGTGATTGCGATTAATTGTATGGCTAAGTGATTTTAGTGAAAAAATCATCGCAAAAATTAGGAAATTGGTGGTCACAGTAGCTAATGATGGGATGGAAGGTGTCAATTTTCCACATTTTCGAAAATGTGTTCGTTCTCATTTAACCAAATGCTGGGGAATTTTTTTTAAAAAAAATTTCCCATAACAGATATAGCCCCACCTTTTACCTCGTGCCCGATTATCGTTAAGTTTCAGGACACCCTTTATATTCAATTTAATACGCAAAAAATATTAATAACATGATTTGTGTTTCTGTATGTTGCATTAGTCTATTTTTCCTTTTATCACATTCATTTAGAATTCATGAATTTAATGGTTTTAGTTTTCTTCCCCAATGAGCTGCATACTTGCAACTAAACCATTACAGATACGGCAAGTTCCTAAAAAAGAGTTGAAGATATTTCATTGGTGGCACCATCTAGTAGCGGAAGCCGTCGTATGTTAAATATGCCGTACCAGAGATAAATTGATACTCGAAGGATCTTTGATATGCCACATAATCATATGACATGATTATTGAATGTTTATGCATAAAACTTCTAATTTTATCTTAAAATCTGCACAATCTCATTTATTCAGCAATAAAGAATGTTCAAAAAAAAAAAACATATTTTCTATCTTTTTAGTTTCCCTAAAGTTCCCGAGGTCCTTTTGTGTCCGTTGTATTAATTCGTATATGTAAGGTTTCTCACATTTGTAAGAAAAAATTTCTAAAACTAGAGGAAAAAATATGCAGTCTGATAGAAACCTTTCTTATTTTTTAGTCTTTTTCTTACAGTATTGAAATAAATACATGCAATAAATAGTATACTCAATACCATTGCTGTTTTTCATCAAAAAGAATATTCAGCAAAATATATAAATCCTTCTATTTCGATATAAAAAAGAATTATTATTTTCTATATATATATCAAGAAAAATGAGGAAGAATCAATAGTATATTTTCATCGAACTCAAATAGAACAAACCTGAAACGAATTAGTGGCCGCGGTAGCCTAATGGTCATGGTCACGAACTCGTGGCCAACGTTCGAGCCCTGATACCACTGAAAACCCGCCGTGTAGAGGGATTGATGCATGTTAAATCTGTCGAGGCTCAGCATCTTACTATTGGTGTGGTAGTTGGGAGTGCCATCTCAGGTGCTGTTCTCGTCGCTTGATAGTCGTTCAAAATTACGAGGCCAGTCTCCAGCAACCCTCGTGTTGCTTTATAATGCGACGTTAAACACTGAAAACTCATAATAGCTGGTGCGAATTAATTGAATTAAAAAAAAAGTATCATTTGTAGAGTCAATTTTTTGTTTATTTTTGTCAAATTAAATAATTAAAATAAAAATTAATTTATACGTGTTTGAAAGAGAAATTTCATACATGTTTTTATCATAAAAAGTAAAGACAAATAAACCTTTGATTGTGAAATGTACTTGAAATGTAAACATTGAATATATTTTTGTGCATAAAAATAACTAAAAGAATTTTTGGAGCTGTATGATTTATAATTATCTTTTGATTTAACATTTTCTCAATCAAATGGATTAAATAAATTTTGAAATGTTGATTTTTTGTATTGTTAAATCTTCTGATGTAAGGTGCTTTAAAATATTCACTTTTTAATCTTTTTGTTAATTGTATTTACAATAATTTCTAATAAATGAATAGCTCCAAAACTCTAGAATAAAAAGTCTTTTTCTGTATCGATTTTTGCAAAAAGAAGAAAAAAACACGTTTATTGTAGTCTGCTAAAGGAAAGCCAAGATAACTATATACATTTTTACAGAACTTTTCGTGTTATCTGGGAAATAACCAACTTGCTCCCATGGGTTTTTTTTAGTGAAAAAAAAATCAATGGAAACCAGATGTAATACTTACAAGAACAAGTAATTGAAGTGAAGTAACTTCTTCGATGGTTACTATGACGACGCTTGTTCTTACAAGCGAATCAAGGAAAATGGTTCTTTCTAAGAATATCTACAGTTATTAATTATTTGAAGAAGGAAAAATAAGAACTATTTGTGTCGATTGTCTCGAAACAGTATTTCTATTTTCGTGTCAAATTCTGATATGTTTGGGCTCTATTTTTATACCTGTTTATTGGTGTTTTCAAAAAAAAAAAGTTTCAGAATCCCAAAAATAAAACTCAGTAATATGGAAAAGATACACTGAAAAATTAAAAGAAACCGTATTTTTTATTTTTATTAAAAATGCTTCTTCTGACAACAACCGTATGATTATTTTAAAAGATGTAGTTAAAAGATTAAATAGTAATTTAAGTGCAGAATTAAAATGGCGAAGAATTACAAAAAAAATAAATTTACAACAAATAATTTACTAAGCAAGTTTTATTCTTTGTGTTTTAATAATAATCTTACACAAAAAATAATTTCTAAATATGTTTTCTTAATTCAAAAGTACTTCAGTTACAAAATATATAATTTTACAAATTAAAAAAAATTACCTATTATTAGAAAAAAAAGATTACATATTAAAATTAAAGAGAGGTGAATTCTTAGAAGACTAAAGTATGTCATTTTTATCACATTACTTTGAGGTTGATCAACAAAAAAAAAACTACTTATGTGTAATAATTTTCCTGGAAACACCTTATTACTTTACCTAAAGTACTTGGTGTAATTTCCTAAAAAAACAAGGTCAATTGCGTGGAAAATACATTTAGAACGATACACAAGGAAACGTTTTACTTCTCTTCTAAATCTATGTCATTTCGATATGCGAAGTTTAATAATAATAATAAAAAAAATACAGGTTTTTATTACCGATTGCTTATCGCAAGTATTTTAAAATTGCGCATTCATATTGTTACAAATTTGCATGGGTGAAAAACAGCTGACGATTCCAATAATTTGAATAATAACAGATTTATTAGTAGACAAGGACAATCAGATGACTTCACAAAAACGATGTACATGCACGAAGAAATATTATAGAAGATTATTTATACAATAGTGTTAAATGCACTCGTTACAGAAAAGCTTCACAACGTTCCAGAAATAGCTCTCTAGAACACTTCCACTAGCAGACGAATAAAGTCTTTCTCTTGACGCAGTTAACGCAAAAGAAGATTCTGTTCTCGATTGACTTCTCATCCTGAACTGACTCGACCTTTGGTTCGAAGGTCATGGAAATTTCTAGAAGGGCCAATCCAGAGCTTTCTCGATGATTCCTTGGGGATATCGTATTTTTCGCTAAATGTGTCTCCAAGGACATTAAAAGCACCAATCTGGTTTCCCTCGTCACATCTTCTGTGGTTGTCATAATCTTATTTATGTGGTCCACACTGGGAAGTGAACTTTGCCTGTAAAACTCAATTTTCCCACAAGAGTATTGCTGTACGGAGAATAACATATGTGGCGAGTTTATGTATTCTCTCGCGTTACTTGAAATAGTTTGCACCAGCAGAAGACAACAAACATTGAAATTTTAGATATACTTGCGCTACAAAAACATAAATCTCACATTGGGAACCCAAATTATTTTTTCGAAAAGACTTGAAAATATATTGATTTTGATTGCTTTTGCTTAAAAAATACACATACATTTCCTATTATTGGTTCATTTTCAATATTTTTCTTTCGTTTTGCATTATTTTCTTTGGAGCTTCTTCCTAATTTGGTACAATGCTATGGATAAGCTCTACTTTGTAAACAACAACGTTAAGACGAAACCGAATGACTTCCAATCCTGCTTCCAGTGTAATGTTAATCTATGAGAAAACATCGAAATTCAACTGAGTTTTTCAAACTTCTAATTCAAGTTTTTGAAGATTTTCTTGAACAATATGGATAGAAGATCACCTCTAGATTTCAGATTCGGAATTTTATATTATTTATTCCAGTGTCTTTTCTAAAATACCTTGGTGATTTTGCTATATCTGAAAGAAGAAAAGAGTACTAATGAATGCAGCGCCCCATAGTAAGTTTTACGGTAGAACTTGTCTATAGCCCACACCTTTAGCGGTGGAGAAAAAAAAACGCGTCGAACTGTGCCAACAGATATTTTTTCTTGTTTTTGGAATTTTAAGTTTGGAAAAGTCATTGCGAATACGATAACTTCCCAAGTTGGTAATAAATGGTAGCGTGAGCTGAAATAAAAGACTCAATCTACAAATTTTAATTAAGTTGTAATTTATATAACCACACACATTTAACGTGAGCTGAATTCCAACCTTAAATTGCGTTATTTTGCATACATCTGAATACATCAAAATTTTATTCCCTTCATTCAAAACTGCGAAAACCCATCACCACTGTACGAGAGTCTTCCAGAAAATAATGTCTGTTCAATTGAACAATATTTATTGGAAAAATAATTCTGTTACAAACCTTGAAGTTTCTCTGCCTAATCACCACCTTCATTTAATTTTTAGTCGAACCAACTAACGAGTTTTAGAACTTTCACGTTAAACTCTTTTGCAGCAAGAACAGGTGGTCACTGCATTCTACAATTTTTCATAGTTTCCAAAACGCTTACTTGGTAGCCTAGTGGTCAAGATAACGGACTTGTAGCTGGCGCGTCATGAATTCGAGCCCAGTACCATTAAAGATCCGCCGTGTAGGGCAGCGATGCATGTTAAATCTGTCGAGAGCTCAAACGTCCTCCCGTTGGTATGGTGTGGTAGTTAGGAGAGGGGGGTGCCAGCTTAGGAGTCGTACCTAGTGACTTGACCATGGTACACAATTACGAGGTCCATCGCCAAAAGCCCTCGTGCAACTGAGCAGTGCGACGTTAATATTCACTAACTCCGTAACGTTTACAGATCAGAAACTTATCACTCCCCCCATAGAAAAACCATCTTTTCTATCAGCTTGAAACCTTTAAGAGCAAGGCCCGGACTAACGGTCTTCATAGTTTGGATGCAATAAATACAAGGTTTAATGAATTGGCGGTAGAAAAGCAAAACAAGGAAATTCTGAAGCTCGTGAATAGATAATTCAGATGTACTTGGTGATTATGAGTGAAGTAAAGGAAACTTCAGGTACGTGAATTCTTTTTTTCCAATATTGTGTTGTGACGTTTTCACGCTCCAGAGATGCAAAAGCGACTTCTTTTTTGTAGATAGTATAACACTGTTCCTATGTACCCCTAAATATTGCGGGGTCTTTTCATCTGACGCCATGCCAAAACTGATGGCATTGAGAAACTCAACTGCTGGACTCGTGCAAGTTGGAACTCCGAGTACAATTCGAGGTGTCAGAAACGATCCGACTCACCCCGACAGTGAAAGCATCGGTTGAAAACACCAAGGAGAACGGTTGTGTCGTCTCTTCCCTCACAAATAGCATATTCTGAATATAAAATAATAAATAGTATCAATAACTTGTATTTAATAGCTGTGACGTAAATGAATCAATTATTTAATTTCTTAACTCTCACGCCACCATTAATTTTCCCAATCATCACAGTGTTTATCATTTTGTATACTTAAACGGTTTTTATTTACTGGATGATTCTCGTCTGTTGCCAGAGGATAAACCTAGCAAGTAGTCCTGAAGCAACTTTAATTCAAAGGTAAGCAATCTTTGTTTTGTGTGAAATAACTGGGATTTATTTCAACTTCGCAGTCGATCGACGACGCATTCTGAAGCACAGCGAAGGCTATTTGTGACGAACTTCGTAAATGTGAACCATGTTCAAATGACGAAGATAACATCTGAGCTGAGAACACCCTCTCCAAATTCAAAATCACGCTAACGTGAGGATTTTGAGCTCCTTTACACTGCTGGTCTTTGGTGGCGAGTAAGTGAATATTAATGTCACATTATTTAGGTAAGCGAGTGTTTTTAGAGACCTCGTAATTTTGAACTATGGTCAAGTAAGGAAGATGAAACTTGTGCTTGCACTCCCTCTCCCAACTTCCACACCAACGGGAGGATGTTAGAGCCTCGACATATTTAACGTGCATCAGCCCCTTCTGCACTGCGGGTCTTCAGCGGCATTAGGCTCGAAATCATGACACGCCAGCCACGAGTCTGTTACCTTGACCACTGGTCTTCGGTGGCATTAGGACTAACTACCCAGCAACTTCCCTACAGAAACAACAGTTTTTGTAAAATTGTTTTTTGGAAGGACAGTTCTACAAATAAATGTAATGTAATTTGGTTTTAAAAAATATAAAAAAGAAAATCTAGCACCTAGTATATTTATCTTTTTTTTCTGCTCCATTTTTAATTTGGAATCAGTGTGTGTGATACTATTACTTTGAATAAATAGTTAAAGGTCACCCGCTTTGCGGCATTGAAAAAATATGATGGTTGAATAAAAAAGCCAAGGAAATCTATAAAGAATTCGTAATTTCTCCAAGATTTTTGTAATACAGTATTTGGATATTGACCACATCTTCATTCTATATATAACTTGTTTAAAACGCTATCATTATAGTATAATTGAAAAAGACTACTAGGTCTTTAAAACAAATATTCTTTTTTCAGTAAAAAAGTACAATGGGAAACCAGTTTCATATACCAGTAATTAAGTATGATTTTATAAAGTGTGTGTTTGCCCTGATTTTATATAAATTCATTAAAAATATAAGTATCCATTAGTTTATTTTTTGACATTCAAATATATAAAAAAATAAATAGAAATTTGGATATTTTTCACTGTTATAAAATGATGTTCAGAGAGAAGTCATATTTAAAAAAACAGGCAAAAACAGATAACGCCTATGTTAAAAATGGAAAATCTGTTCATCTGTAGGAGGATTTCTACCACCAAATCCCACCCTTGTATTTGTTACTGGATAAATTTATATTTTCAGCAGAATGTGGGAATGTGTTAAACAAGAAAGTAGAATTGCGAGGTTGCAAGAAACATATTTTTGATTGCAGTGGTTACATTAAAAATTTGTTAAAGTTTATGTGAATTGCAATAATATATCAACAGCATGTTCAATATATCTATGGTTTTTTAACTGTTTATAAATATAATATTACTATTCATTAGGGATCCCAAGTTATATATTATCAATACAAATTATGTTATCGAGACTAAGACTGGAAAATTTACATATCCTTCTGATATAAAACATACACAAACTTATCCAATTAATTCTTTTAACCGTCATGATCTAATTATTTATAAAGCAAAATAGAACACTATTCTTGATTGTTTATAAAATACAATAATTTAAATGTTAGATAGAATTTTGAACTAGATTTTGTAAGACACACATTAAGCAAACATATAATGTTAATATAAGAATTGCATTATTAAACTAATATAAAAAAGCCTATGCTTTTAATTATATATTTTTTTCAAAAATTGCCTTGTTTAGCTAGGATTATTAAATTATATATATATATACATACAAAAAGCGATATATGTTTATTGGGTTTTTTTTTGCATTTAAATAGTAAGGGGGAAAAAGTGACTTATAAAAAAACAGGGACAAAATTCAAATGGATGAAGAAGGATAAATTTTATATAAGTTGAAAATTAAGAAAATGTAATACGTAAAATGTTTTAAATTCTATGGATTAGAAATGAATATTTATTAACACAAACATGCATCGAAACACAACATTAATAGCATAAAACTATTTTATTTTTTGAGCATATAATCACACTAATATGCAACTTAAACAAGACATAATAGAAGAAAAATACAACTTTTGATTCAATCTTAAAACAAAAAGGAATGTTCAATTTCAATCACAAATGGATCAAAATAATGAATCAAGTATTTTTTATGAAAAACTATTTTGTTTTCTTAACAAATAATCTCCTACATATCACCAATTTCATCCTTTAAAGTGCAAAATTGATTTAATGAATTATTTAAAAAACACATTATAAATACATGATGGCCAAATAATAAATAAAAGAAAATAGAAAGATGAAATTAAAGAGATTTAAAATATTTAACCCAGCAAATAAAAACAAACAGACATAAAATCAAGTGTTTCTTCTCATAAAACTTTTAAAATGGATCGCAAAGAGATAAAATACATAAATATTTTATATCTGTTAAAAAAAATTTAATCTATTTGATTATTTTATTTACAATTGTAACTGTACGAAAAAAGACGTCCTACTCCTAAAAATGAATTTCTTAATATTTTATTTCGTTATCTATTGTAAATGATGACAGCTATGTAAATTTACAAAATTGCTTGTAATTATTTGAAAATTCTTTAACATATAAATGATTATCAGTATTGTTTGAACATTTTTCTTACAAGTACAATTCAAAACATTTTAAATTCCAGTTAATAAAATTCATGAACAGTACACTCTCTTGGAAATTTTATATATATATAAATACATATATAAGTATTTTTTACCTTAAAAATTATTTTCACTTTTGTAAAATATGTTGGAAAAAATTCAAAAATAACTGATATATAGAGGTTAAAATTTTGTATTTATTATCTTTATATTATATTTTACTATAAGTATTTAGTAATCAAAAAATACATAAAAGTAGGAAATGTAACTAAAAACTTAATTCTCTAAAAATTAACATAGTTTTTGATTTATTGAATTATTGTAATAAATTTAAAAGCAGGTATAAATACATATTAATTATTTTTTGTATAAAACAATTTCATAACAGTACAGTTCTTAGGATGCATAAAATTTCTAAGCAGTTTTCTTTAAAAAAAAAAAAAAAATTGCATTTAATATGATAAAAAGAACATTTTCAATATTTTTTGAGAAGGCACACAATTTAAAAATGAGAATTAGCAAAACAATACACAGGTAATCAAATATTTTTTTGCTTTCTGTTCTAATTGAAGAGTAAAAGCTCTGTCTACATGCAAAAAGATCCATTTTTTTTCTTTTTCAAAATCATTATAGGAGAAATTAAAGTTCACATACGCAAGACAAATACAATTTCACAACACATAAATCATCACAACAGCAAAGTTAACACAACTATTAAATAACTGCACTTCACTTTAGTGATTTACGTACAATTTTTATGGATTAAATGACAACTCACAAGTTGACATTCAGCCTAAAAACAGTCAAAATCACATAATATTAAGTAAAAAATATAATGAATTTTGTTACTTATTAATAAATATAAACAGTTTACAAATTACTCAGGATTAATTATTTACGAGAAACTTGCACAGAGAAAGTACAACTTATTTTCAATTAAACACTTAAAGATTATTTTTTTTAAGTAGAAAAAATAATAAGTAAGATCTTCAAATTTTTTTCAAGAACAATATAACTAGAATATCACTTCTCCAAAACAAATATAGTTAATTTAATATCACATGTTACATTAAAATCATTGATCACAATCTCTTATAAACTAAAAAAAAAAATCTTAAATTTTCTTTTTCTAAAAAAAATTGTAAAACATAATATATTTTTAATGACAAAAATTAATTTATACCAGCAAGTGAATTTGATGCAGGATCTAAACATCATAAAAATATATTGCTAAGTGGTAAAAGTTAAGTATATTTTGCATAGAATGAAGAATGGATGAAATTGAGAAAAATTCAGTTACATCAAAGTTCAGATTTTCTTTCAATTTTGATCAATTCTACTTCAAAAACAAGAACAGCATCACCTGTAGAGAGGAAGTAAAAATAAATAATCGGAAAAGGGTATAGTAGTAAGCAAAACACATTAAACTAGTCAATAATTTTAATTTTTCTTTCAGAGAAATTGAAGATTATAAAAGTACAAAAAAAGCCCTCTTCTATAAAATTAAAGATATTTTAATTTAAACAGCTATAAAAAACTGGAAAGGTTTTACTGTACAAATACATTAGAACTCAATTTATGTAATATCATGCATTTACTTCAACATTGTATAAATTTACACAGTGTTGAAAAGTGTACTTCAAACATTGACATAAATCGATGCTATTTATGACTGGATTTCAAAAACAGAATTCTGATAAAAGTGGTCTTTACACTCATATAGAAGTTTAACCTATTATAATTTATCCAAATCCTAGATTGGTATTAAAATAATTAATTACGAACAAAATGTGGGATAAATTATCATTGAACATGAAAAGAGTAATTACATCTCTTTTAACCCTTTGAAGCGCGGAAAAATAAATTCGCTGAATTTTTCAAAAGAAAATTATAAATGCAATGTATAGAACCTAGAACAGAGAAAATACCTTTAAAAAAATTACAGTACATTCCCACCCGAGGGGGGAGGTGGTTTCACAGAAGTACCACCGTGCACCTACGACATAATTCTCGGATGAACAATATATGATTTGCGTCAGATTTGTAAGAATATTCTTTATATATTTTGTAATAAATTTACTAAAATATGCAATATTAAGTATTAGAATTACTTTTTAAATATTAAATAATACAAAATATAACTATAAGCGATTGAAATCAACTTCAATAGCCAGTAAAGTTTTTTCCCCCATTGTTTCTTTATTATTAAAACATGCAGTAATAAAGAAATAATAAACCCCTCCCCCAAATCAATGGCAAAACCCCCATAAATTATTAGTTATTTCACTGCCTGAGTAAAAAAAAAAAGGGCTAAATCTCTCACATGTGTGTGCTATAAGCCAGAGAAGAAACGGACAATTTTCATGTTCTAGGTGCGCGGTGGTATCAGTCTGAAACCACCTGAAAATATCTTTATATAAGGCACTTCTTTTCATAATTTATCATACTAAAAATTAGTTACGCAATGAAGAGCATATGCAGCAAAAATGTACATACCTTACTTTGAATTTGTCTTTTTTATTTGCTAAAAAAAAATCTTTTTTGGAGTGTTTAAAAAAGGCTTTTAAAATGATGCATTTTTCTCACAGAAAAAGGAGTTTTTCTCACGTGCTGACATCTAGTGTCTTTTAAGAGAGTTAAAAGATATCTTTAGAATTATTGGTTCCATTAAAATACCACTGCGCGTTTAGAGGTATTTTTTAGAAAATGGTGGTTTCAGAGAGATACCACCGCACGTTAAAGGGTTAAAAGTGAGCAAAAGGCAGATGCTTGAAACTTCATTCATAGAGAAGATAAATTTGAAAAGCATTTTTCAACAGCAAAGTATAGAAATGCATATTTTGATTGTTCATTTAATAATTCAGAAACATATATATATCAAAAGGTAAGCTAGGTATTATCTTTTAGCAAAAGGGGATACTTGTTCCTAAATTAAAAACAAAACAAAAAATTAAATCTATATTATCAATGAAAATGTTGAATTACAAATTGAATAAAATGGTATTAAAAAACTTTGCTTTAGTTTTCAAAATAATCTAACTTTAACATATTTTCTTTAAATTATACATTATAAATAATATTTAAAACTATCGAGACATAGATCAGAGTTGGAGGATTTTATGTTATAAGTCTCAAAGAGTAAGACAATTCTTCAGGAGTGATGAAAACTTATAGTTGATAAACCTTAGAAATGCAGGATACAAGTAAAACTTGCAAAACAAATCTCAGAAGACCACACCCTCTACAGCACTCAGACACAACTATCAGCATTTAGAAATACAAATGCGTAATGAATTCACAAGGAATTCCTCGGATTGATGTGACTCTTAAGCAGTTCAAGACAATACTAACTTCGCTTTAGCAAGTAACTCTTATTTATAGTCCATATCATGATATTAGTAAATTTCTCCAGTAATTTCCAGAAGCATCTATATGATCACCAAAAATTGTGCCAACTTGGCTCGATCGGCAACATTTCACCAAATTTCCATTTAATCACCATTATAATGTAAGGAGTGGAATTGCTGGTGAATATAACAATTTTAGCATAAAATAAATTCAACAGAAAGTAATATTAACATCCAGATATAAATTATTTACACTATTTTAAGCATTCATTATACAACATTTGTGACACTATCATAACAATCCTTAATAATTCTTTTTATAGCCAATTAGGGAAAATTTTAAATGATTATGGGAAAATCCCTTTGACAACATATTTGAGAATATAAACAGATTATGTATGTAGAATAACACTTGAATTTACAACTATTAATGAGAATAAATGATAATTTAAAAGTCTCCAGACCAATTTATAACAGGGATACTTTTTGACACTTAATACTCTGTGTGTGTTTCTCTTTCATTTCCAAAATGTAATTACAAAAATATTTAAACATGTTCTTAACAATGAATAATAACATTTTTTGCAAGGATGGTTTTTAAAAAGTAGAATACACTTATTGAGGTAAATGATGAAATTTGTTACATGTGGCCATCTAAGTGCTTATTAATATTCTCAGAAAAATAAATGTTCCAATTTAATACATATTATCAAAACAATCAAATGAAATGATTAATTAAAAATTATTATGTTTTTATCTTTTTTTGCATAAGTGATGTAAGCATGCTACAATGCTTAAAAACTACTGAAATTTTTTTTACTTTTTGTAAATTGCACTCCTAAAACCCATCAATTTATTTTTAATAATAAAGAAATGCAAGCAATCAATTTTTATAGAAATTGTTTTAAGACAAGCAGTAGAGCATAATGTGAATAGCAATGGCTTAACACAGAATATTAGGGGCCCACTGCAAAGAGTCAGGTTTTGCCTTTAATATTTTAAAAATGGTTAAATATGTACTTGGCGTCAGTCAGGCTTTGGACCCCCTACAATCCTGCCCCCCCCCATGAATTACAGGTGCAGGTACATTATGCTACTGGTGAATAAGTTGCTACCTTTTTTCTATAATACATCTACCACCCCAAATAATTTTTTTACATTTGAAAATTAAACAAGGTTGGTGAAAGCAAGGATAATATTGAGTCTTACTTATTGAGCAAATGTAAAGAATTATTACTTGAATAATAAGCCATGGAATAAGTAGAGAAAAGTAAATACTATGATAAGCAAGTAGCTCTTCAAATGTAAATTTGTCTCAAAATTTAGTGATAGCATACTGTTCACCCAAAAACTAGAACTTTTTTACAACTTTCACAATTAGATGCAGACATGTAACATGAAAATCTTGAGGAGGAAAAAAATTTAATTTTCAAACCTAGAGATAATGTCAATTAATTGGTAAAGAATATTGAAGCCTCTACACGTTATACATATTGTTAATGCAAATATGAGAAAGCAATATACATTCATATTTGGTTATAACTTATTTAATGATTAAAATTAACTTTTAAAGCACAGTAACTGGATATAGAAATTTATTTTTGTTTTAAAGGAAATTTCGCCTAAGGTAACAAAACAAACTATTAAATGATAACAAAAAATTCCTTCATTATGTATTGATGACATTACAAATTACCAGTAATACAGATTATATTAGCAATCATTTTAATTATAAATAAAAGAATATGTCTTAAGTGATATATATTACATAGTATGTGTGACATTTTGTTTAAAGACATAAACCATACAATAAAATATCTCATCAGGCATCTAGGATACTTGTAAAGAAGGGAATGAACTTTTAGCAGGTATAATGAACATTTAAATGAATTTTTTTTATGGAAATTTGCTTTACTCTGAATGAAACATGAAAATTGCATAAAATATTCATTTATAGAAACATAATATATCAAAATTTCACTGAATACTTTACAATTAAACTAAAGTCCCATTTTAAAACAATGCATCTTTAGATTGAAAGAGATGACAGGATACCTGGTATTGTGGGAGGTGCTCCAGCTGATCCATAGCCAAGGTCAGGAGGAATGACTAGCTTTCGTTTTTCACCTTCACACATTCTGAGGGGAGGGGGGAAAGTTTATATTATTGAAAGAAAAATAACTCCAGTACTCATAATATTTAACAAAAATAATAAAAATGTGTTTGTCAGTTGCTTCATTACTGGACAAATGTTTAAAGAAGCAGGATAAAAAAATAACCACTATTAGCCTAGAAGAAAATATTTTCTATCTCAGAAACCATTTACTTAGTGTAAACCTACAGGCCGCCAAAAAAAGACAGGTAATTAAAATCTGTCTCAAAGAAGTAACTACAACAATAAATAAAACATCAAATATAATATTTTTTTTTTATAAAATAGATAATTCATGCATCTGAAACACAAGAATTTGTTATGCAAAGTCAGCCTTTAATATTAAAAAAAAGTGTGCAGTTATTAATGTAATATATTATCACTAAATCCTTAAATAATAAAAATTTTTGTTTTTCTTTGCACTTCTTTCTCATATTGAATTTAATTTTTTAGTGTATTTCTTGTAAACTAATTTTATTCTCCATGCATACTTTTTTAGAATAATTTTAATGAAGTTGCGATAATTTTGAAATCCTTGTCATTAAGATAGCTTTTCCATTTATTTTGTTTCTTGTTATTCTTTATATAGCTATATATGGATTGCAGCATTATCATCAAAATATAAATTTGAATATATAATAACATTTTTTTTTTCATTTTTCCTCTGAAAGCTATATTGTAAGGTACAACAAATATGAACCTTGATTTTATCCTCGAATAACATTATCATTTAACTTAAGTTTAGCTAATTAATTTAGTATAAGAAATAATGATACAATTAAATATATTTCTAACCTTAAAAAATAAAAGTTAAAGACGTTAAGTAACATCCTAGATTAATATGAAAACTTTTTAAAACTGTATACTTTAGTAGTCCTTGGTCCCAGCCTCGTATCACTTGTCCTGATCCTAATGTAAAAGACAGTGGTTCTCCTCTTTTATAGCTATTGTCAAATTCAGTTCCATCTTCAAGAGTACCCTAAAATATAAAATTTAAACAGATGATATATAACACACATTACTTCACTGCAATATCCTAGTCTAATTTTACCTAATTGAAGAAGTATATAAGTTAAATTGTTCCAACTAAAACATTGTTGGCAAACTAACAATTTAAACAAAACTACAAAAATTTTGTTGATTTGGCATGACAATACTTAAAAAAAAAAATTGAATACAAAATAAAAATAAAATTGAGTAAAAAAAGGCACAAATGTAAAAGCGAATATTGATTTAATATTCAAAATAAAAATGTAGGACTGCTTCAATTGAAAGTTTCTTTGGAGTTAAGTGTGTAAAAATTGATTTTCTTTTTATTATTCCTGATATACTATATTTTAGAATTCAATACATGAAACATGCTTGTATGATTAACGATACCACTTAAAAAACTTAAGGTTAGATGAAGTAGAAGGTGCTTCTTGGAAAAGGTGGAAATTTTATGAAAACTATACAATTTTTTTAATGTAGTCAACATCTCAACAACAAATATCATTGCAACAACTTTTTTAATGTAAAATACTGTTGTTTAATGTTTTTCAAATGAAATTATAGAATTTTGATGAATTAAATAAAACATTTGAATATAAAGAACTGAACACTTTTTTTTTAAAGAAAAGTTCACTTTTCCAAAGGCGGGTAGCTTTAAGACAGAGAATAGTTCATTTAGTTTGTTGGTTCTGTGTGCTATTTGCTACTGTGTAAGGTAAAAATCTTACATTCATGGGGTCCATGTAGTAATTTTTTAATACCCCAAACCCTCAATGAATTAATATGACCCCAATGGCTGATCCTCAATGAATTAATATGATCCCCAATGGCTGATCCTCAATGAATTAATATGATCCCCAATGGCTGATCCTCAATGAATTAATATGATCCCTAATGGTAGGCATCACTGTAACTAACTTAAAGATTAATTCCATCATCTTCATGACAATGGTATACTTGATAGCAATCAAAAATCATAATGGAACTTTCCTTAATATTGACTTTGTTGGACTCAAGAACATTTTCCATTTTGTCCTGAATCATAAAAAAACAAAACAAAAACATTTCTCTATTTCAGACCCCTTTTAATCCAGGCACCATTCACTTTTTTACCTTTATCTTACCAAACAACATCTTACCAAACAAACTTTTATCAATTTCCCTAATAACATCAAGACTTCGAAACAAATAACTTATGAACATGCACATTTTATGTGTATCTCTTACCAAGAGAAACTCAATCCATGCCAGTTTTCTTCAAGAAATCTGTTTCAAAACAAATGAAATGAAAATAAATAAATCATGTTTGCTCTTTCGCACACACAATCATAATTATTAAAATATGAATAACATTTCTCTTGCTTTCTTCACAAACCATGTATTTTTTAATGCAGACATTCTGATATGATGCATAAACATTTTTCTCTAGATCTTCAATTGATTCCTTCCTTCCTAACAAAAATACTGCATTCTTGTAAATCAAGCATTTGAGATTTTTAGAAATCAAATCTCTAGTCATACAGAGGCAGATTAAGTTAGTTGGAGGCCCCTGGCGGTAAGAGGTTTGAGGCCCATGGCTCAAGAGTCGAAAAACTTAACTAGTAAAATGATTCACTGACCTTAAATTCTCAAAAAAATGTATTGCTAATAATAAAACTCAATGAAGAGAAATCTTAGAAAAGGAAAGAAGAAAAATTTTAACTGTATTTAAAAAACTTTACAAAAGAGCTTACAATTTTGCTATACAACTTTACTTCTTGATTTCTCTCTGGAAAATTCATCAGTTACTTTTGTCGTATCTATTTTGTCCAAAACATCTTGTGTTCTATATATAATATGGCCCTGTTGTTCAGTTTGTCTTCTTTCCCAAAGCACTTCTTAAATAATTTTAACACACTTTAAAACTTATAAAGATCTGTCACCTAAAGCATTCGATACCGGTATTGTTAAATCATTTTCTAAGGTACCTCTCTCTCTCTCTAGTTATATATATATACATTAGGATTTCTCTTGTAACTTGATAATTTTCTACTGGGGTCTTCATTGTATCTTTGTTTTCTTTTAAAAACAGTAGAAATTAATCCAATTCATATCATCAAAATTAAAAGATTCAATATCACATTTGTAACTTTCCTTTAGTTTGTGTTTGTGGCTTTCTTTTTAATTTCAGGTATAATAATCCCTCATAAAAAAAATACAGTTAAGTGCTATAAAACAGTTTGATAAATCTCAGCTCTTCAGAATAGTTCTGCTATTGCCCAATTGCATATGACATAAAATGAATTCATTATAAAATTTTCCCTTGTTTAAAAAATTCATTACTAACTTCTTTATTTTCACCGAAAATAATTTTTTTTTTGCTGCCTGCAAGCGTGTCCAGCTTCCTCTACAAACAAAAGCCTTGATAAATCAGTTGCTGCTTGTTCCATTTTCCAAATTCATTTTTGAAATATTGGATATAATTTTTCAGAGATTTTAGTAGACTAGAAACCTTTTAATAATTCACACTTAACATATTGCAATGATTTGCTAGTAGTATTTATTCTCTAGAGTATGGTATTTCAAGTCATGGTCATTACGGAAGTTTCATATTTGTCTATCTGTTTCAAAGGGAAGTTTCTTCATTTGTATCAGAGATTTCAGCCAAGACTGCTTTTATTAACCTTTATCTTGCTATTAAGACCTAAATTCATCTAGTTTGAAATAGCTTGCTTTGAACTAGATATATATCTTTTATCACATAACTTCATGTTTTGTTTAATTTATCTTCATTAGTAAAATACACCGATGGAAATAAAAATTTCAACACCAAGAAGGAATTGTGTTGTATCAACGAAATTTGGTAGGTGTGTTTATACATTTGAAAGATGACTTCAATTTAAATTTCGAGTTAGGCCCTTAAGTTTGGTGCTAGTTGCACCACTTAGAGTATGAGAATCAAGTGTACATTAAATACACACTATATAGTTTGTTAGTGTTATTTATCACTGAGATTTGATGTAGTAAGTTGATATAAGTTTAAAATGACTTTAAGATGATGAAGAAGCCATTATTAATAGTTCTCTGAATTTGAATGAGGTAGTATAATAGAGCTAAAAAAAGATGGATTTTCTTTCCACGATATTACAGAAAGATTTGGTAGGAATTCATTCACTTTACATGATTTTTGGCAGCAGTGGTCCCAGAAAGACCTCAAGAAAATTGTGGTCCAACCACGCACGGGTCACCACTGACAGAGAAGACCTTCATATTCACCACAAAGCTGGGGAACATTGCAGTGCCTCTACAACAGAAATTACACATTCCCCCCCCCCTGCACCAGTGGCATGAGCAATTTTCTTTGATTGCAGGAGCACTCTCGAGGTTGATACAGATTGCATACGTCAGTCTGGTGATTCAAACTGTTGCACTGGCATTTATAAACATCATTCAAGGTGTATTTTCAAAAAGGATAATGTTCACTCTTATACTCAGTTGCAACCCAATATGCCCAATATAGTGTCAACGTGTTACCTTGGCCTACTAGATCACTAGATCTTACTTCATTAGAACAGGAATGAGACATCATTGGACAGCGACGGCAGCGTCACCCACAACCAGAATTAAACAACCTTATATTCATCTACCAAGAGCAACAGGCATGCAATTCCATCCCACAAACTGATATCAAGTGCATGAATGACACATTGTATGCACATTTGCATGCTTGCATTTAAAATTCTGAAGGTTACACAGGTTTATAATGTGCCATCATGTCACATTTGAAATGGCATTTATAGTACTTATATAAACCTGTGATCTTGAAACTTTAATCAATTAAATAGACAAGACAAATGCATTACCGAAGTTTCATTAGTCTACAATAGTTTTCTCCTTAGTGTTTGGATTTTTTTTCCATCAGTGTAAGATGTATCCAAGAGTAACTACACACAGTTGTGAACTAAAGATGAACTTGTTTGACTTGAATAGTATAGTTTGTTTGGAATAAAATTTGTACAAAAAGAAAAAAAAACGCATTTGAAAATTTTGTACAGATTGCAACATTGCAGATATACGGAAGAAAGATGGCTGTGGCTGCTGTACAACTCAAATCAGTGGCTTAACGTACATAGAGAGGGGGGCAGGATTCTAGAGAGCCCAAAGCCTGACTGACGCCAAGTACTTTGCAAGATCTGGCTTGTAGCCCAAAACCTTTGTAGGGGAGGGACTAATATTCTCTGTTATGTCACTGATGGAAATTATAGCCATTGTAATATCAATTTATGATCTTTTCATTGCACATTGAATTTATAACTGGAATCCATCAAGATTGGGGCCCCTAATAGCACTGGGGGCCGCCAGGTCCACCAGCCGCTTAATCCGACTCAGGTCATATACTACTATATCATATCTTTTTCTCACTGTTGCACAATATACTAAAAAATCTACATCATACTTCTCAGTATTACTATTCTAGTAAATTAAATGAAAGCATACTCCAAAAAAATTAAACAACAGGAATTGGAAAAGAACTACGCATGGAATTGGAAGCTGAAATTTTAATAATGAGATCCAACAAGAAAAATGCAATATTTTTCTAAAAACAACTATCCATTTTTTTTTTGAAAATGTATAGTGGTTGATTTTAGACTACAAGTAACAATCAAGAGCAGATAACAAGTGACTTAACTGGAATAATTCTACATTTCAAAGTATCAGAGCTATCAAAATAAATATTAATGAACCACTGCCACACAAAAATAAAATTTGAAAAACATCACCAAATCTGAGAAGTATATTGTTAAGTTTTAGATTGAGTGAACTCCATCTAAAACTTAATCAGAATTTAGTATAATTATTATTTAGGAGTTTTGATTTGATGTATCTTAAAATCAGCTAATAATACACAAATATACTAATATCAGTGGCTCTTAAACATTTTTGTCATCATTCGCCATAGCTGGTAACGAACTTTAAATGTATTTCTAAAATAGGATATCTTGCAATTATACACATAGATTTGTTACTCATTCGAAAGATATATAATCTTGGCAATATGTATATTATTCCAAGAACCATTTATTTATATCATAGTAAACTACAAATACACACTGGATATATTAACATGTGAATTATGAGAATATGTTAATTATAAGTATTTGTAATACATATTATTTTCAAGAATTGTAGTTTTATTGAGTTTTGGATTCAAGAAATTTTTGACTTATAACTAAATGTTCTGAATCAATATGAATTAGATCAACTCACAGCATTAAAACATATGAAAGCTTACACAAAATAATTAAATTAAGTAATTAAATTTTATAGTAAAAGAAACAAATATATAAAATGAATGACTAAAGTTACCTTGTAATGCATGTGTAAGACATCTCCTTTTTTAGATTTAGTTTCACACGATTCTACTCTCTTTTTGACACCAATTTGAAGCTTCTTAATTTTGGATGCACTCTTGGGATCATCATTTGTTACTAAACTCATCAAAGAAAAAAATGTTCCGGCGAATAATAATATATAAACAACGAACTTTAATAGAGAAGCCATCTGCAAATAAAAATTATTTGTTACAATAACTGAATAAAACATACAAATCAAGAGAAACATAATATATAATTAATGTAACCAACAAAATTCTCATACAAAACTTAAGCAATAATTTCTTTTTGTAGTCTTAATTTTCAAAAACAAAATTCTTACTATTTTTTCCTATACGATTATCCAAATTTTATCTCATTTATATAATGAGATATTTATGAGCCCAACTACACAGATTAAATGCTGAAAACGCACGAGATACAGCACACTTCAGCAAAAAATTTTGCTGCCAAGTTTCCGATTCAAACAGATTTTTGTTTTTGTTACAAAACTTTTTCAGAAATGCCGAGTATTAATAATGTAACGGGTCCGGCGTCTCGGAATATTGAGTTTGTCGATGAAGGAATCGCAAATAAATAATCAGAGTATTGTATTAAGTTTTGTTGATGACAAAAATGTTGAATTTTTGTACAGTATTCATTGTGAATTCAAAACAATTATATTTCTGCAAAACGAAATTTTTTTAAATACATTCTGCAATGGATCAAATTAAATTCCTTTAGGATAACTTTAATTTATACTGAAGTGTAGGTGACTGATGTCAGGGAACCTTACAAATATTTTCACATTTTTATATGATGATCTGATTTTTATTTTGCACAGTACATTGGATGGGGGACATTTCTTTTATATGACCAGTTCTTTTCTTTTGAAAGTAAATTGAAAGCATAAAGTATATTAGGAAAAATGATTTAAAACCTTGAAAACTACTACCAAGATCACAGAACTCTATATAAGATTAATAACTGGAACTTATATATATATTTTTTGAGACGCTATGTTTGCGGAAATCGAGAAGTAATTACGTAGACGATCCAATTTTGTTGTGTATAAATGTTACTGTTGGCAACTGTTTTCGCATTTTGTTTAGTTCTGTTCGCGATCTCACTGGAGAGAGGTAGATTGACGTTCAATCAGCAAGCGTGATAGGTTCTTATTTTTTAAATGTTTTCTTTTTTATAGTAAGCAGCATGTGAATAGTTTTACCAATTTGTTTGCAAAAAAATGGCTTCAACAGAAGAAAAATTCCACGCTGCCGTTGAAATTATAAAAAGTCTTCCGAAATCGGGTAAGAGTCGATAATCTTTCACATCAATCATAATATTTTGTGTTGTGATTTTCAAAATCTTTGGAGTTTTAATGCATTATAAGTTTATAACAGTGGTCTCCAGCCAGTAACTTTATGAAATAAATAGTTTATTAATTCATTTTTAATATCTGAGGTGGAAAAATTAATCTTTCACGATAAGAGTTTGTTTTTTAATGTATTACATTTAGTTGATTCTAAAAAGATATTTATTTTGGCAAATATTGAATGTATGATATAGTGTTAGTGAAATTTTTTCTCTTAAGATGTAGTTATGTTTTCTTTCAGTTTTATATGATTTGGGTAAGATTGCAATGACTTGTACTGATAAATTCAAAATCCTGAGAATTCCAATTTTAATCAATTGTGTAGTTTGAGTTTAAATAAGCTATGCACAGAGGTTTAATATGCATCCTTATTATGTTTTTAGGAGTTATAATACTAATATTTTTAATCTAAGATGGAATAATAAATTGCTGATATTTTCTAACATTTGTAAAAAAAATGAAAATGCAATTGTTTTATTAACCTTATATTTTTTCAAAGGATTAATTTCTTCAAAATTTCTAATGTTTATTAAGCAGTTTTGATTTTGACAGAACAAAATTGTTTGGCTTACATGCAATTTGAATCACAAATATGTATTGTTTATAATTGTAACTGCATTTAAAACAAATACTTTGAATTTTCAATAAAATCCTAATTTAACCTGGAAAAAGGGATATTGGAACTTTTTTGCATTGCATCTTCAAGTTTAGTAATAAAGACCACAATAGTAAGTTAAATTTGCTAAGTGGGTGATAAATAAAGATGGAGATTAAAATAGGATCCAATTGAATTATTTATCAGGAATATGATATTTTTAGTGAATGATATATATTTATTAGTTTTCAATACATACTTTAAGTAGGTTGTGGAATATTTTAATTATCATAAGTTAGTGCTGTCAATATAAAAACAAATTCATTTTTCATCCATTTCAAATATAAAAAGATAACTTTTTTTTTTGTAGTTGCTTACATAATAAAAATTGATGTGTATTAGTATGTTTCTTTTATAGAGTGGGGAGGGGCATGTTAAACAAGCTCATAGTCAAAAACATTGAGGCAGTAATCTTTATGTTAAAAATTAAAAATCTCTTGGCCTAAAGAAAGGTTAACCCTTTTTTCCTATTTGTAGGCTGTTGGTATAAGATTAACTTTGAAATGTGTGTTTATTGGTAAGTAAAATAACTGTTTCATTTCCATTAATTTTTATAAATTGAAACATAACTGCAATAAAAAATTATACGAAAAGACAATATTGTTTCTGTAAAAAAAAAATTTGTATTAAAATTCTTTTGCAAAAAAAAAAAAACCTTGCTTGTTAGCCTGTTGACTATTTTTGCTAAATGTCATCAAGTACAACCAATAAAAAAATGAAATTTTCTGTTGCAATTGAACATAATAATCTTGTCCATAGCCAACTTTGGTACAGATTTTTCTAAATTTTTGCTTTTGTTAGTCCAACAGGCACATTATATAAGAATCAAAAAGAGCTAAAACTTCATCTTTTTTGGACAAGTCTCTAATTTATATACTAGTTGCAAAGTGAAAGAAATATAGTAACAGATGGAGTTAACTGTCGTGTTGAATAAAACTAGATTTAAAAAAATTGATTAATCACTTTTTATGCAATTTGATTAGCAAACTAAATCCTTCATCACTAATTTCTTTTTTTTTTTGATAGATGCAGAGTATGCTCCATTAAACAATATGCTTTTCATTAATTTGTCAAGATATTTAAGAGTATTTTTTATTTCCATTTTAATTTATTAATTTCTAAATTTTAAAACTAATTCATGTTTGATATATTATTCGAATTGTTCCATTTTAGGTGTTGATTACTTGTAACTGAAAAAGAGTATAAATATTTATTTAATATTTGGACAATAAATTAAGCAACTTAAAAAAAAAATGTTTGTGATGTAATTCTAAAAATATACTTTGGAAGAATATTCATTGTTAAATTTAAAGTTCAAGGCCCCGTTATGAATTCCCATTTAACAATTTATGTGCTTACTGAAATAAGAATCACTTAAGCAATAATTTTACAAATTTATTTGATAGTAATTATTTTTAAAAATTATATCCTAAAGTATACCACAAAATGCAAATTACACGTTTTACATTGGGACTTTTATGATTTTTTATGTTAAAATGCAAAATGGACCATAAAAAACACATGTTTAGATTTCTATTTACTTGAAATTCAGTTGACCTTGTTATTGTTTTTGATTTACCCTGTTTAAGTATATTAAATATATAGATTTGTGTGTTAAGGCTAAAGGAAGTATTCTAATGAGGTAATTGTTCTAATGGAGTATTAATTACTAAATAATGAGCTAGAATATATGACAGTTTTTTTAATTGTTTCACGGGAGGTAATAGATTTTTCCTTTTAAAAAGGAAGCGATTTGAATTATAGGTGTTATCATTTTTAAGCTACTTTCAATTGATCTTATTGCAAAATTTAAATAAATTTGTTTTTATTTGCTAATATCCCCATTATTTCCAAATTGGGATAATTTTGGGAGCCTTGCATTTTACAGCTTTTTTCAGCCTATTTACAAAATCTTTTGCAAATGTGTTCTAAAGGAGGACTTATTTGGAGTGTTCTAATCTTAAATATTTCATGTATTTCATATAAAATGTTTGCATTTTGTTGTTGTAATTGTCATAAACTGTATCTGTTAAATTTTAAAAAGGTACTTTTTTATTAGGTTTTTTCAATTTCAAAACTAATTTTTTTAAATGTGTTGTGTACTTTAACAGATATAATACTGTTTTTTTTTTTAAAATTTTTTTTTAAGATTTAATTATAGTGTAGATTTTGCTTAAGAATCATAAAGTGATGTAATGGTGTTACAACTTTTGTTGTGCTTGGGTAAAATTTTAAAGAGTATTTTAAAATTTATATATGAATGTAAGCTATGTCATCTGGTTGTAAAATGACAAGATCAGTTTCCAGTTAATCTATTGTGGGGCTTAACCTTTTTTCTTTCTTCCTATGTATTCTTCTGCTTGGATAACAAACCTTACAGGTCCTTTCATGGTGGACCTTTTCTCTTTTACATGTAGTACAGTGCAAAATTACAAAAAGAACCCCATATGATTATATTTAAAAGTAATTCTGTGCAATGTGTTCATATTATGTATATCACTTTATTATACATTCAGTACTGCACACATCTTCGTTATTATCCAAAATAGCTACAGTTGGTGTAAAAGAAATTTCTTGTAATGTTTTTACATAAATTGAAAAAAAAAAGTAAGAGAAAGAATACTACCTTTTTTTTAATAGTATATAATTTTAAAATTTTTCATTTTAATAACTAAATTTGAATATTGCTTAAATTAGAAACGTACGGGGAGTAAAACTCAAATTATCCAACATTTGTTTGAGAATAAGGGAGAATGTATGTGGGAGTAAAAATAGAAGTGTTATTCTTTAAAAAGTTAAAAGATGGGATGATTTTTTAAAATTAAATGCATCAAAACCTTAATTTCATTACTTGGATATCATTCTCTCTTTCAATTTTTGTTTATTCACGTCAATAAAATTTGGACATTGCGATAAAATATTCTTAACATCGAAGAATATGCGCCATTAATGTTACTCATATTTTTATTACAATTCATTAAACATTCAGTTAATTTTAAGTCTTTGAATATGTATTTATGAATACAGTCGAGCCTCTATATTGCGAATTTTTCTATATAGCAAATTTTTTTCTTTAACCAAGAACATTTCACGATTTTCTTCGTAAAATAACCTCGAATAGCGAGAAATAGCGAAATTACGAACTTTTTCTCTTGTGATTCAATTTTTTCTTTCCTATTTTCAAAGTATTTCTCGAGATTTCAAATTGTTCCCTCTTTTAACACATTTTTTGGTGGTCATAAATCTTGAATTGGTTTTATAAGGTGCCTAACTCGCTGAGAGCAGTAGAATTTTGGGCGTTTTATCCAATAAGTGCAATCTTTACACCCATTGTCCAGTTCACTAGAAGCATCTTCGATATCCCCTTTCACCCTGAGTGAAGTTGTCCCATGTCTCCTAGTCCTTTAACTAGTCTCCGTTCATTTGTAGTGTTAATTAGCCGTACTGGTAACTTCGTTTCTAGTAGCTCGAAAATGTCAAAACGTAAGTGCTTAAGCATCAAAGAAAAAAAAATTAATTCTTCAGGAAGTTCTTAAAGGCGTCAAAAAACTTTCCTTGTAGTTTTTCTTTCTTTCTTTTTTTTTTTTTCCGATAGGTAAGATATATAACAAAATAGATATTAATTTACAAAAAGGTGTGAATAATTACTTTAATGTATAGTGTTTATGAATTTAATGTTTTGTATGTGGTTTATTAAGAAAATTGAAAGATGAACCTCTGTATAGCGAATTTTCCATATAACGAACTTTTTTCGATATTTAGCGACTTCGTGTTATATAGAGATCCGACTGTGTATATTTATATATAGATGTAAATAGATATTCATTTCTAATATATTCATTCTTTCTCTTTTTATTGATTAAAAACTGAATACTTCCTATCCATGTGGTCGGAAATATGTTGGAATACTTCCGGTATTTCCGGTTCGTTAATGTTCATTCTCCTTTACAGATAAATATTACTTTTTTTGTAGCAAATATATTTCAAAATAGGTGGACATTAGAAGTAAACTTTGAACGATATTTTATTACTTGGTGGCATTGAATATTTCGAAAAGCTTATTTCTCCACGAATAGCTAACCACAACCAATATGTTTTATTTTGAACAACGTCAGGTGATGAGAAATCGACACACATGAACTGTCACCATATTGCCCACATTCATACCAACAGGAGGACTTTGAGATATGTTAAGTGCTCTAGTCCCTCTACGTCGGTGGGCCGCGGACCGGTACCGGTCCTTGAATCAAATAGTACTGAACCGCCCTAGGAACATTAATTATTTTCATTTTATTTACTGTGGTGTATTTCTCTCGAATGTGTGCGACTTTCTTGGAAATCATTTTATATTCCATATTAAATCACTTTATATTCATTTTTTAGTGATGCTATTTTATTCTAAAGGCATATTTAAGGTATCCAATTACTCTAAAATTGTGAATTTTGCCAAAAATTGACAATTTTTTTTGTGATTTTATTTTATAGACCATTTTATTAGCTTTATAAAAATACCAAGTTTATCATTTTCTGTTCAATAGAACAAAAAACTACAAGTGTTTTAGCAAAATCAGATGCCAATACTTTAAGCAAGATGTCATACTTTAAAACACGTTTTATTCGAAATGTGTTTCTTTGAAAATGCTCAAACGGGGACAGCGATTTCTCAAAAAGTTTTGAACATAATTAACTGAAATTTTTTGTGTAAGTTCTGTATAATAGTAGAAATGTTTTAACCTTCAGATTTATCAATCACTGCTTTATTACAAAATTTACAGTCCCTTATGTGAATATAATCACTGTTTTTAGCGCGTTTTTCACGTAGTGGAACAAAAGCGCTATTAGGACGAAAATTTCGTCTTCGTTCCATATTTTGTTGTACCTTTTTCTCAGCCAATAAGCAACCAATTGACCTCGGGTTTTCGGCATTGGATCGCATTTGTGCCCTAGATAAGCCGTATCATATTTAAATTTTCCCATAGTTTTCCCGAATGTTCCTATTGTAAAATACAACATGTGAAAAATGCGCTAAAATTACTTGGCCATGTCAATGATTGATATCTTGTTTTAAGCAATTTCATACAGTAACTGAGATAAAGTGCTCTAGTTTTTGTAAAAATTAAAACATCTCTTATCCTGAAGGTCATTTCGACAATGAATAACTTAGCAACACATCAGAATTGTAAGTCTGTTCATAAACCTTTGGTACAGAATGAACCTCGTTTATGTTATTTTTTTTGTCAATTTTTACCCATTTTAGTTATAATAATTTATTTTTCTCTTCTTAATTTTAGCATATTTTTCTTCAAATGTGCTAAAAAAATCTGAAAACAACAAAAAAGTCCACATATCTCCATTTTTTTTTTTTTAAGTTGTCCTAACCAGTCGGATACCTTAAATACAGTTAAATTAAAATTTTTTAATCAAAACAATCCAAAATATAAAAAATCAGCGTCCCATCCCCTTCAGTAGGCCACGGTAAGATTATTAAACGTTGATTGGTCCGTGGCGATAAAAAGGTTAGGAAGCTCTACGCGACCGATTTTTGAATCGGAGCTCGAACACTTCAAGCGACTGAAGCATCGATGGCTACGAGCCCGATGCCATAACCACTAAGCTACAGTGGTACTTCCTTTTAATTCTAAATGCAGCATTTCTGCACGCATTTAAAATTAATGCGTACAGAAATGTATTAAATTTAATTTTTGCTCTCTTTCATTTCTCTCTGAATAGATAAGATTCATGACGTGTCCACCACATATTGGCTATAAATTGAATCAAAAACATGCAAGTATAAATATATATGAGGGGAAAAAACGAATAATCGCAAAGTTGTGGTTTCGGAATCGTGGCCGTGGAAGCCGAATGGTCATGGTCACGGGTTCGTGGCTGTCGCTGTTTATGTCGAGTTGTAGGTTCGATTCCTGGTGCTACTGAAGATCTTCCCGTGTGTGGAGGCGTTGATGCTCATCAAATCTTGTCGCCCATCCGGTATAGTGGATAGCGACGCTGACTGCTGTGCCGTAGGGCCTGGGTTCGAATCCCGGAGAAGACATGGATATTTGTAAATGTATAGTGCCTTCGCGGCATGGGGGTACTCTAAATAGCCGTCGAGCCGCTAGTCCTCTCGTGTGGTTCGTGGAAGGGGAAGAGAGATGGGAAAATCCTGACCACTTCCAGGGTGCTCCCTCAAAATTGGGGTGGAACCGAGCCATATCATACGGTCACCTGCATGGTGCTCAAAACTACGGCTAACGACAGGCGTACAATATAGCCCGATGCCATGATGAATTTCGTGGGCCTTGATCTGACTACGTCAGACAGGTGGCATTAGCAACAACAACAACAAATCTTTCCTGGCCCAAAGTCCTCACAGTGTAATATGGAGGTTTAGAGGGTGGGGTATCACACAGCTCGGGTGTCATTCTTGTCACTTGACTGAGGTGCATCGCCAATAGTTCTCATGTGCAAAATAACTTTCGAAATCAGATGCCACCAGTGCCAATTAAGCCGATTTGGCTCTGGGTGCAGAAGATCTGCAGGCCCTCTTGGCACTGGCGGATCGAAATTTATAACCAGAAAATCTGGTTAAGTCCAGCTTATCCGGGTCCCTGGGCGCCCAATAGATAAATCGGCACTGGAGGCCACCAACGACCATTATAACAAATATCAGAAGCTTGCACATCGAGTCTAGTTCTCAAATGATGTGCGTGTTTAGAGATTGATGACATTTTTTAATTTTTATACTATGCGATTTGTTATCAACAATAGATTAGTGTAGTTTGAGTATAACTCATATCCTAGCAGGGGTGTAGCTACCACCGTATAAACCGTATCAATGATACGAACCCCCTCCTCCTCCTCCCCAAGCTACAGGGACCCCAACATTTGTATTTGCAGTACCTCTAACAGGGCTTTCTTTTCTAAAAAATGGCCCGAAGGAGTTTTGATACGAAGCCCGATCAGAACAAGCTACCGCATTATGTCCGTTTTTTAATATAAATTTGTTACGAAATCTACTTTAAGATACACGATATTTGTTTCATTAGTTTTCTTCATCAAGATTTGATTCCCCCTCTGAAAAGGAATGTGTGTCTAATTACGACATGATTCTGACCTACTTCCAAAGATTTGTTTACGTAAATATAATTTCACGCGGTATTTAATTCTAATCAAACAGCAGTGAGATCGATCTGATACAAAATGACGTTCATATATCAGGAAATATCGATCGCATTAAATGTATCGAATTTTAAAACATTCATTTATTGTTTGGACGATTTTATAGCGAGAATCCATTTTCCGTCACATTGTTTTTCCCAAATTCTGTCGTCCAATCAGAACTGCGGCACCAGTAAACTATTACATCTGAACTGTAGCATATACGTTGGGTAAGTTGCAAAACAATGGTCAGTAAAATGTTACCAAACAGTGATGAGCAACAGCATTGGAAAAGTGTATTGTTACATTTTAATTACAATTCCTGTATCAAGATCAAATCTATCAAAGTCCCAATTAGCCGGCGTTCATTTGTTTTGACGTCAAGGCTGTCTGGCTGGAATAGTGTCTTGATCCTTCTTGAAGCTGGCGGTTGTGATTTAAAAGCATTGTCTTGAGGTATTGGATAATGTGTGTCCCAGAGATCGCAGTCAGTTATGCGGCCGGCGGGCACGAAATAATGAATTGGCTCGTTTTTTACTCCCTACGTGTCTTGGTTCGAAATTGGTACGACCCAAGAATGACTTCTTTGACCACTTTTCGAATTCTACATGCTCCTTCCTCTGCATAGCACTTTCTTTTGGTGTCGTGTTGTAAATGCGGTTTCCCGAAGACTCGAGCATTTGTACTTCAACCAGGATTTCAGGGAAATTAATTCAGCTGAGATAATTTCTTAGAATGCCCCTGAAATAGTCTTATTGGATGATATAATTCTTGTAGTACATCATAGCAAAATCTTTTATTTTGTCGAATACTTATCGAATGATTTCAATGGGGGAGCGATGTGTATGTAATTATATGAAAATTATTTTATCGTTTGTCGGATTTAGTATTGACGTAGTAAAATATTCTTAAGCCCGGTGGCTGAGTGGTAGTGTTTCACGCTTCCACGCCACAGGTTCGGTGCTCAAATCCTAGGCTGGGCAAGGTGAACTCAGCCACAAATCCCTTCAGTGGATTGATAAAGGAGTACCAAGCTTGTTTGGGAACAAAACACTGAAGGTTTCGCATCAGACTGACCACCTGATCGGAACATCTGCTCATGCACCTCAACGTCAAGGTCATGAATACTGAGATGGACACAGTAGGCCTTGGCTCTCATGGGCTGTTGCTAGTTCAGTTTTTTAGTATAAATATTCTTATGTAGATAGGTGAGTGTAGATGAGTTTTTTAATAATTGTATTGAGAACATTGTAATATTCTAAAAGCGCCTAAGACCACGGTAACAAAAATATTATGGCAAATGCATTGTTGTACATGTTTCAGTCGAGCTGCGTTTATCATCTTTAAGATGCGTCGAGTTAAGCCTGTGTTCTCCAATTGTAAAAGAGACCGAACTAAACGTGAAATTCATTTTTAGAACAGAAAATTAAAATTTTCAACATTTTTATTCATACATCTGTTTGTTGAGTCTTAAAGTACTTCCATTGGTGTGCTGTGGATGTTAGGTGAAATGGAGTGTTATCGTCCTCGTAATTTAACCATGATTCAACATTATAAGGTCCGTCATAAATAGCCCTCGTGCTGCTTTCACATTGTAAATTAAAATTAAATCGCTCATTTGTTTATAATGCCGGATTTTTAAAATTTCTAAATAATCTATATAAATATTTTTTTCTTCCATTTTAACATGTAAATGGATAATTCATTTTGCATTATGGTGTAGGAAAAAACATTTTATCTATATATATAAAGGAGAAAAGCGACTCACTCACTGACTGACTGACTAATCACGAAATCTCTGGAACTATTCAACCTACAGACTTGAAATTTGGTAGACATGTTCCTTTGATAGAGTAGACATCAGCTAAGAAAGGATTTTCCGAAATTCGAAACGCAAGGGGCGTTACGGGGGGTTAAGGGCTTTAATAATAATTGTTTCCATGTTTAAACTACTTGATGTACAATCTTGAAATTGGGTAAGCGGATTCCTTTCAGAGAGTAGAGATCCGCTACAAAATGAGTTTGCTGAAAATCGACCCCCAAGTGGCGTTGCAGGGGCTTAGGGGGCGTTATAGATAATTATTTCCATTTTTAAACTATTTGACGCACTGTCTTTAAATTTGATATATAGATTCCTTTCGTAGAATAATGATCAGTTACAAAACGGGTTTTGTAAAAACAGACTTCTAAGTGGCGTTGCGGGGGATTAAGGGGCGTAATAGATAAATATATCCGTTTTTAAACTACTTCACCTACCTGCTTGAAAATTGGTAGGTAAGTTTCTTTCCTGGAGTAAATATCCGCTACAAAATGGGTTTTGGGAAAATTGACCCCCAAGGGGTGTTGCGGGGGTGGGGGGCTTAAGGGGCGTTATAAATTCCTATTTTTAAGTTATTAGACGTACAGTCTTGAAACTTAGTAAGCAGATTCCTCTCATAGGGTAGAGATACGCTAAAAATGGGTTTCGTGAAAATTGCCCCCAAGTGGCGTTGAGGGGACTTAAGGGGCGTTATAGATAATTATTTCCATTTTTAAACTATTAGACGCACAGTCTTTATATTTGATAAAGATTTCTTTCATAGAGTAGAGATCAGCTATAAGAAGGTTTTGTGAAAACAGACCTCTAAGTGGCGTTGCAGGGGAATAAGTGGCGTAAGAGATAAATATTTTCGTTTTTAAACTATTTGACCTACCTGCTTGAAAATTGGTAGGAATGTTTCTTTCATAGAGTAAATATCCGCTACAAAACGGGTTTCGAGAAAATTGACCCCCAAGGGGTGTTGCGGGGGGTTAAGGGCAGATATAAATAATTATTTCTTTTTTTAAACTATTAGACTCACAGTCTTGAAATTTGGTTAGCAGATTCCTCTCATAGGATAGAAATACACTGCAAAATGTGTTTTGTGAAAATCGACCCCTAGGTGGTGTTGCGGGGGTTCAAGGGGCGTTATTGATATTTTTTTTGCATTTTTAATTAATTGGACGCACAGTCTTCAAATTTTGCTAAGCAGATTCCTTTCATAGAGTGCAATTCCCCTACAAAATGGGTTTTGTGAAAACAGACCCAGAAGTGGCGTTGCGGAGGCTCAAGTGGCGTTATAGACAATTACCCCCATTTTTAAACTGTTAGACGTACAGTCTTGAAATTTGGTAAGCAGATTCCTTTCGTAAAGTAGAGGACCGCTACAAAATGGGTTTCGCGAATATCAACTACCAAGTTTAATTTCGGGAGATTAAGAGGCGTAATCGATAAATATTTCCATTTTTAAACTACTTGATCATCCTGCTTGAAAATTGGTAGGCATGTTCTTTTCATGAAATAGAGTTCCTCTAACAAAGAGTAAAATGAAAATTGACCCCCAAAGATGTTTGCGAGGGGTCAAGAGGAGTTGCAGAAAAAAATTCCTGTTTTTAATTGTTAGACCCATATACTTGAAATTTGTTAAGCATGTTTATTTTGTTGAATAGGGATCCACTAAGAATACATTTTAAGCAAATCAAGTTCTGGGGGGTTGCAGGGGGGTACTGGGACGTATTGACAAAAAAAAATTACTTTTTTCGAGCTACAAGGACTATAATAATGAAATTTGGTTTGCATTTTTCTTTTGTTGAATTGAAATCCGCTAAGAGCGGTTATTTTGGAAAACGGCTCTCAACGGGATTACGGGGATATTTATAGTAAAACTTTTGCTTTTTTCTGTTATATTTAGACTTCAAATTTGGCTTGCATGTTCAATTTACGGAGTAGAGATCCACCGAAAATTGGTTTTGCGGGAATCCACTTGGTTTTTGAGTTACGAAAGAGCAAACATCATTCTATGCTTCACAATTTTAGAGATTTTTAGAAAATACAAATTAGATAAGTTCTGCCCCCCTTTTTTTTATCAACAGGTGACAGTTACAGGTATAAGTATATTTTTCAATTCAATCGAATTCTTAATGCTAGGACTTAGATATCAATAATTTATACATATATATAAGCAGTAAAAATTTATAAAACATCATGAAATACCCAGCGAAGCGGGCGGGTAACAGCTAGTACTACATAAAATGGATCAACTCTAACAAATAAAGTAGTATGATAAAATAGGTCGCTTTTCTACAGAATAGTGGAGTTAGAATATAATATTAATGTTGGATTATAAATTCTTATCGAATAAATATTCGTAATTTGGGCTCTATGCTTTGACAGGTGGTCACGGTAGCCTAGTGGTCAAGGTAACGGACTCGTGGCTGGCGTGTCATGTAATCGAGCCAAGTACCATTGAAGATCAGCTGCGCAGAGGGGGCCGATGTACGTTAAATCTTTCGGGGCTCAAACGTTCTCATGTTGGTGTGGAAGTTAGGAGAGGGGGTGACAGCTGAGGTGTCGTCCTCGTTACTTGACCATGGTTCAAAATAACTACATCCTTCGCCAGAAGTCCTTGAGTATAGCTGAATAATGCGACGTTAATATTCACTCACTCACTTACTAGGATAATGCTGTTGATTTTATAGGGCTTCAAAATATGGGTGTTAAGTAGGGAAATAGTGGGTTGTCAGTTCCGGTGTCGTCTGCATCACTTAAGTTAGTACATAACAAACTCAGTTAAATTTTAGTTATCCAATTTTATTTCAATCTTTTTTTGTTGTCCTTGCTAGCGCCTTGCGCATAAACACTAACAAACCTGATTGGTTGAATCTGAGCGAGTTAGTACATCGCGCACTATAAAAGCAACACGAGGGCTGTTGGGGATATTCGTCGTAATTTCGAACCTCGGTCAAGTGACGAGGACGACACCTGAACTGGCATTACCCTCCCCTAACTATCGCGCCACACCACGGGAGGACATTGAGCCTCGACAGATAAAACGTGGATCCGCCCCTTTACACGGCGGGTCTTCTGTGGTACCAGGACAATTGAATTTGTGACAAATGACTATCGTTCGAAGTAATGAAGCTGTTATCAACATACGAATCTTCACACTAGTATGGTGTTTAAGTTTGAAAACAGGAGTCAAAATGTTACTATATTAAATATTATGTTGCCTTTTGCGAGAGGAATTTTATATATTTCTTGGTAAATAGTATCAATCTGAATCTCTATTCGATTTTTTTTCGTTTATATGGATCAGTGATGGCGAACCTATGACCCGTGGGTCAGTGCCTGACCCACGCAAGCTTTTTAACTGACCCACGATTGCAATGCAACCACTTGTTTGCTTACGCGGATATATTTAGATCTTCTAATTTGTGTCGATTATTTACATTTTATTTGTATTTTTTCAAGCACTGCAAAAACAATTTAAATGCTGTCTATAACCTTCAATTTGATCATTGCAGTTCCAAAGTTACGCAAATGACAACAAATGTATATAAAAGTATGTAGCCTTTAAAATAAAGCAAAAGTGTTAAAAAAATCAAATAAAGTGTATAATTTTACTCGCATTTTGTTTGTTGGGAAAAAAAATCGACAAACCAAAGCAAACAACCATATTTCGAGAACTTTCTTCGGATAAAATGCACTTTTGTAAGGTTATGTTTGGGGGGTAGTAAGTGACTCTTGCATAGCGCCCATTTTTACTTGTTAAGTCAAATGAATTTTAAATATGTTTAGTTTTAAAAATGCACAGTTAAAATTTTTTAAAACTTAACTCTGATGCAAATGGACATTAGTGACCCACGAGCTAGTACTAAAAAAAATATGAGCAAAATTTGACCAACGTCTCAAAAAGGTTCGCCATCCCTGATATAGATCATTAACACGGTTCAGATAATGCAGAGTGGTCAACGCAAATCTCTTCACTGACTTAAAACAAAACACAAAGTCTTGATTTTAGTACTATAAATCATTCTTACTACAGTTTCATGAACATCTATTCTGTATACCAAGACAACAAATGAGGGGGGGGGGGAGAGAAAAAAATTCACACTCGATCGATTTAAGAAAAGGAAATTTTTACTGTAAACTTCGTCTCTAAATCGTCTGTCGACGCTTGGAATTGTTGATGGAATTAAAATGTCAGGTTTTTTGTGTTCCGATTTGCGCAAAGCAGAGAGCGATAACAATGGTCAGATGGGATGCTGAAAAAATATCGCTCGATAACAGATTGCGAAAGTGTGACTGAACGCTTTTTTTTATTGTGAATTTATTTGACCGCTTTTTTAAATCAGAAAGATAATCACAATTGATACATGAGCTGGATTGATAGGAACTCAATGGCCTCTAAAAAAAAATTACTTTAATAATCGAGAACAAAATGGATCGTTCTACTTCTTTTTTCTTAATTTGTAAAAATTTGAAATTTATTTCAATTGCTCCTAAAAATTCACTCCATTTGATTTTTATTTATTTTTTCTTACTGTGAAACGTGAGGGGAGGGGTGACTATTTATAACGGTGTGATAACACTTTTTTTTATCACACCGTTTACAATTACCCCACACATTAGCAATTTTTTAAAATTGTATTGATATGAACTCTATATTGAATTTAGGCATTAAAATTTACTTCGGAAATTGAAATTTCTAAAGCTAGCAAATTTTATTCGCTTTTGAAGAATTTTCATTCTATTAACATTAAACATACTAACACTTAATACATACCTATTTTTATTGTAGCAAAAATAGACTTTTGACCAGTTATGATATGTTTAATTAAAATTTACTGAATATTTGGGACTTGATCGTAAACTTATGGTCAGCGCGTTTTTTTTTTTTTTTTTTTTTTTTTTTTTTTTTGAGTTGTGAGTTTGAGCCCTGGTGCCACTGAAGAAAAGTCGTGTAAATGGCCTGTGATGTACGCTAAATCTGTCGAGGCTCAAAGACTTCACATTGGCGTGGTGTGGAGGTTTGGAGAGTTGGGGTGCTAATTAAGGTTCCACAAAAAAACCTTATAGTTCTAAGGGTTCCGCGAGTCGAAAAAAGTTGACTAATGCCAAATTAGTATTGATTGCTACATTCAATACTTCCGTACGATTATTGATATTATCTCCAGTATAAGAGAAGAGTCGTTTTCTTCCTAATGAATTCACGATTCATTAGCTAGTTTTATGCGATTACTGTTGGAAGATTCCTTTCAAAATGAGGCTTGGCTTAAAGAGTGTTCGAATCCTGGGTTTTTTAATCTAATTTAGCACTGATTTAATAAGGGAAGTAGAGAATGCTTGGTAAGTAAATGTTGGGGGTTGATAGCATAGCACCCTGAAATCTCTGCAAAATTATTAGTATCAATAATCGTACAAAGGTGTTCAAAGGTTGCAACAAATTTGGGACGAAGGGTGTAGTTTAAACTAGATGCATGAAATAATCCTATGTATCAACGGTTCTTAAACTGTGATCCGTGGACCCCCGGGGGCCCCCAACGCCTTTCTAAGAGGTCCGTGAAGGTTTCTCATTTAATGCTAAGTTTTCCCTCTTTTGTTGTTGTCTTGTCCACGGCAGTGAAATCAAATGGCGTCCTTTGAATGTCGCGACCTTTGGCGAATGAAGCAGTTGATAGTCCGTGGGGCTTAGATCTATGTTGTGGAGTTTAGCCAATGTAGGACAATTAAAAATATGGTTAGGAGAAAGTTGACTCTCAGGACAGTGAGGACAAGTATTATAACTTCTTTGGCTATCAGGGATATTTTTTCCATCCCTTTAAAGCGTAGGTTCCCAACCTTTTTTGAACCGGCGCCCTCTTTTCTTGTGAATATTTTAATACCGCCCCTTTTCTTGTGAATATTTTAATACCGCCCCTTTTCTTGTGAATATTTTACAACCGCCCCCTTTTCTAATGAATATTTTGATGCCACCCCCTCCCACTATAGAGAAATAAGAGTGTGAAAACAAGAGTAAAATTTTAAAAAGTATTCTGTTACTAATAGAATATATTTTTAATTAAATTTTTTTCTAAAGCCTCAATTGTTTTACTTGCAAATCTGATATAGCTATTGCCACAAATATATTTAGATGCGTAATATTTTATATTTTAGTCATAGATAGGATATATTGTTGGAATTGAAACACTACTTGTATGTGATTTTCTTCTTCAATTATAAGGTAAGAATAAAAGTTTTAGCTTACCTTTTATAAAGACAGGCAAGGATTTTGATGATTCGAAGTAATTCATAATAAGCTATTGCTTTCAAAATAAATACAAATTGACAGTTTAAGCCTTCAAAGAATCAACTTTAATTCCTGGTAACGTATTTAATTACGTTTCTTGGATAATATACATAATGAAACGCAGTGGAGGAACCATTTTCCCCACTGCTCACAGACCTACTGCACTACAGAAATTAAAATGCACTATATCATTCAATTTAATGTAGGTCTGAATGTAATGTTTTAAGTTTTTCCTCCACTTCCCGAACTACCTAAATTTGTGGATTTTCGTACATGTGATATAGAAATGATTTAAATACATACAATCAACATAAGGTAAACAGTGTTAAAGTTTACTTTTTGTTGGTACATAATCAGCGTCCGTGCCATCTCAACGCCCCCTAATTTTCCTGTGTCTTTTACTGCCCCCCTGAAAGCCTCAAACGCCCACAAGGGGGTGCTATCGCCTACGTTGAGAATCTATGCTTTAAAGTGTTTTGTATGTAGTCTGGCTGTGGTGGTTGAAATTACGCGGCTATAATTGAGATCTGGAATGAGGTATTTAACTGGATGGGAGGTGAGTTATTTTCCTCTTTTACTGACTATGAAAGGGTTCGTAGAAATATTGAAATACATGCGATCTAGAATAGATTGCTGAATTGTCGCCACTGAAAAAAACTGTACTAGAACATTTACTTCGATCAAAAATGTGTGGCCGCAGTAGCCAAATGGTCAAGGCATCGGATCATGGCTAGCGTGTCATGAGTTCGAGCCCAGTACCACTGAAGATCCGCCGTGTAGGGTAGCGATGCACGTTAAATCTGTCGAGAGCTCAAACATCCTCCCGTTGGTATGGTGTGGTAGTTAGGAGAGGGGGGAGGGTGGCAGCTCAAGTGTCGTCCGCGTCTCTTGACCATGGTTCAAAATTACGCAGTCCGTCGCCAAAAGCTCTCGTGTATAGCTGAACAGTGCGACGTTAATATTCACTCACTCAATCGATCAAAAATGTTAATTCAGGGTGGGGTGCTCTAAATTTTAGGGGGCCGTGATATGAGACTAGTAAATAAAAGAGGGAGGTGATTGAAAGTTTAAGAACTCCTGCTATGTTCATTAACATACTATGTACATTAATCTCGACGCAGGTTTTTATGTACTTGAATATCGACTCTTGCGTCATTACCAGTAGGATGAAAGCGAATTATTGCTTTAAAAAAATTGAGCCAGTATCCTCTTTTTTAAACATCTGTTGGTTTTTTCAGGATTAGATTAAACTCTTCTCCCCCCCCCCTCTTCCCATAATCCCTTAAAAAGACGTAAATCTCAAACACCACTTTTTTTTCTCTTTGAAATTGCTTAAAACTACATGGGTTCTCTTTCTTCACTTACTGATACGGATCCATTCTATTACTAGTGTGGGAAAATCCATTCTTTCCCCCTTTTTCCATTGTTCCCTGGATTGTGGCCAATAGTGGAGTATTCACCTCTGAATGGAACGATGAGATCGATACGAAATTGTGGAGAGTCCAAGAGTGAAGTCATTCATTGTCTGATTTTTTCGATTGTATCAAAGTAAACAGGTATCGACTTATTTATTCTATTATTTCTATTGGAACCAATCATTGGCTTAGTGGTTTTCTCCAATATTTATCCACAAATTCACGCCCTTTCTTAACTACTATGTTTGTAGAAGAAATTATGTATAGTTTCCTGAAGAAATATCCGCGAATAATAAGTCATTATGCTTCCACTGTGAAGTGAAAGGAGGGACGCGTGTGTTGCTTTTGGGCGTATGCAAAAAGTGATAAATCGTAGTGAGGAAGCAAATCAAATCCAAAGTATGGATTGGAGAGTAATAAATGAAATGTTTTTTAAGTGGAGTGCGTGTGGTGGTGAGAGGGGATGTACTTTGAGATAGAAATATAATTCGCTCTATGACCGAGCTCGTTCACCTAAAATGGTCTCGTATGTAATCCATTTTCCCTAATTAAAATGTGATTGATTCGTATCAAGCTTTCTACCCCTTTCCTAAAAAATCACAAATTATTCCATCTCATAGATTGTAGTATCTAACTGCGACAGTATCAACAACTAAGGGTTTTTAGAACGACATGGGAAAAACTTAAGTTGGTCCACTCGTATCTTAACGAAACATTGTGAGAGTTATATTAGTGTCACACTTTTAAGCAACACGAGGGCAATCAGTGACGAACATTTGACGAGAACGACACCTCAGTTGGCACCCCACTCTCAACTCCCACATCACACCTGCGGGGGGGGGACATTCAACCGTGACAGATTTGACGTGCATCAGTCCTTTCTACACGGCAGTTCTTCAGTGGCACCAGGACATAAACCGGCGACATTCTGGCCAAGAGTTGGTGACCATAACAGCTAGGTTACTACGGCCATAAAAGTACCAGTGTGAAACTGTTCTTTTACCATCACACTTAACGAATATTGTATAATTTGCTTTTAGTTTTTCCCTTTCGTTAGGTTCTCGTTTACCGACCATTTTGAATTTGTGAACGTAATGGAAATTCTTTAGACCCTCTCACATCTAGAGAATCGACTTGAATGCAGTGAAGGGTTGTCAAAAGATAAAAAAAACGCAGTGACGGATCTTTAGCAACCTCAAGTTTCTGAAAATATTCTATTTATTTCAATAATTCATAATAGCCGCGGTAGCAGAGTGGTCATGACCGCTAACTCCTAGTCAGCGTTGTCCAGTCGCGGATTCCAGTCCTTGTACCACAAAAGACTCGCCATGTAGAGGGGCTAATTCTGGTTAAATTTGTCGTGTCTCTTCATCATGGCGTTGAGTGGTAGTTTGGAGAGGAATTTGCCAAGTCAGGTGTCGTCTACGTCATTTGACCGTGGCTCGAAATGACGATGCCTTTTGCCAATCGCCCTCGTGTTGCTTCAAAGTATACCATTACCAAAGTATACCATAAATAATTCATTTGTGGGGTTTTTGATATTTGAAAACTCAAATCACTCCGAGGCAGTGAGCAGAGAATGGCAGAGATGTAGTCAATCAGAAGCTTGACTACATCTCTGAAGTAAGATCGGCTTTCCCAAACAGATAACCGTTTCGCCGTTCATATCCACACGTGCACCCCTGAAATGTTGCAGGATCCTTTCATCTTGCATCACGCTGACTGATGATCATGAGAAAAACAACCGTGAGTCGAAATCCACCCAACCGCAGTCCGAAGTGAAATTCGAGGTGTAAGAAGGGACCGCCCCACCCAAGAGAGTGGGGAGAGTGGTTCGTTTGAAGCACTCGAAAAAAGACATCGTCTTTTGTGCTCCTGAATCACCAACAAAATATTTTGAAGCATTGAAATACTCAATAGTTTGAATAGCTTGTATCTGAATGTAAATAGTGTAATTAATAGCTGTAGACGTAATAAATCATTGTAATTTCTTAAGTGAGACGCCACTCATCAAATTTTTTAAATCATCACTGGCCTTACCTCTCTCGTTTGATTACCTCTTCGCCGCTCACAACTTATTGCCGTGATGTGAATGAGCCTTAAGAAATGCTAAAAGTATTTTCAGAAATCTAAGAGAAAGTGTAGTTTCCTTGAAACCTTTATTGTGCTTTTTTCTTTTAACTACTTTTCATTGCGTTCAAATGGATGCATTGTTCTAAGTTTGAGGAAAGGGGGAGTAGAATTTCCATAGGATAAACTTTACGTTCACGAACTCAATGCCCGGTTAACCATAGCATTAACTAAGTTACTAAATTGTTACGGTTTTATTATTATATTGAATTACATTATAAATTAGAGTGTAGTTACATTTAAACTCTGGTATTTTTTAAAAACAATAGGTATATAAATATTAAAGGTTTAGATAAAACGCTATAGTTGTGTATGGAAAAAAAATAGGGTATTCACACTAAAACCTTACTTAATGTTTTGTTCAAACGTGTAGAAAATTCGGGAGTCATTCAAAGAGTTTTTTTTATCTATTAAGGAAATTTTTCAGTCACAGTTCTTCCAAAACGTATGTATCTTTTCCCCCATCTTCCTCAAAGAAATGCGAAAGTTGTCGCGCGATTTAACGTCGAAGATAACCAGGTGACTGATAACACCTTTTTTTATTTGGCATGCTGACCTCTGAACAAATATATTTCATTTACATTAGACAGAAAACGAGACATCAGAAAATCCATTTTTTTTCCCTTTTTATAAATAAAGTGTTGTCGAATCCGTTTTAAGTTTTCAAACCATATTTTTTATTTTAAAAATGGAATTAAAAAATGACGAGCTTAATAACGAATATTTTTAACTTATATTTTAAAAGGCCGAGTTTTGTTTGCATTTGAGGGACAATTTTTAGAAAGCTGGAATGAAAGACAAACTAACAACCCACTTCCTTTGGCAAGCAATTCTCGCTGTCTTAATGATGTTTTAAATGTGTAGGGAAAAAATCTAGCTTGGTTTAGTAAGATCCCTAATTACACAAATATCATTTTATCTAAACATTAAGTATCGGTTGGAACGAACCGGTTGAATCCCATTCTTATATAAAACCAATACTATTTTAATTTATAATAGCACATTTTTAAGAAAATAAGATTCAAGATCTAATAAATGGTTGCTGAAACTATACTTTGATTTTTTTTTTCCCTGCCGAGTTCACAGACACTATAAGAACTGCTATTTTACAAGGCGATTCTAAAATCATGGGACAAACTTAGAGGAGTAATACAACTCACTAAAGAATCTACTTACAGACGAAGTTATAACACAATTTCATATCGTTTGCAAAATTCCTTTCGAACAGCATTCTTTTAAAAATAAATGCTCAAAATTATCATCACTGTCAGTAATTACAAGTTTGTCAACTACAATGGTAGAGATGAATAGATGGCATGGCACTCATGATCTAATGGGTATACAAGAAAAGGCTACTAGCGCCTTTGTTTTCGAAAGACTACAAATGTCGAAAAGGAAGATATGCTCGAATGTAAGGTTTATGTCCACAATTGTCTGGATGCAACTTTTGGAGTGCTTCTAGGCATTTAGTGTATTGGGGGGAGGGGGCATGTTGGGTCAGTCCGATGGCTACCCCGCTCAGCAGATTCATCACACTTCTATTAATACTTCATCTGAAGATCCTCGTTTATGAGACTACAGAGGGAGCTCGTTGAAGCTGATGATCCATTGAAGCTGCACTCATGCGAGAAGTGTTTGATGTGCGAGTGCTCTATTGATGCTACGAAGCTTATATTTCTGGTGGTCACATTTTGGAACATATTTTAGAATTGCAGTGATTAGGCATTTGGAGGTGATTCAAGTAAAAAAGCTTTTGTCTTTTTGTGTGTGTTTGTGTTTTGTTTCTGCCCTCTACTCACAGTTCCTCCAATACAATTCCTGTGTCCAAAAATGTTTATTTTAGTGAGTTGTACCACACCTCAAAGTTTATCTTTATGGTTTTAAGAATCATAAAGCTATGTTAAGGAAAAACAACAATTCTTTTAAAATATCCTCTGGAAAACTTTATTGAAAACACCGAGAATGTTTATATATATATATTATTTGAATAAAACACGAACTTCTACATTTGGTCGTGTTTAATTACAAACGGACTCATTGTTGCGATTCTTTCCTCTCTTGTCTCATAGTCATATTTTATTAATTATTAAAAGCTTTTATTTAACTTACAATGTATGTATGTATGTATGTATGTATGTATGTATGTATGTAATTTGTTCGGGTGGAATCTTGCAACTCAATTTTGAAGCTGATATCTTCCTCCCATTGAGCTGAAATTTTGTATACACGTTTAGTTTGGATGACAATGCATGTTTTCACCATTTATATTCCGATATTGCAATTAATTAAAAAGATATTAATTAAAAACGTTAAACTAGTTTTGGGCGCCAACTTGGATATATTTGCATTGTTGTAATAATTTTATTGTTACAACAATGACAAAAGTTGGCGTCGAAAATCGGTTTTCAGCCAAACTGGAATTTCATAACGTTGTGCTATTGACAGTATTAATTAAATTTGTCTAAAAAATAATTACATTTCTACAACGTAAAAATAATCTAATTTCTACAACGTATGCAATTTTTTTACAAATTTCTATCTATTTTCTTGGATTTAAATTCAAAACAAAAAAGTAGAGCTATTTTTCAAGTAGATTGGTACATTGTATACCTTTCTCAACACTGCCAAGTTAAACTGAGATGGAGTATTGAAGAAATTCTTTAAATAATTTATCTAACTTTAATCTATGAAACTCAGACAAAAAATAATTACAGAATCGGAAAGATCATTTTTTTATGTATCTTACCCATAAAAAGGAATCCGCTAGGAAAACAATAAGAGAAAAATATGATCTAGAAATGCAATATATTTTCGATTAAAAAAAATAATTTTATAATAAAATAAAGGAATTTTTTAAAGAAATTTTCTAATTTTAAGCCTACAAGTAATTTAAATATACCCCATTTTATCACCAGTAATCTAAACACACACTACGACATGTGTCCTTAAATTTAATTACAAATAGAATCTGTTAATTTTATTTGAATTTAATTATTGATTTTTTCAAAATCAAGTTTCTAAAGATGATCTGAGCAATTAAAAAAAAATAGATTCTTACGTAGAAGATATTCAATGTGCAGCAAAAAATTATCATTATTTGATAAAACTTTCTTTTTTGATTGCAAAATGCGTTTTGAGTCTTAAGCATTTTATTGATTAATACAAATATTTAAATGCCTTTTGAAGTTTTTCAATAAACAACTAAAATTTTCTTCTAATATGTTAGAGAAATATATCCCTTATCTTCAAAATATTTCAAATAAATAATATATTCTTTAAGTTTTTCAAAAATAATCAAAATTTTAATTAAACATTTAATAACTTTGTCATTTATGAAGATAATCTCACTAAACCTTTTTTTTTCGTGTGTAGAACAATGTTACCCAAAATCTGCACGAAGATTGAAAAAATTGCTTAAAAATTACGGATTTAAAAAAATTGTGTTTTTAGTCTAATACCATTTTGCGAGAATTAATTCAGCTAAACCAGGGATGGCGAACCAGCGTTCAATGAGTTGAACAGGCTGAGAAACCTGTCCAGCGATAACTAAAAAGTAAAAAATAAATTAAATGTAAAAAAACTTTTTTAAGAACAAGCTTTTATTTAAACGCGCTAAAAAGAATAAAATAAACTTTTCCTTTAAAACTTTTTTTACTATCAACTTATAACGTCATTACACAATTTATATGATATAAAAGCTTGTCGCAATATTTAAGTACTCATATTTACTTAGTTTGAATTTTTAAAAACCAAAATCAATCAGGTCAAGTTATTTATTTTACTTGTTTATCTACACAGGCATATCTCGCGACAAGCTTTTATATCATATAAATTGTGTAATGACGTTATAAGTTGAGAGTAAAATAAGTTTTAAAGAAAAAGTTTATTTTATTCTTTTTAGCGCGTTTAAATAAAAGCTTGTTCTTAAAAAAGTTTTTTTACATTTAATTTATTAATCCTTTACTATAATTTGAAACTAACTGAAGAATAGGTTTTTATCGCGCTCATGATTTTTATAAGCTGTAAAGTACTAAAGTTTTCCCTTCAGTTTTTAAGAAGGAAATATTTATCATGGCGTCATTTTCAACAGTATTTCTTATAATTTTCTAGACGTGTAATAACTCTTAAATAATGAAATGCATGCAAATTCCGGTTTCCATTTCGACGTTTTTGAGACATTTGTTATCGAATATAGAATCTTATGTATTGTTTCGACTTCAAGAACTTTGATATTAATGGTAGACGTACATCAATTTCGTTGTCTAGAAAAAGATCGTGACACACATTGTCTATTATGTTTACTTTTCATTTTGTGTGCCTTGGGTGGAAAGATAAGTTTTCTTTTTGATAGTAATAAGAAGCGCTTGTTTATCTTGTTGGGTATGAATAGTTTTTCAAAGGGTTAACAAACTTAAAAAAACTTATTATTAATTTATTTATTGGTTGAATCCATTTTCTCCAAGCAATGTATGTTAAGCAACCCCCTGACGAGAACCTCCTTTTATACAAGAATAAATCATTAAGTAAATCACAAATGCATACGGCAGGATTTAAAGTAGTAACAAATATACCTTTAAACAATGGTGATAGATGACAGCCGCATGCAGCTTTATGATATTCAATTCATATTGAGTAGGTAGCATTCACATACGTAATGCAGTTTCAAAAATGGCGAAGGCGCTGAATGATTGTACGATAAAAGAGCAGCGTGCTGTGGTCCGATTTTTGTGGGCGAAAAAAAAAGAATAAAAAATACTCAAAGAAATTTTATCTGTTTCATGGAAAAAAGTTTTTATTACGTAAAACACTTTACAAATGGATGAAAATTTTTTTGCAAGACTTTCCAAATTTTTTGTTGAAGATCGAAGCGGCCGTCCAGTTTTGATTGCGACAAAATCAACTGAGCTACAAGTGGAAGAATTGATTTAGGACGATCGAAGAGTGACAATTAACAGCATCGGAACAGCAATAGGATGTTCTCATGGCTTAGCATACTGCATAATGTATGATCTTTTAAATTTCCGAAAAGTGTGCGCACGTTAAGTCCTCCAGTAACTGACCAAGGAACACAAAAAAGAATCGAATGGAAATTTGCTTTCACAAAAGATTGTTTGGTCCACAGAAACATCTTGAAGACAATCAGTTCGCAGATGAGGACGTTCAACATGAAGTCCTACAGTGGATGAGACAGCAACCCAAAGAACTTTATGCAGCTGGAATTGGGGCTCTAACAAAACGATGGGATAAGTGCATCAACGTTGCTAAAAATTATGTGAGCAAAATTTAAATTGGTTCCCAAGGGATTATCATGTTAAATTATTGTTTTGTTACCTTTTATGACTTATTTAATGACTTTCCCTCAGTATTTAGTTTACTGACTTCGCGCTGGACTAGACAAAACCAATCCTCGAGTAGTTGATAAGGATAACACTTTTGTCTTGGCTCTTTCTCTGGATTTCCTCACAGAATCAATAAGAATTGTTATCGTTTCCCTTATGATGTGATCGTGGTAGACGATGGTCATGGTCGTGACCAGCATTGCTTCTGTAGATCCTTGTGGGTTCGAATCTTTGAACCACTCAAGACCTGCCGTCTAGAGGGGCTGATGTACGTTACATCTATCGAGGTTCAAAGTCCTTGGAGCGGGATGCCAGCTTAAGTGTCGTCTTCTTCACCTGTGATTCGCACTTACGAGGCTCGTCCTCAATAGCCGTATTGCTTCAGAGGAGGACGTTAATAAAACATTCGATTCTCTCCCATAATTTAAAGTGGCCGTGGTAGCCGAGTGGTCAAGGTATCGGATCATGGCTGGCATGTCACGAGTTCGAGCTCAGTACCACTAAAGACGCGCCGTATAGGAGAGCGATGCACGTTAAATCTGTCGAGAGCTCAAACGTCCTCCTGTTGGTGTGGTAGTTAAGAGAGGGGTGCCAGCTCAGGTCTCGTCCTCGTCACTTCACTATGGTTCAAAAGGACGAGGTCCGTCGCCAAAAGCCCTCGTGTAGCTGAACAGTGCGACGTTAATATTCACTCAATTCCCCCCCCCCCCCATAATTTAAAAAAGCCTTTTTTTTCCATTTTAACGTGGGGATTTATTTTTTGTAAGACAATAACAATAGGCCTCTATCAACTCTATGTTCAAGTCTTTCATGCGATTTGATTGTAAATGATCTAAAAAAAAATAATCTATAGTCTATGAGGCCACACATCAAGAAATGATAGAGAATGTTCAGTGTTGTTCACAATAAGAAAATGAGAGTAAAAGTTTTCCTATAAAGTACTTTTTAAAGGATCGAAATCTCCTTTTAATAAACAATATAGGCATGCATTCAGACAAAAGAAGAAAAAAAGAAACGAGCCTTACAGTAGTCGCATACGATGTGTAACATCTGACATGTTACCGTGGTGAATTCGCAATAGCAACTTAAATCCTGAAAAAAATTAATCGAGTAGGATTGGAAATAATTTTCTATGGAGTAATTATATCTTTAATGAAAATTTTATTTGATTAACACAAGGAGTAATGCAATTTTTTTATCAAAAATAATTATTCTTGTTCAATTTGGGGAAGATCGGTAATGATAACTTATGATAACTAAAATATGACGCATATACTTGTGATTTCAAAGTATTTAAAACCCGCTGAAAAATAGCGCCAATAAAGTACCACTGTTAGTTGTCGAAACATTTCGTTTTATGTTCATTTCGAGCTTGAGTTCATCATTCAAAAAAGCTATGAGTGGCTCGGCTTCTAGCAAATGAAGTTAACTTTAAAATCACCACTCAAAATCATGAGAAGCGAGTGATAGTTTTTTTTTTTAAAAAAGAGCAGAACCACCTTCGGTATATGGTAAAAGTAGAAAATGCAGGAAATCTTTAATTTTTTGAACCGTTTGATTCGGAGAAATGTATACGACCACCGAAATCACTGTTTGTCCATTTTCAAATAAGGATTCTGCCCAGTCCACTTGTTTGACGATAAGTAATATCCATATGTCGAGCCACAACATGCGATTTGTTCTGTTTACGATAGATCGCAACACCAACTGCTCTGTGGCCCGGTCGTTTAAATTGTACGCAACAATCGAAGTCAGGTATCGAAACACGTTCGTCATTGTCTAACCACGTCTCTGCCTAAAGGACTTAGCTTCTCTGATCCTAAAGTGAGAAAACAAAAACAATGATCCCACGACCTAGACCGCAGGGGATGGGGGTGGAGCCCTTCCCGAATGAAGGAGAAAAAACAGAACTTCACTGGCCTGGGGAGCGAAGAGACACCACCAAGCGCGCTGATTGGTCAAATTAAATAGCGCGCGCTTCCCCTACTTCCTGTGACGCATTTCCGTCCCTTTTCACGAAATCACTCCCACAAATCTCCAGCAATGGAGATGAAAGATGTTATACATCAATAATTTACTGTATTTCGATTCTAAAACCTATCTACTAGAAAAACTGCAAGTTTTTTCTAACCTGTTTTTCCAAAATTTAAGTTTTAAAAAATGCCATATATACATAAGTAAAAACATTAGTATTCATTTAATTTGCTAAATTTTTTTTAAATTTGTGTGAAAACTGCTCATTATGTTGGAGACAAGGTTTAAAAATAAGGGGAAAAACGCTTTGTACAAACTTTGAGTAATTTATTGCAGAAGTATTATCTACACACATGTAAAGATACTCTACATAATCTTAAAACGAGAGATAATAAGTATATCATTTACAAAATGGCAAAGTAATGCTAATTTCCTATTGTATTTTATTTAAATTTCTTGGTCATCAAAAATGTTTGATATGTCATTTCCCGCTTTGCGAGAAACTATTTTTCTTGTTTCTAATTTACAAAAGCATGCATAAATTATGCTATTTCAAGGAAAACAATGAGATTTGAAATAAATTCTATATGCTAACTTACGTCAAAAGCTTATCTTTATCTTGTATTTTCGGATAATGTAGAAAAATATATTTTGAAATTGTATGCAAATTTTGAAATTAATGTTTAATTTTGATGATGGTTCCTCAAACTTGGATTCAGTATCAGTTTAAATGATTTTAAAATTATAAATTAAGCCGCTGCGCGAGTATATTATTATTATTATTATATTGTGATCAATAAATGATGGTTTGTAACACATTTGAAACTCGCCTGTTCTTTTTAATCCACTTAAAAGGAGTATTTGTACACTTTGTTAAAAATTTAAAAGTTTTGCTGTCCAAATTCAGATAACTTTTCTATCATTTAATTCCTGTTGCATTATCGCGTGTCGTTTTCTGGAAAAAGCATTCAATTGTAAAACGCTTTTGATAATAATTTGATTAAAATGCAAATTTGAAATGCCCTTTTCTGATAGCTGTTCTCAAAATGCTAGTGTCGTATGCTATTTTAAAATCATATGCAAAACATACTGAACCATGTTCATTTCCATGTCAAAACTGCTGCAGTTTCAGGTACAAATTCTCATTTCACAAAAGGTTTCCGTGCGGATGGATTGATTTTGGTTCACTCAGATACAACTCGAAGCAACACGAGGGCTATTCGTGACAGTCTTAGTGATTTTTGAATTATGGTCAAGTGACGAGGACGACACCTAAGCTGGCTCCCTGTTGTCGAGGTGTTGAAGTTTGGAGAGAGAAGACTTATAGTTTCGACAAATTTAACATGCATCAGCCTTTCTGCATAGCAGATTTTCGGTGGCACTGGGACCTAAGCGTCGGACACAAGCTCTAGACCAATGGTCCTCAACCCCCGGGACGCAAACCGGTACTGGGCCTTGGTCAAATGATAGCGGGCCACCCAAGGGACATAAAATTATTTCTATCTTATTTATTGTGTTGTATTTATCTCGGGTTTGTTCTACTTTATGGAAGAGAGGGTAATTGGGAGCCAAGAGACGTCACCTAAAGACGCACCAATACCACGCTTGCGCAAAATATTGTGATAAAAAATTATACAAAATCAAATGGCTGTGACATTTAGAAGGCCGTGATAAAATTTTCAAACTTTGACCGGTTCGCGGAGATAAAGAGGTTGGGAGAAGAACTGTTCTAGACCACTTTCTCGTGCGGAATAAAGGGAGATTACAACACGTGGAAAAGGAAACTTAGTTTCAAAGCTATCATGTAGTGTGATATAAAAGTTAGGGAAGGCCAGTACCATCTTATTTATGTTATCTCCATCACTTGACTTAATTCAAAATTACAAAATTCGCCACCTATTGTGCTCGTAGAGGGCAATGTTTTAATATTCTTGAAACTCTTGTATTAGTCATGGCCGGTGAATCATGAGTTCGAACTCTGGTGCCGCTGAAAACCCACTAAGTAGAGGGGTGGATGCACGCTAAATTTTGCGTGATATGATAGTTTGAAGAGTAGGGTGCCAGCTCTGGTATCGTCCTCGACACTTGACCATGGTTCAAAATTATGAGGTCAGTCGTCAATAGTCCTCGTATAGCATTTTAGTGCGACGTCAATAAAATAATTATAGTGCGGCGTATAAACAAAATGCTAATCACGTAACCCTTCCCTTGAGTATTGCGAGTTAGGGGAAAGACGACTGGTCTAGGCTTATTTGAAAGAGGACAGATCCTAATGGCCCGCGAAGACTCGAAACGAGTATCTTCAAAACAGCATGACTGACAAGTTCGTGTTCTGTTTTCAGTATTTATGCAAGGTGGATAAATAACGTAGAAACCAGAAGTAGACACCTGATTGGACTTCCACGAGTCACGAAAAAAAAATTTCAAAAATTGTCCCGCTTGGTAAGCAAAACAGGCACCAGACAGTGGCTCAGCTGGCAGCCCTATACAATGCAAGTGCAAGTGTTTCGGAACATACATTTTAGCGGATACTGTTCGATGTGGGGCTGCCCAGCAAACGTCCCACTCGTGGGCCTCCGTTAACCAAGCGTCATCACCAACTACGCCTAGAGTGGGCTCCGAAACATTGAGACTTGGCCATAAATAAGTTGAACAGTTTCCTGCTAGGGTCATTCATCGTTCATGGTTGTGACAGGGTGTGCCGCCTTCCACAATCGAACAGTTGCTCTCTCCATGTGCACAGATTGGTGATGGCGGTATTATGCTTTAGAGAACGTTCTCATGGGGTATTCTAGGACCCTAACTCTGGTAGAAGGGACCATAAAAGTTGTAGACGATCTGAGCATAATTGCGGATCAGCTCCCCCAACTGGAAATTGGATCTTCCACCAGGACAGCGCCCCATGTCAAAAAGCTAAAATTATGTTAAAAGGGTTCGAGGGGTATAAAGATGAGTTTCAATTAGTATCCTGACCACTTAACTCGGCGGATCTTAATGTGATAGAGTACATATGGGTTTTTATAACGGCAGTTCTGAGATCAAGCATCTTCATGTCGGAATATCTCGACTTTTCGTGACCACTGCTAAGACAATTGGTCCTACCCGTGTCTCCAGTCATGTACCAAGAATTTGTGGTACCCATGCTAAGGCTAGTTGCAGCTGTTTTTCAGGCAGAAAGTGGTGCAACGTGTTATTGAGTAGGTGTTCATAATGTTTTGGCTCTTCGGTGTATTTAAACTACGAATCATTTTAAATACATGAGCGTTCTGTGATGTTTTTAATTATCTTCTTAATCTAAACTGTCGTATTTTGTTGAATGAGATAAGGTGCACCCCGACGAAACCATAAAATTGGAAACATTTCTATTCTATTAAATTTCTGCTTTGATCTAAATATGTTATTTTTTTGGTGGAATTTGTATTTTATATTTGGGTATTTTAGTGTGTAAGTTTCAATGTAGCTTTTTAGATCTTAATTTAAAAGTATGTTTTAAAGCTTTTTTCGAATGTATACTGTACTGAATTAAGTATTCGAAGAAGACTTAGATGGCTGAGCAGAAAAGGATTTTCGTACACTTGTGCGATGAGGTCTTTTGGACCTGGTGTAGGCTTTCCTACTCCAGGGAGATAAGCAACAACAACTCTAAGAAGATAATTAGAAATATCAAGACTAGAGCCTTTACCCGCCCGCTTCGTTGTATATTTCGTGATGTATGAATATATATTGTTTATAAATTATCGACCTCAAAGTTCTAGCATTAAACTTTCAATTTTATTGAAACTTTCTTATAACCCTCTCCTCTTGATATAAAAAGAATACGATTTGATATTTTTAAATTGAAGTAGAATTATTTTTTGCGCTTTCATAATCCCCTTCCCCAAAGCGAATTTCCACAAGACCCATTTTCAGTTCATCTTTACTCAACAAAATGTACATGTTTTCCAAATTTCAAGTCTAACAGTTAAAAAACGGAATTTTTTTTTTTTTTTACCAGTATGCTTCTTCCCCCTTTCCCTTCAGAGTCGATTTTTGCGAGTCCCGTGCCTTGCGGGTTTCAACTCGGCAAAAGAAACATGCACACAAAATTTCAATGCTGTTGACGTAGTAGTTCGAAAAAGGAATTTTTTTTATCTATAGTTCTTGGTAACTCCCCCCCCCCCCCAACACACCCATAGCAATAGGTTTCCATAAATTCTCTCTCCGTACTTTGTGGATCTCTATTAAGTACACTAACCAAATTGAAAGTATGTTGATCTAATGGTACAAAAACGGAATTTTTTTTATATATTTATCTATAACGCCCCTTAAACCCTCTCAACCCTTCTTGGGGTTCGATTTTCGCTAAATCCTTTCTTAGAGGAACTCTACTCCAAGAAGGGAACATTCCTGCCAAATTTCAAGTCTTTAGGCTGAATAATTCCGGAGATATCGTGATGGGGGAGTAAGTGAATGTGACTTTCTTTTCCCAAGATTAACAATGCATTTACGAATATAAAATGGTTGATGCCTTAATATACTTTTTTTTATAATTCGTTACAATTATGACTATGAAGTTAATTTAGAAGAAAAAAAAGGCTGTAATTCAGCTGGTCCCCTCCCCCCGTTTCTAAATCTTTATATTAATAGGAATTTAAGCATTGGTATAGTTTTCAGGAACACCTAACTGCATTTTATGAGTGCTACCTGTATATTCATATTATAACTGCATTTTCCACAAGAATTCCTGGAGCCTCTCGCCAGAGTAATTGATACATTATCCGTCAAAAACTATGCATTTTTTAAAAAATTTTATGTACTGAGTTCACATGTCATAAAATGAAACGATTTGAGCCTCATCACTGTCACTTGCGTAGGCGAGAGATTAACACATACACTTAAGCACAAATCACGCATTAAAACAGGTGTCAAAATAATTCTTCTTACTTCCTGATGATGCAGTACGTATTGTTGAAACTGTTATATTTCTGTAATCCTTCAGGGGTACTTTTAAACTGAAATAATACACTTATTCATTTACTATATCAAAAAGAGTTCTTACATTTTTTTTTTTTACAACGTTTCAATTTCTCAACGTACTTAAACATTTAAGTAGAGATGTGGAAACCCTAAATGTTTAAAAAAATATTTTTATATTGAAGAAACCAAACTTTCATTTTGAAAATATAATATTTTAGTTTTCACTGTTATTTAAAAAAAGTTATGTTCATCATTGATTTGGTTCTGTTGTCGGTTGTGATTTTACTCCAGATTAAACACGTTGTGGTGTAGCTTACACGCAAGATATATATATGACACTGAAGTAATTATACACTGAAGTGCATGAAACTAAGTGAAATTTCTTAAACTTTTTGGATTATTGCCTCATCCTTAAAGGATGGTCTTTTAGGGTAGTGTTCCCTAACCTTTATATCACCATAGACCAATCGACGCTTGATAATTTTACCGCAACCCGGTTTTATTGGTTGTATGTTATAGAAAGTTTTTATTTAATAATTTATTTTGTGGTGACCTGTAGCCACCCCTTACACTAATACCTTCCTGTCTATCTGAAAACCCGGCTGGATGTGTTGGAGGAACTAATTGATCGAACGACATGATTCCAATTCAAATTGATTTATTGATTCTTATCAATATATTATGAATAGACACAACACAATACTAATTAAGATAAATAAACGAGAGTGGAGTGCAGAAGTGAGATATCAATACAAGCGGATAATAATACAGAATTTCAACTGAATCTAGGACAGCTTTGACGCGCACAATTAAAACTACGCCTCACAATATTAATAATCTGATTTTCTTAACCAAAGTCTCTAACCTTATATTTTACTGCTGCAGTTACTTCGTGACGAACTTCAGGCACTCTATTTAGCTGGATGAATTCACTAAGACTCCACGCTCCGTAATAGTGAATTTCAATACTTTAAATCCGCTTCTCTTCGCGCACATCAAAACATATCAAGCTCGCTTAACTTGTCAAAAACTACGTGTCGACTTCTCTATCTTTAATTCACTTGACTTCTCACTTCCTCTTACTTAGCTCCTTTCAACTCGCGAAAACCGAATTTATATAATATTCCTTATTTACATAAATCACGCCTGGCTCTCGATGAAGGTTGGTTGAAATAAATAATTTGAATTAAAGGTAAAAAGAAGTTAGTGAAAAACCGTATAGGTCCGTCACAAATTTAATTGTATTTAAATATACTTTCAAATTAAAAATACACCAAAAAATGAATATAAAGTGATTTCTGTGGTAAGTCGCGCAAACCCGAGAAAAATTCACCACAGTAAATGAAATGGAAATAATTAGTGTTCCTTGGGCGGCCAGGGGGTTGAAGCCTCCTGTTTTAGGGGACATGATTTTATTGCACCTACAGAATTTTTCACATTTTATTTGAGTAATTCTAAGTTTCCCACCCTTAATCGTGGATTTATGCATTTAGTAATATGGAAAGGAATAAGTCTGTACACCAGATGGTATACGGCATCCAATTTTATATCCTAATTTGTTTTAATTTCAAAAAGTAGGATCACATTCTCGGTCAGTTCAATTCAATTCGCTGTTTGACTGTATTGGATCTTGAATAGAATTCAGAGTAGAGTGGGGCTAGATTATTAAATAATCGTTCTCATTGTTTTAAAACTGAATGCAAGAGTGGCATTATTGTACGTGTAAGGAAAATTCATTGGAAATAATCACTGTAATTTGTCAACTAAGCCTTTTTGAAAATTTGAGCAAAATAGACCCTACAGTTTTTGTTCAGTTTATTTAAAATCCCCCCCCCCTTATTTTTTCAATGACTATTATTATTATTTAATCCCTGTGTGGATTGGATTTGCAAATTATACTCTTTTCATTCAACTTTTTACTGTCGAGTACGTTTCAACTATTTGAAGGTTATCTTTGGAATCCTTTGTCGCATTGACGGAAGAACAATTCAAAACCTTTTCTCATAAATGCCGTCTTGTTTTACTTCTGTCAACAGTACATTTTCCTCCATATTTCCTTTTACTTTCATTTTTTCTTGGTCACTCTGTTTTCACTTTCAAAAAACCTGTTCCGTCCATTGCCAATTGACATTTGCCCGTTATTACTTGAATAGGACATGGCCTATTTCTACTTTTTTTTTATTTAAATCTTCGGATGTTTTTACGTAATTGCATATCAGCTTGAAAATGAATGAATTGGTTTTAGTGCTCTCTATTAATAATCTATGAGCTTTAGAGTTTGCTCTTTTCGTGCCATTATTAAATATAGAATATTTTTTTTCAAGAAATTCTTTTTTTTTTCTATATATATATATATGTATAATCATTTCCGCAACTGATTCATAAACTTCGAAAAACGTTGATAAATTTTATTCGATTTTACTTTGTAATTATTGTAAAAGGCAGGATACCGGGACAGCTATAGAATACTGTATTTTCATTAATAACGAGTTTTTAGTTAAATCTCGTTATTTAAATATGTGCAACTTCTACTTGACCAAATCGTATTGAAAATGTTATGTGCGTTTATATTTACCTTTTTGTAAGTTTGAAAAATAAATTATTAGCGCGATAGTTTTTGATTGTTTTAATGTTTTTTTTAATCTCATGATAGCTTTCCGCCCGCCCCATTTTCATCTTTTCAACTTATTGCCAAAAAAAAATTCTGTGTTAAAAAAAAATGGCTTTTTTTTTTTTGCAAACATTATTTATTTTGGCCTTAACTAAAAGAAGTTTTGATTACCATAAGCATGGACTTCTCCAAATTTCTCAGATAGTATCCTTCAAATTTATCGAACGATCGACTTCATGATTAATAAATGTTAAATTAAATCAGTAATATGAAGCAAATATTCCATGCTGTAATTTAATTGAGTCTTCTATCTGAATGTTAGAGAAGCCCTGTAAACATGAAGCTCGATGTTTGGTAAGCCAAGAATTCGAATCTCGATTCTACAGAAAAACCATAGATTGCAGTAAAATAAATTTCCCAATAAGATCAGGAATTCATCTCTTAATGAAAAATCCAGATACCTATAATTGTTTATGTAAGCCAACCATGTGAATGCTCGCCGAGATTTATTTGCTGGAAAAGACTTTATGCTGCAGCGGAGGTATTCGCTGTCGTATAACATGATTTAGCCATGTTAGATATATTACTGCTCAAAATCTTCATTTTGGTAGAAAATGGAGCACCAGTTTTAAAATTATGAGATTCGTCTAACCGACCAGTCTTGATTGCTGTGAAGCAGGGGCTGCCTCTCGCTTTAAATGCAAGAGAACTTTCAACCCACCATGTTACTTGATTTTGAGTTATCATCCGCCCCTGTGAGGGATTGGACAATAACTAATCTTGGGACATTTTTTTTGGCTTTTAAGAAAAAGATAGCCTAACTTTTTGTGTAGATATAAGGGCATTTTATATAACAAGGAACTGATTGCTTAGAGAAGATGAATAATATTTTGAAGTACGCTTCGATGCGTGAGAGAGGTAGAGTATTGATTCTTAAGTATCTTTCTATAAATCGACCGTGGCTTGTGAAGAACTTTGGCTACGCTTCCTCTATAATAATTTATTACTCATCATAAATAAAATGTGATAAAACTAATGAACAATGTTAAAGTTAATGTTATTGAAACAATGTTTTATTAATCTGTTGCATAAAAGCGTAATTTGTTTTTAATTAGTAAAGAAGAGAACACGTTTTAAGCAGTGACTCGCTGAATTAGCAAGTTATTCCATGTGGTCGAAAGTCTGATTACACATTGTCTGTCTGAAAGTCACATTACTGATTGGACTGATTTTGACTATTTTAACAAAATGCTTTATTTACAAAAGGCTTTTAATGAGTCGAATCAAAATCAAACTTAAAGAACTGTTTATATATAATTTGATTTTTTTTATTTATTTATTTTTTTTTAAATTTTTTTTTTTACCGTTTGCTTTAATAATAAGTTGAAAATAATTGTGTTTATAAGTTAACGTCTGTGAGACCGAAATCCTGACCTTTCTGAGTAAAGGTGATGCCAAAGAAGAATTCCGAGAGGTTTAGAGGCAATGCAGAGAAGAGTCGGATTTCCTGGTTGTGTGTTTCCAAGGTACACAGTTACACTTCCCTGCTCACCTCAGGCGTGCGAGTAAACAGGTTCCATCCCGCAGTTTACGTCCTCACTCTCTGCCGTGTTCCGTAATTAAATGACTTAGGCCTGAGGGAAGGCTCTCCGGATTTCGAAACTTTCTGGAAGGCGCCGCAGTTGACACGGGTCACTTGCTACAAGAATACACAATGTGAATAAAACAAAAATCGAGAGGAAAAGAGTGACCTCCTTAGGTTTTTAATGAAATTATAAAACAAGGGCTGAACCTGTTTTTGGATCGTTGTATTTGTTGTAATGAAGGTTTCATCCATCTTTCTGCCCCAATGCAAAGATTTGGCAACTACAACAATTTTGAACCATCGTTTGGGACGAGGTTGGCACTTAGTTCGCACCCTATTCCCACAATATGCCAACGTGAGAATTTTTAGCATGCCTCGGCCCTTCTACACGATGGATCTTTTGTGGAATCAAGACTCGGCTAAAGTATCGTTGACTACGAGTCCAATGTCATGACCGCTCCGCTATCGGGGGTCTAAATTTAGTGTTTACTTTTGAATATAGAGCTAGTTATTGTGTTCCATTGCTCTTTCAAAAAGCTTTCGAAACAGTTTCAGAGTTTAAATCAATGTGTCCCCCCCCCCATCGTATCAACGCGCAAGTGGTTATTGTTGCGATGCCGTAGACCCACATGTAAAATCATTAATGCTCGTTGAATCCATCAAGTTTCGGAGTCCTCAGTTTGACTTGGCGTCGAAGTTTGGAGAGTTTGGCGCCAGCCTTTCCTCTTCATGTGACTGAGATTTATAATTACGAGTTTTGTTGCTAGTAGCCCTCATGTAATTTCAGAGTGTGACGTTAAAATATTTCAACCAATGAAATCTTAACCGATGAATCGCGGTTTCTTTTCTCATCCTTCCAAAGAATGGGTAGAAATCAGTCCAACGCTTGAAGTTAAAAGAGTAAAAATACAAGCACTGTTGAATGGGTGTTGTAATGTGGGCATCCGGACTGTGAAACAGTCCTCAATCCCATATCCTGGTTGACTTTGATGTTGGGCATGGCGATGGTGGGGTTTTTCTTTCTACTTAAAAGGAATCATGGCTATTGGCTGAGACGATGACATCCGGGAGGCGTGGCTATGATACTTCATCTGAGTGCAGTAGAGATGTAATTTTTGGCATGAGTGAGAGTTTAGAGATTGCTGTCTGATTGGTCGTGGTAGCGTGATCATAGACTTCTATTGGCTGCCCTGGGGGCTGAGATTGTAGCACATTATCAATTTATACGGCGGTTAAATTTATGATGTTCTTCACCCTTAGAGTATTTATGTTGCATCTAGTATGATTTTAATATAAATCAATCTGTCGACCTTCTTATTTATTGTTGATCTGTACTCATTGGAAAACAACATATTGATACCGATTTGGAAATATTTTTTTTTTAATGGATTGGATTTTTTTTGTTTGAATTTTCTATTTATGCTCTAAGGAAATGAGCTTTTTCAAGCAATTACATTTTTCATTGAAGTTTTAAATTTTTATTGTATTGAAATTTCTGTAGCATTGCATTTATTTAAAGGCGTTTTGAGAAAAAGAACACGCAGATAGGACTAAAAGACAAATTATTTTATCTTCTCGCGAATTGCTAGACTATTTTGCTACTAGACTTAATCTATCTCTCTGAGGGAATTTTCATTGCAAACGTAATTAGAAAACATACATCTCTCTTACCTTAATTAACTCTTACTAAATAATTGAACTGTTCATTTTTACCTCTCACTTGCAATTGTTCATGTATGTTTTAACCTTAAATCGGTATAATCTTCAATCTTTCTGCGTATTTTAGTACCATGTAGACAGTTTGGGGACAGTTTGCCAGCCACTGTAGCAGTGTGATGTAAATGTTTATGAGTAAAGCACTTGATTTTTGAAAAGGTAATTGACGACTTTTTGGAGCACATGATCTTTTATAGAGATCTTCATCTATCGTGATTGAGCATGGATATGATAGAGCTTGCCATTATGGAAATTAAAGTGAGATAATATTGTTTATTTTGATTTAAAAAAATGCTTATAATTGTGTTTCTTAATGGATATATTTTACTACGTTTAAAAAGTGATCTAAGTAGAGCATATGTTCCCAACCTTTTTTGAACTGGCTTTCTAGTGAATATTTCGATACCGCCCCCTCGTACTCTAGAGAAATAAGAGTGTACATAATACATGGTGAAAGCAAGAATTAAATTTTGAAAAATATTCCATTACTAATAGAATATATTTTTTTAGTTTAATTTTTTTTAATGTTCCAATTTTTTTACTTGCGAATCTGAAATAGCTATTGCCACAAATATATTTAAAGGCGTAATATTATATATTTTAGTCATATACAGGATATTGTTGGAATTGAAACGCTCTACTGTGAATTTCTTCATTTAAAAGAGTGGAATAAAAGGTTTAGCTTATCTGTTATAAAGACAGGCAGGGGTTTTGATGACATAGAAATGATTTAAATACATGCAATCAACATAAGGTACACAGTATTAAAGTTTACTTTTTGTTGGTACATAATCAGCGTGTTTTTTTTTTTTTTTTTTTTTTTTTTTTTTTACTATATTAGGTAAATCTGCCCAAACCCCTCCCTGCCATCTCAACGCCCCCTAATTTTCTCTGGGTCTTTTACTGCCCCCCTGAAAGCCTCAAACGCCCATAAGGGGTTGTTATCGCCTACGTTGAGAACCCATGAAGTAGAGTACTGTGTTAGTTTTACTGGGAAACTTTGGAAAATACATTAAGTACGCAGTTATGTTTCGATAAGATTGAAACTTGTTTCAAGTTTAAAAATGTAATAGCTTTTTTTTTTTAAATTCGCCTAAAAAGTACGATATAAATTACATAAATAAGAAAAAGCATTTTCTGTGTTTTAAATAATGTTTAAAGATTTTTTTTAGTCCCCTGTAACTAAGTAATGGTATTTAGTAGTAAGAACTCTTTTTATTAGAGTGTGGTTGAGGTAGCCTTGTGGTACGGACTCGCAACTGGCGTGTCATGAGTTCGAGCCTGGTGCCGCTGAAGATCCGCCATGTAAAAAGGGCCGATGCATGGGAAATCTGTTGAGGCTCAAGCGTTTTCCCGTTGGTTTGGTTTGGAAGTTAAGAGAGAGGAAGATACCAACTCAGATGTCGTCCTCTTCATTTGACCGTGGCTCAAAATTATGTCCATCGCAGCTCTACAGTGTGACGTTTATATAACTCTTCACTCTTTTATTAGAGTGGTGTAGGAGCTTGGCGAGTGGGATGCCAGCCAAAATGACGAGGTACGTTAGACCTCGTTGCCAATAGTCTTCGTGCAGCTTCGTAGTGTGGTGTTTATAAAAAAGCAAAGTGAGTCAAAAATCGGGGAATGCAATGAAAAAGCAATAAATTTCTTTAAAATGCCGTGTACTTCTGTTTAATATTTTAAAATACGGTACAATAACAATGTGCGCGTTTTCTTAGTTCCCCTTCCCCTCTGCAGTTTGTGAAACCATGTTTATGTATTTATATTTTGTAAATTTCAATTTAACCTGGGAATCTTATTCAACCAGAGGGCAGATAGAAAGGATGCCTTTTGCATTTTTAAAATGAATTCAATTTAAAAAATACATTGCTTAAAATAGCCTCGTTTTCCCTTTTTTATTATAAAATAATTGCGATAGTGTTTTCGTTTATTCGAAATGCATCCAGAGCTGTGGCGTAAATAAGGGAAGCGTTTGGGAGATCAACTCTTCCCCCTTAATCTAACAGATTTTTAATTTCTTTGCGCTTTCGTCTATGTGTTTTTTAGAATGTCCCCCCCCCCCACCTAGTGGCGTACCGTACAACCCGGAATCCCTGCATCGCGGGGGCGGGCTTTTATTTTCCTTTACGCCAGTGCACCCACCCCCATAAAAGAGATGTATACGCCACTGACCTCTCGAGTGTTTTTATATACTTATTTTAAGGTTTCAAACTGTTGTGTGAACTTTTTTGTACTTTCGATTGTTTTTCGGAAGCTTAAAAATGACGTCTTCTTTATTGTATTTGTAATTCAACTGCGACTTTGACTCCATGAACGACGAGATCTTATATTTGGGTTTGTCATCATATATGAATAGTAGCACACATGTATCTTTAATGGTGTCATCAGCCTCGAAACTCCTTATTCATCTTTAGTTGTTTTCTGCGTGAAAAACATTACTTTGAAAGGGGCGTTAGAGAGCGTCGTCTTTTTTGTTTGCCATAAGTTTCGAGAAAGTGCCTTATGTTTTTTGTTGCTTGGTGGACTTCGTGTGCAGAGTTTCTTGAAGGGAATGTATGTATGCTTACAGGTGGTGTTTCCTAATGCGATATTTATAATTAGCGATTTGAGAGCAGAGTCATATGCAAATTTTCTGGGTAATCCTATAATCGGGAATATTCTGAATCTCGTGACTCGCGAATTATCTTATTAATGGTGTACACCTGTCGAATCAAAAACAGATTAATTCTTATAGGAGAAATAAAGTTTTTTCTTCTTTTTTTGTAATTTGTTACCGTTTATTGAAACAGTTAAGCTACGATTTCTGGGTGTAAATTTAATATTTTAAAAAAAGCAATCATTATAAAAGTTTAAGTTTGGAAAGTATTGCTATTTTATTCTGAATGATGTTTCACTTCAGAGTAAGGATTATTTTACCTCTTGACAAAACTAGCAGTCTCCCCTCCCACACACATACATTTCTTTTATCGTGATATGCTATGTTGTGCATGTCCAAAATAGCAGAGTGGTCAGGGTCACAAGTTCGTAGCCGGCATTGCTTCTGTCGAGACCTGAAACTACTAAACACCCGTCGTGATGAAAGGCCAATTCATATTAAACCTTTTGAAGCTTGTATACCCGTCATGTTGGCGTTATGTTGTAGTTTGGAGAGTGAGTGTTTATTTACGTCGCTCTATAAAGCAATAGGAGGGCTATTGGCGACAAACCTCGTAATTTTGAACCTCCGTCAAGTGACGAGAACGGAACGCGAGCTGGCATCTCTTCTTCGAACTACTTCACCACGCCACGGGAGTTCTTTGAATCTTGAAAGATTTAAAGTGCATCAGCCTCCACACGGTGGGTCTTCAGTGGCATTTGGACTCGGACTCTTGACACATCGGTCACGAGTTCGTGACCGTAACCACTAGTCACCGCGACCACGTGGTTCGGAGAGAGGGCTGCCAGCTCAGGTGTCTTCGTCACTTTACAGAAGTTCAAAAAGACGAAATCCATCTCTAATTTCTCTCCAGTTGCTTTTAAGTGAGATATTTAAAAACCAACCAGTCATATACATTTGTACTTTTAACAAAAATATAATAATAAAGGGAGGGGTGCATTTTTTTAAAAAAAATCCCATTAATTTGAGGTAATATGGGTTATAATGATATGCAAACACTTTTATGAACTTTTTAACCTGATTAGAAGACTATTGGTAGAAGTACCTTAAACAGAGGGGGGGGGGGGACTAGAATAATTCACAAAAATTTTCAACTTTTTTCGCTAATTATGATTTTTAAAATCGTATGTCATACACCAAGGTCGTTGCTGATTAATTAGGAACTAAGAGAGCTGATTGCAGTTTTTTTTTTTTTTTCGTGTTGTATTACGTAGCATTGCCTTTAATTTTAATTACTGACTTATATTTATTGCATTTTAACTGCTATCTTCTAAGTGATGGGTGTTGCTTATCGCAATGTGATTTTATCGATTTATTTTGTTTTTACTCTAAATCGTGGAAAATGTATTAATTCGTTAATTGGCTTGATCTATTTCGGAGTAAGATAGTTTTTACATTTTCCTCCTTCCGTCTTAAAAAAGAAGTGCCCTTTCCTTCCGATTGAGTACTTTCTTCCATCTCTGCATTTCGAAAGAGAAAATTATTCAATGTTTTTGTTTTCATAGGGTTCGATTTTATTTTCTTAGGTGTCAACATATAACCTTGTTGTGAAAATGTATGAATGGGTTTCCTCTTTTCGTACGTCAGATTTTGTTGTTTTTTACTTGCCTGTTACATCAGCGTTTCTCAAACTGTGGGACGCCCCCCCCCCAGGGGGACGGGATAACCTTACAAGGAGGGCGCGAGCATATCAAAAAGTCAAAAATAAAAGATTTAAAAAATTATAAATTTACTGAAAGGAAACAAAACAAAATACATTCTGTCCTAATAAAAGTAAAATACACATTTTACACTGATATAATATAAAAGCATCTCTCTCAGTACTGCACAATGTATTTGATAATTTATTTATCAATACTAAGTTAAGAACAAGATTAATAATTACTAATGTTTCCCATTGGCTTGCCATGTACAAAATTATATGCAAAATTTAATACTTATCTTGATAATTTTATTGGTTTATCATTAAAATCGTATTGTACCTTTACGTCAACTACATTATTGAATTCAAAACATTGTTATTGTGTGAAGGGGGGGGGCGATGAAAATTACTATTTAAAATTGGGTCGTAAGTGTTGAAAGTTTGAGAAGCACTGTGTTACATGATTTCTCTGGTTTAATTTTAGAATTCTGATACGTACGTTTGGGCTTTAAACAATGCATACAAATTCACCAGAACGAAGCTCGGATTAACTTAAAGAATTTTCAGAGAATTAAACTGTCTGAAACGACGAGTAGACGGTTAGAGTAAATGCCTAGTTGGAATTTAAGTTTTTGCTGAAAAAGAAATCACAATACCAACGCGCTTTTGTAGTAATAAGAGCTTTTTATACTTCTTAAATGTGTATTTTTTAAAACTTTTTTTTCGCCTAAGGTTTAATAACAAAAAATCCGAATTCGAAGTAATTTCTTTCTGATAAAAAAATATCTCATTAATGGTAAAAGTTTCTTGTGTGTGCAAATACCCGAATTTTAAATTTTAATGTTTGAAGTTTTAGATCCACACACATCTATTTTTAAAGCTTAGAAGATGAGGAAAATAAAAGATATTTTATGGAATGAAACTGTTGGATTCAAGCATATAAATTCTACTGATATATATTGAGAGATCCTGTTTTGTTTTTCTGTAATGAATTAAGAATGTGTTGTTATCAAAGCAGTTTTCTTTCTGGAAAAGGGCTAATTAAATTCTTCTCACATTCAATGTTACACGATGACATTTCTAGGATTTAATCAGAGCTTTTAACGAATAAATCCTTTATGTGTGATCATTTTTTATACAGAGTTACCTAACGCTTAGCCAAAAGTTAAGTTTACTTTTATTTATGAATGAAATCAAACTTTTGATTTTTTTTATTGTTAAAAAAATCAGAAACATAACTGTCGATCGAAAAGCCAACAATTATGTTATACCAATCTTGGTGAACTCTTTCTGCTGATCGCAAATGCTATGCGTTCACTTTCAAGAAGCGAACTAATCAACTCAAAATGCAGGAAAGTACTGCATCTAAAAATCAAAAAGATCTCGACATTGTTTTTGTGGGTGGTGGAGCGAGATTATGTAGACTATTAGAAATGAGGAAAGATGGTAAATGGGATAAACGTGTAATGACACAGAAATTTCCCTAGTCAGATGATTTGAGAGTTGTAATTTATTTCGTTGTGGTTTACATAATCGTGTCAAAAGTTTTTCCTTCTAACACTGCATTGTTAGAGAGAAACTATATTATATGGGAGTGTCATATATTGTGAAAGAGATCCCTGTATTTTCACTGCCCAGGTTAAGTCTGTACTGATGATATTGCATAGCAATAAGATAAACCACAAGAATCTGATTTTTTTTTATATTGACCCTTTAGGAAACGAAAAACGGTCGTGAACTCGTGGCCCGCCGATGCACAGATAATGATAGTTGGATCTGTCGAGGCTCAAAATCCTCTCATTGGCGTGTTTAGAAGAATGGTGTTGACAGCTCAGTTACCGTCGTCTTCACGTACTTTCAAGATTACGAGGGGGCCGCGGTAGCCGAGTGGCCAAGGTATCGGATCGTGGCTGGCATGTCATGAGTTCGAGTCCAGTACCACTGAAGACCTAGGGGAGCGATGCACGTTAAATCTGTCGAGAGCTCAAACGTCCTCCAGTTCGTGTGGTGTGGTAGTTAGGAGAGGGGGGTGCCAGCTCAGGTGTCGTCCGCGTCACTTGACCATGGTTCAAAATTACGAGATCCGTTGCCAAAAGCCCTCGTGTAGCTTAACAGTGCGACGTTAATATTCACTCATTCACTCAAGATTACGAGATCCATCGCCAATAGCCCCATTGTTGCTTCAGAGTGAGACGTAAATCAAAATAATATGAAACATCGTTCTTCGAAAACACACGAGGACAGTTGGCGATGGATTTCGTAATTTTGAACCACTGTCAAGGGCTGATGGGTTGCTTGAGCTGTCATTCCACTCTCCAAGCTTTTAAATACCGCCAACGGGAGTACTTTGAACCTCGAAAATTTACATGCATCAGCTTATCTTTTAGAGCAACGGTTCTTAAAATTTCGATAGCCGCGGCCTCCCTTTATGTGTCTGCCTGACATCGCCCCCCTCCCCCCTAAAAATGTCTTAGCACCCCTTCTTGATTTCCAACGCAGGGCTAAATGATTTAAAGGTTCATTGAGGGCAATTAAGTGATCTAGTCAAGGATGGCATATCTTTCAAATTTGTTATGTAGCCTTTTTTGTCCGTAAAAGAGAGAAACCTTAATATTAAATGAGAGACCTTCGCGGACCCCCAAGAAAGGCTCTGGGGGCCCCTGGTTGCCCGCGGGCCACTGTTTAAGAACCGCTGTTAAGGACTCGGTAGAAACTACGCCGTAAATGAGTTCGCTAACAGGACACTTGGTTACCGCAGCCCCAAATCTAACGGAACAGAAAACATATGTGGAATTTTCTATAGTTAAAAGATAATTAGATCAAATTGAGAGTACAAATGTGCGTATTATGTTAAGGAATAGTTTATAAAGGACTTTCTTCAGTAGAATTTACATTATTTTAAAATTCTATCCTATAGAACAGTAGAGTATATATTTTTTTAGGCTCCTTGTGTGTGTCTGAAATCAAATAACTTTTTTGTAAGTAAAATGTACTCCGTCTTTTATAATGCCACATATCTTTTTAATTGAGCATTAGTAAACAAGATATCAATCATTGGCATGGCCAAGTAATTTTAGCGCGTTTTTCACATGTTGTATTTTACAATAATGCAACTAATGAACTTTTTACTAACAGAAAGTAGTGTACTGTACCACTCCTCTAAATGTACTACTATTGAGCTGAAAAGAAATAATGACACAAATCTGTATCAACACTGTAAAAAAGCACAAAAAAAAAAACAAAAAAAAAAATATTTTTTACAGAAGCTACAAAAGAGCCCGGACAAGGTGACTTAACTCCTTGTCTAGGCATAAAACTCGCTTCTATGTATTTATTCTTTTAAGTTTTACAAGGAAAGGTATATACAATTAATAATAACTTAACAACTACATTACTTAAAGTTTATTTAGCTTAACTAACAAAGGCTTATGGAATGAAAAGAATGACTCGTGACTCGAATACGTAAAATCTGATGGTGTAGTCAGTCAATTTTCCAAAGATTGCATCGATAGTGGTGCCAGAATTGGTTGTTTTTTATGAAGATTTCCTCCAAAATGCAGGTAGATTTTTTTTAAAAAAGTTTTTGAAAACAATAAATTTACTAGGTAAAATTTGAGAAAATTTTGTTATAAACTAGCGAAATTCGGGAAAATTTGTAGGAAAATTCGGGAAAACTATGGGAAAATTTAAATATGATTCGACTCATCTAGGGCACAAATGCGAACAAATGCCGAAAACCCGAGGTCAATTGGTTGCTTATTGGCTGGGAAAAAGGTACGACAAAATATGGAACGAAGACTAAATTTGCGTCCTAATAGCGCTTTTGTTCCACTACGTGAAAAACGTGCTAAAAACTGTTATGAACAGTATAAACGTTACAAATGTATATGAAAATTCATACATTTTTCTGTCTAAAAAGGTGTTCAGAGTTTGCTTCATGATCTATTGAGGACAGTATTAATCGCAACCACAATTTTCATTCTGAAAAATGAGCAAGACTTGCGTGTAAAGAAAAAGAATGCAATATTTTGCAAGTAGCCTGCGTAAGAAAATCAAATTAGAATGAAAAGAATTTTATTGATTGAACTTGGTAAGATGATTCAACCATTCGTTTCTTTAGAAATGTACAAAAACTAGAAAGTAGTAATTATGCATTTCGTCCTTGAATCCCTTTAAAGGGTATATAATTAAATTGCGGGGTCTTTGAAAACAATGATTTCTAAAATAAACTTTCAAATTCTGTCGGGTAAAATCGAATATCCTGTAGGATGAAAAAAAGTCGTTCAATTCGATTTATACTAGCGTCCCATTCTACGAAGTCCATAACCTATAGCTCTCGTGTTGTAATTTTGAACCTCGACCAATTGAGAGGACGATACCTGAGCTGTTGCACTCCATTCTTCAAACTATGTTGACGTGAAGACTTAGAATTTTGACAGATTTTATGTGCTACAGCCGCTTTTTACGGAGGATATTCAGTGGCACCAGAACTCGATCCCATGACTCCACAATGCTGGCCACGAGTTCGCGACTGTTTAACACTCGGATATCGCGGCAAACAAAAAAAGTCTAAGAGAAAATATCAATTTTGTATTAAAACTTTCTTCCTCAATTTTTATTTTTTATTTCTTTTCTCTCTCTTTTTTTTCTTATGTTACGAAAATATTCCGAATGTAAGCAATTCGGATGCTTACGTTTTTTTTATAACAAAAAAAACTCTGTTTATGTGTTTGCTTTTATCATAGAAAAAAATGTTGTGTGTATGCATTTTATCCAAACGATCAATGTATATGTATTTACAAAAAAAAATTTTTTGTTTGTTTGTTTAGATCTAAAAGAATTATCAATAACACACTTAAAGTGTTTTAAAAATAATCCCCTTAGTTTTTTTTCCCTCCTCTCTTTTTGAAAAGCTTGCGATATAAAAACTAAACACACATTCAATTTTCTTAAATCTTCTTATCTTCCCAAAAAATTCATTCTTGAGGTGTATTAACGATCCAAGGCAAACGGAAACAGATTTAAAAAATGTTTTTGCTTCTCTTTCTAAAGTACGATGGAGACTAGACGTACTAGGATAGAGTTTGATATAGGTTTGAAAGGATATAAAAAAAGAAAAAAGAATTGAGTGCGAAAATTGGAAGAGGGGGGGGGGCAAGTCATGAAATATAAATGCAGTGAATTCTAAAAGATATATTTCAATCTTTAGTCCAATTTTCTTCACAGATTAGGCTGACGTATTTAAAAATGCTCTGCTTCCGTTTACAAATGTTTTTCAATATGTAGTATTTCAGTCAACAAATTGTTTAATCGTTATTTCTTGAGACTAATTCAAGCACTCTAGTACTAGAAAACGACGTGGTAGCCGAGTGGTCAAGATCGTGAATTCGTGCTCGAGGTCGTTTCTTTGTCACTAGACCAAAGTTCAATATTACGAGGTTCTTCAGAGGTCTACGTTAATAAACAAAACACTACGACTGGGGAGGGAGGGAGGGGGGATCGACTTTTCAATGAAGTTAATTGTTGACTCATTCACTACCTTAAGATAAACTAATCTTTGTTCTTTGAGGAAAATCGTAAGGTGTAGAAAAATTCGGCACTTGATCTTTGAGGGACAAGTTTGTAACGTTTTTAAAACTTCACACCTTCAAAAGCTGAAAATGAAATGATCGCAACCATACTCATAGAGGTATGCAAACATACCTCTATGAGTATGGTTGCGATCATTTTAGAACCTTTGGTCTAAAGAAATGATCATTTTTTATCGTAAATAGCCATGGTATTCGAGAAAAAGGTTTTTAATTTGTAGAGATAGAAGGGGGGGGGGGTAATTTAACATCTTGATACAAAAAAGAATTATATTCTTCTATATTCAAACAGAATGAGTTATATTCCAACCTCTCTCCCTGTAAAAATCAATTTATTCTGCTAAAAATACCAGAGATTACTCATGAATGACAAGTCAAGTGTGCTAGTGTCACTCATTAAAATAGTCCATAAATTAGCTTGATCATCCATCTGTATAAAAACTTGATATTTTGGTGTGCCCCACTATTTGTAATGAAATTTATTAGCAAATGTTGTAGATCTTTGCATTTTTTGTCATAATTAATTTTTACGGTTCCCCAGCATTTAGTATAGTATTCGTTATAAATCCTGTAGGTGTTAAGAAATAGTATAAATCCATGGAAAAAATTTAATCATGTCATTTTATTTTACAGGCAACATCCAGCCTTCGAATGAAATGAAATTGAAATTCTACTCTTTCTTCAAACAAGCAACTGAAGGACCTTGCGAACTGCCCAAACCCGGATTCTGGGAAGTGGTCAACAGAGCAAAATGGTAAGTGGGATTTAATTATTATGTGGAATAATAAAGGTTGAAATCCATTATGGAATCTCTATGTTCTCGATATGGAATGTTAAGGTGACCACAATAACCATTTGGTCAGGGTCTCAAACTTGTGGTTGACATTGCTGCATTCGGATTGTATGTTCAAGTCCTAATGCATTTAAGATCTGGGGTGTAGAGAGGCTGATGCACATTGAATCTGTTGAGGTTCAAAATCTTTGTGATTGTGTGATGTGAAAGTTAGAGGAGGGAGGTGCTAGAAATCAGGTGTCATTCTCATTACTGTATCAAGGGTTGAAATTACATGTTTTTGCAAAATGTATTTGTGCAAATTAGAAAGGTGTGATGTTAATAAATACTTATTCTCACAGGATAACTGTATATTTGAATTCAAGTGCAATGTTCTTTGTAATCCTCTTCTGGATTTTCAAAGATACATGTGGATTTAAATAATAGAAACATCTTAGATTTATAAAGAATCCCTTATTAGTATGGTGTAGGATCGCTTTTGGCATGCAATACAGCTTGGATTCACCTAGGAATTGATTCATACAAGTGCTGAATAGTGTGTAGAGGAATATTGTACCATTCTTCAAGGAGAAATTGTGAAAGTTCTGGAAGAGATGCTGGTGGAGAATATTGATTCCATATTGAACGCTCTAAAATAGACAATAAAGATTCAGTTATATTGTGTGTGTGCATGTGTGCATACCATGTAGATTTTTAACTTCATCCTCGTTTGCGTCAAACCGTAATTGGACAAGTCCTGTTGCATGGATAGGTGCATTATCGTCCTGGAAAATTCCATCTTCTGCAGAAAACAAAGCCTGCATCATAGAATGGACCTGGGATGCTATACTTCTCCTCAGTGATCCTTCCTTTCAAGGTTACAATTGGTCTAGCAGAAAACCACAACACGGCTACCCATATCAGGACAGAGGCTTGAGCAGGTGTCCACCAAATGTGCACCTGTCCTGTTGTACGAAAAAGTGTGAAAGATGATTTGTCAGACTATATTACTTTCTTCCACTAATCAATTGGCCAGGTTTTATGAATGTGACATCACTATAGAAAACTTTTGGCATTAATAACCTGTGGCAAGTGGCTTGAGAATTGCTGCTCTGCCATAAATGTTCTGTGTATGAAGGTGCCTTCTAACTTTAATTACTGACACTGGACAATCTAGATGCTGATTTAGCTCTATGGTCACTTTTGATGTAGTTCTCTTTTTGGACAATACAATCCACTTCATTACCCCTCGGTCTTTCACTGAGCTTCTTTACGTCCCTGCTTTGGCAAGCTTATCTTGTCACACTGTGTGTATGCTGTCATTACTTTAGACACTGTACCTCTAGAAATGCCTAAAATTTGGGATGTTTTGGTCACACTTGCTCCAGCTAGCCACTCCCACAATCTGTCCTCTTTGAAAATCTGTGAGGTCCTTCATTTTACGCTTTTGAAAAAAAATCCAAATCTTACAGAATTTTATTATAGCTATTATATACTATCAGAATATATACATTTCTATTTATAAGAAAAAACTGGTAGCTATTATTATGTTTAATGCTTACAAAGCACCTTCAAATATGTCACTTTTATTCATGGGTGTTTCCATTTTTTGTATAACTAACTACCTATAAATGGGGAAAAAGAGATTTTTTTTTTTTTTTGAAAATTTTCTTGAGTGGCTACAAATTCTTAAGAAAATATCTTACTTTGTTTGACTATTACTTTAGATTTCTCTGTAGCACATATATAATTTTACTGCATCACCTCTTAGAGGTATAGTTTGGATCATTTTTGTACTTCTATCAGTGCTTGTTTATTGAAATGTATGTATTTAAAGTAAAGAATTAAGTAGTAATATATTTTTATCTTATTATAAATTCTGGGTTAATTTAAATATAAAATGAATACTAAGTATGTTTTGAATGGATGTAATGAAATGAAAGTTTTACTAAGTACAATCATTTTTAATATTAAATTTTTCTTTTGGGGGTTATGTACATGGTTTAAAATAGGGAATTTTTGGAGAAAATATATATTTTCACTTAAATTTAAAAACAATATATAAAACAATTGTTTGAACTCTATATACCCTGTAAATCTTTATGCTGAAATCAATTTTACTATGGATATGTGTGAAAAATGTGTTTTTATGAGTTGATTTATATTAATTATTACCTTTTCAGAATATAAATTATTTTTCTTTTCTAATCTCATACTTTTCGTTTTCTAATGATTTAGGGAAGCATGGAACAAGCTTGGAAATATGTCCAAAGAAGAAGCCATGAAAAAATATGTTGAAGCATTTGTAGAAGTGAGCATTTTTAAGAAAGGCTTAGTTTCTCTTATTCATTAATTATCTCTGAATAAAAAAAATTTAATAAAGACCATCATTAACTGTATTAATGTAATTTGTTCCAATTAGGTTTGATATCATATATTTGTATGTGATACTCAGATTGACCTTATACTTTAAAAAATAATTGCATTTTATATTGTATGTGTAGCATTAAGTATTAATTTTAATACAAGCTTTAAGTTATTTTTAATTCTATTGTTTTTGAAATTTATTTATTGAACTTAGTTATGTAACTGCAGGAGGAAAAATAAATTAGGGAAAGTTAGCTTATATTATTGAATACCTTCTTTATTTGACAGAGCAAATACTCTAGGGCAAAATTATGTATTCAAATTGCTGTACATAATGGAATCTTTTTTTTTTTAAATTTAAAATGTGTTACTAGTAGTATAACTGTTTTTGAAAATTACAAATGTTTTATGAATGTTTGTACATTATTGTGTTCGAAATTTTTTTTATTTTTAGGTGAAAATGAATGGAATAAAATGCTTTTATGGATGCTCATTGTCAGTATTAAACATTCAATAAATATTCTATGTGATATTCAGAAACTCGTATTTGTGCAATAAACTGAAAGCTCTTAAAATTTTGCTTGTCATATTTTAATTTCGTGTAATTTCAAATATTTCTTTTTGTATGCTCCTAATCCTACAGTATTATTACAATTTTATGGTACAATGTTTATGGTACTTTCAAATAACTGAAGATTCAGTTTTCTTATCAGTTTTGTGTATTTTTTTGTATTAATTTTTAAAATATTTTTCAGATTTTACAGACATTTACCTTGGATGACGTAGAAGATCCTGAAGAAATATATAATTATTCCAATCTCATGGGACCTTACATAGAATATGCCCCAAAAGCAGTGCAAGAAAATTATAAACTTATGAATGGAAAGGCAAAACAATCTCTGAACAACAACTCTGAAGGTAATACCTTTTTAGAATGGCAAATTTCTGACAATATTAGACTGAAAAACAAAACTTCAAGAATATGAATTATTATGTATATTCTTTAATTGTGGGGTTGGGGAAAATTTGTAATTCCATGAAACCAATTTTTTAATGTTAAAAATATTGTGTTAAATTTTTAACCTGTTAAATTAAACTTTAAAGGACCCCTGTAACAAAATCACCATTGTAATCTTTCCTTGTTTAAAAAAACTAATCGACAAATATTTTCCAGATTAATTTTTAATGCAGTATTTTAATAAAAGTCATATGTATCAGCATTGTAGTCCACACTTCCTCTTTTTATTCTCCCAATATTTGTTTTTGATGTTGACATCTAAAAGAAGAGGGAGAAAAACATCATAAAAAATCAATAAAGTGCTGAAATTAAATATCACTATTAAAATGTATAGCAAATTTATTTTTTATTGTTATAAAATATTATATTAAACATATTTTTATTGATAGAAATGTCAATTTGTTTTTAATTGATACTGCAGAAATTTTTTGATTATTTGAATAGATAATTATATCTATTTATCCCACATATATATATATATATACATTTATTTTAATATTTCAATTTGCTTGAATGTGTTTCCTTTTAATCTTTTTTTAAAAAGAATTGAGATTTTATGCACAATATTAAAATACGTTATTTTTCAGATTATTTTAATTCTAACAAGGTATTTTAACCCATTCTATTCAGATTGGTATTTTACCATTGGTTGGTATCTCTTTTTACTGTGGGGTTCCAAATAGGTGCTAGTAATTTTGATGCCCAGTTTCCTCCTGAGCTCAAGGGATGTAAAACCATACTAGGAATTTAATTTTGTCGAGAACACTCAAGGGATCTTTTACTTGCCACATAGTCATATAAAATGGACGCTTTCGATTTTTTGCATCATGCAGATCCATTGATTTGGGCAGAGTTTGGACTCAAAAACTTGGGCACACAAGGCCAGCACCAAACAAACTATGCTACCTGGCTGGCATTTGTCAGATTATTGTACAACATATTGGAATTTGAGAAAATATATTTCTAATTTGTAATAAAAATCAGAAATATTATTCATGGTTTTTATAATTTTGTATTTATTTGGGTTTTTTTTTTCCTTTGAGTCATGAATTAAAGGTTTTATTTATTTCAGACCATGTGGAAGCAAATCATTCATCTAATTATTCTAATCCATCTAAAGATTACAAAAATGATATTTCAAATGATTCAGGTATAATTTCTGTGTTTGTTATATCTCTAGATCTATCTTTCATTATATTTGAAGGAGAGTTTGATAAATATTTACATACTGGATAAAGTGCAGTAGTTTTTCTTCCAATTCTCTGAAAAAAATATAACTTATGAAAATGGCACAAAAGTATGTGTAAATTTTTATCTTACTCATACTTAAAAAGTGATTATTAACTGTATATTTTTGTTCTTGTTTTAAAGTTAATTTTTATTTCATTGTATCTGTTTGCTTTTCAAAATTAGTTCTAATGTTTCAAAAGTGATTCATTGCCTGGCTTTGCATTGGTATCAGTTTTGTCCTATATACAGTGTATTTTAATAGTTTTTTGACACATCTTTTCTTAATGGTTCAATAAAAAGTTAATGGCCTGTTTTATTTTTCTGTGATCAATCTTTATCACATTTGGTGAGATGCTTATCATAATGTATATTGCAAAAAATTCTGAAATCAATGTATTGTTTTCATTTTACAGATAAGATTAAATACTGCTGATAAAATTTAAATATATATATTTTTTTCAATATTCATTAAGTGCAAAAGTGCGCACCTTCTTACTGTTTTTGTGTATGTCTTTAAATACTTTTTCAATGAGAAATCTATAAAATATATACAATATCTACAAAGGTGGATACATAATAGAATTATGACTTTTAAATTTCATCTGATAAATTTTTAACTTTTTAAATGAATGGGTCTGCACCATACTTTTTATATTGTGATATATTTTATTCAATTTTTACGGTTGACAGATTTTACATGATAATAATAAAAGACTGATAAAAGAAAAACAGTTTTATATATGTATGTACTGTGAAAATTATAATTTTTATATTATTAGCCAACAAAAAAAAGTCTCTTCTATATTATCTATACAAGAGTGCATAATCTGTACTGATTTAATTGTTGGTTTGTACATATCAAATTTTAATTAGTCGTATTTTTACAGCTCTTACTTCAAAAGGAATACTATTTTTAAACTCCTCTTTTTTTCTTCAAATCTTTTAATACCATTAAAAATATTACGATGCTCTGAACATGTGCTGCTGTATGCCACTTAGTGGTTTTCTCTTTATCAAAATAAAAACATTCAATTTCAAATTTTTCTGGATTTACATCAGATAAACATTCTTCACTTTTTCACACACTTTTTTAAAATGGATCTGCCTCTTTTCTTTATCCTCTTCAGAATTTTTGCTGTATATGGAGAAAAACTTCCTATTTTATGAATTTTGAAATTATTATTTTGAATAATTTGAGTAATTTTCTGAATTGTAAAAGTGTAAATTGGAAATTCAGTGTTATAAGAAAAAAGTTATTTGGCAAGTATGGACACTCATTGTTATTAACAAAATATCGCTTAAAAATAACAAAATTACTGAAATTTAATCTTAAATTGTCTAGACATGCCTGAAGGGAGGAAGTGGGTCGAGGAATAGTAATAACTTTCAAGCTATTTTGGTGCTGTATGCAAGAGAAGTATCAGAAATAGCATAATGCTCACAAAATTTGCACCCACTGATTGGTTAAAAAGCTAACTTGTATAATTATCTGATAGAAATTGATAAATTGAGAAGAGATTAACTGTTAACTGTTTTATTATCTATATTTATTATTATATTTTTCTTTGTACATAGGTAGTTAGTGTTGGTAGGAATTCTTCTTATTAATATTTTAAATGAAGTACACTTTTTTAAAGTTATGCAAATGAATTAATAACTCCTACAGGAAAAGATGCATTCACTTGCATGAATAATATTGTCTTGTAAAATCAAAGGGGAAAAAAATTGTCAGACATTGATTTTTCTAAAAAATGGGGGGGGGGGGAGTGGAAATCTTAATTTAAGAAATAATTGTTAAGCATAAAATTTACATGCACATTTCTTTTATTGTTAAAATTATATGCAATATGTGTGCTGTACATTGTTATAAATCTGTAATTCTGATTTGCTGCACAACTATTCATCATTTCAGATACATATCCTGCGCCTATTAATGGTCACAACTTAAATGGAAATAATGACAGTGACAGTGATGAATTTTCTGATACATTAGACAGAGTAAATGAGGTAAATTCTTTGTTTATAAAGTCTTCAATATTAAAGATTGTTTTATGATGAATTAGTTCAGTCATGTAGAAATGGAATTTCTAGACTAATTTTTTTATTTGGGTTTTTTGTAAAAATGCAGCATTTGTGTTTTTTCTGTGTAAATCAAAATTTTCTAAAATATTTCTTCATGCTTAGTTTAATTATTTTTTAAAATATTAATTGTCTTTGTTTATAAATATGTCTCAAGCTTACTAGACAGACGTGCTTATTGGTGGGGCAGTTATGTTAAATAATCCAAATGTAATGAAAGTAGTAATGAAGCAAAGTAGACTATATGATTTGATCGAATTAAACAATTAATGTTTATATACAGTACTAGTGTACCCATGTGCAATAAAAGTAAATGGTACCCTATGGTTAACTTGTGTCATTAGTTGATTTTTTAAATGGAGTTATGACATTGGCAAAAAAGAAACAACTCCTTGTTCTGCACCTTGCATCAAGGTGATGCAAGTACAAAAGTATGCCAGGGTTAAATACAAATCAGATCTACTATGTAGAGAGGCTGATGCATGTTAAGTGTGTTCCAGCTCAAAACCCTTATGTTGGCATGGCAGAAAATTTTCATGAATGTTGTATCAGCTGAGTTGTCATTTTTGTCACTTGATCATAATTCAAAATAATGAGATAGCCAATAGCTTTTATATTGCTCCTAAATATGATGTTAATAAGCAATCAATTGATTTTACGTAACTATTTAATAAAATTGAATATTGATGATAATTTTTGTAATTATTTTTTAATGATCAAAATTAATTTAAGCAATTGTGTATCTATGCTTTTTTATGAGGGTGAGTCAGGTAATAAGTTTCCCCTGTCCACTGTGGTCAGAGTTGTGTATGAAAATCGAAACATAGAATGAGATATTAAAGATAAAACATAAGTTTATTTTTCTACATAAGTACCAAGTGCATTGAGACATTTGCCATACTGCCTGATAAGCTTCAAAAAGCCCTCCAGGAAAAACCCAGGGCTTTGCTTACAGAAGAAGACTTTAACAGCTTGCTTGACTTTAGCATTGCTTCCAAAGCACCTTCCAGTGAGATTCTTCTTCAAAGCCGGAAACAGATGAAAGTCACTTGTTGCAAGATCAGGACTGTATGGGGGATGGTGTAGGCGCTCCCAACCAAGAGTTGCAATATGGTTTGGCGTTGCCATTACCGAGTCATCCAACAACAGAATGCAAGATCCGAGAAGCCCGGGCTGCTTTTTCTGAATCGCCTCTTTCAATTTTGACAGGGTGTCACAGTACCACATAGCATATACCCAATGTACTAACAAATGATGTATCAGTGTCATACGGGTTCCCCTGCTGTGTTGTATTTTGCCCATAGTTGTTAAATGCTTTTTCCGTATGCAAAGCCCTGAGTTTTTCCTGGAGGGCTTTTTGAAGCTCATCAAGTGGTATGACAAATGTCTCAATGTACTTGATACTTTAAGTGGAAAAATAAAGTTATTTCTCATCTTTAATGTCTCATTCTATGTTTTGACTTTCATACACTACTCTGACCACAATTGACAGGAGGAACTTATTTTCCGACTCACTGTTGTATATTACATTTAGCTACAAAGTTAATTCTTTTTTCATAATTTTGTTTACAAGTAATTTAAAGATATTATTTAAAGAGTATTTCAGTTTTTATACTGAAATGCTGCCAAAACAAAAGATTTGGGACAGTTATTGATAAAAAGGGGTTTATCAAAATGCAATAAAAATTAAATAGATAATTTTGCAGAAAGTGTTACAAAGTTCCAATTAAAAATGTATATATAGATATATGTAAACACTATTCGATTCGCCAACACTATTAGATTGCCTAATCTGATATAATTTTTGTATGTAATTTTTTTAAGGCAATAATTTCTCTTCTTACAGATTTTTACAATATATTTGATTGTCACACTTATGTAATTCAGTCATAATAAATTTGACTCCCTCCCCATCCCTTTTGTGGATAAAATATTGTATGATTTAATTCGAATTAAATTTTATTTTTTATAAAAATTGCATTGATTTGTGTGTGATACAATTGACTGTCATATCCTGTTTGACAATCAAACTGGATAGAACTTTTAAAAGTTGTAAATATTTTTGAAAGGATGATCCTCCAGAGGTCTCACTATCTCATGGTAAATCTGTGACTGATGACAATCCTCTCGCAGACAAGGGCCCGAGCATTGTGAGTGTTCGTGGAGGTGGAGACCATCGAGTGGGTCCCAGTGAAGGCGGGTCTCCTGCTGGAGGACCCTCAGGAAATAGAGGAAATAGACTTCCCCACCAACAAAGAAGTACAACATTTTATTTTTCATGATCTAATATTTTATGCATTGATTAAAAAAACATTCTCATTTTTTTCCCTTTATTGTAAAAAAATATTGCTCAGTGTGTGTGTGTGTGTTTTTAACGTTAAACATACCAACACTTAATACATACCTATTTCTACCATACCAAAATCCATGTTTTGACTGGTTATGGTATGTTTAGTGTTAACAAACTTGTATGAATTGGGAAGCTTTTGCTATCATGGTTTGTCGAGACTAATGGCCTAATTTGCTGGTGCTTTTTTTTTGTACATAGCAGAATATTCTAAACAATTGCTAATTATTGTCAAATAGTGCAGAAATATTGAGAAAATATCCCCTAATAACATTCATATTTATTTCTTTTTTATATTGTTTAATGTGTACAGTTTTAATTTCATTGCCTCAAAGTAGAAATTTTAATCCTTCTATTTGTGTGACTAACTTTAATATTTTTTTAGCTACGTAGCCAAAATATCATCACTGATTTGTTATGTAAAAGTACTTGCTCCCATAGAAAACTTTAAAAAGATTAGTTAAGCTATAAAGAGCATGCTTTTTGTTATCATTTTTAAAGACCTCTCTTTAAAAGCTTTTTTTTTCTAGTAACAGAGCTAATTATATATTTGAGAATATGAAATCAGTTACTCTCAAAGACGGGTGGAGATAGACGGGTATTGTACTGCAGATAGTATAATTGATTTCAATGATATTATAAAAAATATTGTATAAATCCACAATCTAAATGAAATTATATAACTTTATATAATGCTACTAACCTGATGTAAAAGTATGGATTATTTTTCATGAACTTGGTAAATGATCTGATGGAAGATAAAGGTATGTTCATTAAGTGCAAGAATTCTACAAATTTTGTATTATTCAGGTGTATGCTATTTGCATGGAAATTTAGCTTAATGTGCTTCATAAAATATTCCTCAAAATTCAATTCATTGTAAGCCTATGGATAATTAAAAATATTTAATATTCTTCAATCAATGAAAAAATATGTATAAATAATGTTTATTTTATTATATAAATTTTATTTTTATAACTATTTATAAAGTTTTATTTACTTATATGTAAATTCGATTTTCATTGATTGTAATTAATAAAATATTTATAATTTGGAAAAAATATTCTTGGTTATTGTTTTACAAATATAACATGTTTACAACTATCAGTGGATATTTTTGCAGGAAATTTTCCAGTATGCATTATAGATTCATCTAACTATAGGTAGATTTATACATGATGAAAAGATATATTATTTATAGCAGGCTTTGGAATGCTGTGAACAGTAATTTTTTTTAAAAGAAAAAATTAAAACTTTTTTTATTTAGAATTATTACAATTGCAAATATTTTGACTATGCTTCCGCAAATCCAAAATATATGGTTTGGTGGCTTTTTTTTTTCACTTACAGTAATTAAAAATTAAAATATTTTGAACCATCAATAAAATTTTTGTTTCCTTTCTTTTAAGGTTCAAATTATCCTTTACTTCCTGGATCTAACAACCAATTTATTGGTGGTGCTGGAGGCAACCGAAGAAGTGGTGGTGATGGGTCCACTGAACTAGCGGGTGATGTGGGTGAACAGCTGGCCATGGCTGTCATACGGTTGCAGCACATAATGGAACAAGTTGTGGTTCGCTTGGACTCTCTAGAAGTACTACTTACTGAGAGAAGAGTCAGTAATTCAATGCAGGTACTATTTTTCTTCATAATCATTTCTTTTAATTTAATTAATTTAACGCTTAACCTTAAAATCTATTTTGCCTCTGTCTCTTGTCTTGATGTTTAAATTAACTTTTCTTCAATTTCTTATCTTGAATATTGTTTTTTAAGAAAATCAAATTAGTGGTTTTCATGTAGCTTTCTGTCCTAATTTTAGTTAAGAATCCTTTTGAAATGTTACATAAAATTATTTCAGTAGCCTTGAATTTCAAAAATATTATACTATTCCCCCTCCCACTTTATTGAATTATATCTTTGGTTTGTTATGTCATTGAAATGTATTATTTCTTCTTTTGTGAAAATGACAATACACATTTGAAGTTTAGCTTGTAGAAAATTCTTTTTTAAGCTTTTATTAACTTATTCTTTTCGACAGATCTGCTCATAACTTTACCTTAACCAAGATGACAATAGATTTTTCCTTAAATCAAAATTAATGTTAAAAACAAAACACTTGAAATGATCCTCTGTTGATTAACTTGAGCATTCATAGACTATGGCTTATACTATAGTAGTTACATAAGGAATTCATTTTTATCTAGGTATGAAAGCACTGTATTTATCTATCTGTATATTTCATAATTTTAAATTTTGATTTATATCAGAAATTAATAATTATTATAAAATTAAAGTACCTTGGATTACCAAAGTGCTTCATAATAGTTGTCTTTAAAAATAAGTAATTTTGGACAAAAAAAAGTATTAATAGTTCTTGAGGCTTGATGAACAAAATGTCCTTCAGTAGCTGTTGTACATAGTTAATATTTTTTTATATAATTGTAATGAAAGTTTGTTTAAATTTAAACTTAATACTTTTCTAAAAGAATAGTGCAATTATATATTATATATATACTAGTTTGTAAATTTGTTGCTAAATCCCCTTTTACCAAGAAATTTACTTGATGGCAAAAAAATTTCTTCTTTAAAAAGTAATCTCAAAAGAATGGGAAAACATTAAAAAAATTTTAATATATTTGAGCATAGAAAGTTCTTAGTTTTATTTTTCATGAAACTTCTATTTAGATAATCAATGTTTAAAAATTATTAACGTTATAATACTTATTATTGAAAATAATTCTTTAAATAAAAGAATTATTTAATCCTAAAGCAAAATGTTCTTTCAGTTGAATTTCAAAGATGTCTTTTGGTAAAATGTTATTCAGTTGGTAATATCAAAAAACCCAACTTAAAAAAAAAAATTATATTATATAAGTAAAAATAAAAGTTGAATTTACATGTGAGTCATACATTGAAACACATATTTAGATTATTAATATTATACAAATTTTTCTATCTTTAACCATTTAAAGGTTTTATATGGTTTTGTTAGTATTTAGTGTAGAAGTTTTGTAATTTTTTTATTTTCAAGGTAGACTGTTTTCTTCAATTTTTTTTTATTGCATAAAATGGAGGCAATTGATAATTTAAATACAAAAATTTTAAAAATTCAAATAAAGTTTTAAAATGCATGTGTTCTAATTCTTTTTTTGTTTTGAAATTTTTTTTATTTCAGGTTTCAGCTAGGAATTCCTCTCGATGGTCTTTCTTTGGAATTTCTCCAAAATTAGCCATTGTCATTTTAGCTTGGCCTTTCATTGCCCAGTGGCTCATGCATCTTATTCGAAGGAGACAAAGATACATGTGATGAAAAGTGCTTTGAATTTTCTCCCCCAAATTATTATCTATTTTTTATATAGCCTTTGGAAAAATCTCACAGAAGTGAAAAAGATGCAAACTTGATAAGAAAATGTTGCCTATTGAATTACTTTATTAGTACTTATAACTTTGTTTCGTTTTTCCTTTCTTTTGGATTATATCTATATTTTGTTATTGATCAAATTTCATATTGAAATGTGTTTCCTTAAAGTTTTATTGCCTGTTTCACCTTTTTTAAGACAATGTTTTGTGAATCAATTGTGATATTGTTTTAAATCAAAATATATATGTATGTTTTAAACATGTCCTTTTAATGATGTCATGTTCCATTAAAATGTTTTAATTTCAACTTGAGTGAACCATTTTTGAAAACTACTTAAAAGTTTTCTAAATTCAAAAAACATACATTTTTTAATTACAGTTAATTTTTTATGCACTTAGCATTATATAATAAATGCTAAATGAATTTATTTCTCTGCTGACTGAGATAATAAAATTCAGAGAATGTGCTTTTTTTTTGTTTTTTGTTTTGTTAAGATGTATAACAAAAGCAAATAACACTGTGGGGAAATGAACTAAGATTTCATATCTCACTCTCAAGATTTTTTATAAAATGTAATGAGAACTTGTTTTAAGTAGGAACCAATTTGGATAAGTAGAATGGTTTGAGAGTAAATCAAAGAATAAAGTGTTTTTTAAATAACATAGATGTTGCAACACATTTTTATTATAAGCTTTGAAATACTTATGTTCTCTTTTCTTAATAAGTATAGCCTCTCCCCCCCCCCTTCAATCTGTATTTATTATAATTTAAAAAGTTTTAAGTTTTTGTTTTGCAAACTTTTTATTGATTTTATTATTAAAAATGCAATGGGACCATTTATGAAAATTATTCCATGTGTATTTTTATCCATTCTGTCTGCAATATTCATCTTAGTATATATATTAATTTTAGTCCCCTTTTTGAAATTCAGTTTATAATCTTGCAATTGTTGTAAAGGTTACTCAGCATATTTTTTTCCCTTCATTAAATAATACATTTCTTCATTATAATATGAGATGTTATATTCTTCAATATATATATATATTATATGAAATATTTCTTCAGTATAATATATTGTATTTCGTAATGAAATGAAATACTTTTGAATGAAATCTATTACCTCTTAAAGTAAATAAGATTATTTTAAAATATTTGTTTAAAAGTTTGTTTTTAATGGAAAAAATTATGAATAAAATAATTTTTGCTGTTGTAAAGGTATCTACACTTAAGGCTGCATTGAAACTAGATACCCAAAATATTTTGTTAAATTAGAGTAGTTTTCATTTTTATATTTCACTAATTTCAATTATAATAATTATTTTTCACACCTTAAAATTTCAAATATTTGGAATTTTTCTTAATTTTTTGCTGCCAGTTTTCTGAAATAGATTATGTGTAGCAAATTTTCAATTATTTGGTTAAGCAAAAAATTAATTTTTTTAGTTCAACATCTATTTTTATTTGAAATCAAAAATATAAATTTTTTGATAAAAGGGAAGAGTTTTATTAATGATATTTAATTAAAAAAGACATAGGATATTATATAGTAACATGAGGGAAAACTTCATGTTTCAATTTTTAAATTAATCGTACTCTTCATGAATTGATTAACTTTTGTAAAAGCATTTTTTTTTCAGACAGTTGAATTTAACTAAGTTCTTTTTTTGTTGTTGTTGAGGGGGGGGGAGGTGTACAAATTAATCTTATGGCCAAAAAAGTTAATTATATGTTTTTATGATTATAAAATTTTTGATAAGCAAATTCAATACGCAAGTAAACTTCTATTAGAATTAAAATGATTGATAATGGTTTTTGTGGAGAAAATTTTATGTTTATATACTTATATTTACTATTTTATTATCTAACCTAGTTATCTATATTATTTTTTGCTTTGCTTGCAAAAGTAAAATCAGTGATTCTATAACAAACAGTATCAGTTTTTATTATTTTAATTTTAACTTCTCCTGACTCTACTGTAACTGTGATTATATGAAGAAAATATAGCTAAAATATTAACCTACTTTCTTTTAATTTCAGCTCCAATTTTATAACATAAATAAATTTATCTAAATAGATGGGTCTATAAATTAAATGGTTTTTAATATTTTTTAAAAAATTTATTTTGTGTCAATATGTTTAACAGTTCTTATTGTGCAAATGAACTACTTACTGTATTTTCTTTTCCCCCTTCCTGCCAAATTCAGCTAAAAAAATTTATGTTCTATCAGTTTGAAAAATTAATAAAAATATTTTAAAACCAAATTGAGAAAATATAATCCATTTTCAGTTATTTCAGTAATATATTCTTCTCTTTAAAATTAAATTAAATATTTTACGTTAAGTCAGCATTAATTTGTGATAATAAAAGAATAGATATCTGCTATTAATTTAATATTTATCAAATATAGCCATTTATTAAATGCTTAAACTGAAATAAAATTTCCTGAAAATCAAATGATTTTGTTTTTTACATGGTTTTACCTCACTGATTTTCATTGTTGATTTGTCTGTAGTGGAATAATGAAAACGTACTCATTTGCTATATTTATAAGAAACTTGAAATGTATTGTAATATTTTACTGTGCATCATATGTAATACTCTTCTTCATTCACTTTAAGTATTATTGGCCTATGTGATGAAATATATGATATATAATTAAAAGTGTTTTTTTTTTTTTGCAAAACAATTGCTATTGCCAAGTTTAATGGATTTTTAGTTATTTATATACTGAGAAAACTGGGAACATTTTTATTGATCTCAACTTCATCTAGTTTTGTATTTTAAGTATAATATTAAATTACAATATTTGGCCATACCTGGGCTAAATAACTAAATGTTGTTAAAGGACTTATGTAATTGTGTTTTAAGGAATATTATTATTCATTGAAAATATAAGTTATTTTGTTACATTGTGGTATGAGGACTTTGTGTAAAAATGTAATATAAGTGTATATTTTTATGTGTATATTAAAAATATATAAAAAAAATATCTTTGTTCTCCCATGCTTCTCTATTTTTGTTTGCTTACATGACGTTATAATAGAATTTAAAAATCATTGTAGCTTGTTTCTTTCATTTCCCGATATAATAATTTTTTGAAGAACAGTTTTATGTAAAAAAAAGATACAGCAATTCGTAATACTTAATATTTAAAAATAGAGCTTGAAATTCTTATGTTTCATTTCTAGATTAAAAAAAAAATTACTCTAGCATTATTGCAGTTTAACTTCTTTGTAGTGCATTGAGCTGTCTTATTTTTTGCTATTAATTTCACTTTGAATTAATCTATTTTTGTAGGTATGTGTGGGAATTAATTTCTATATAATCCAAATCTTAAAAAAAAAAAATTTGCTTTTAGATATTAAAACATAATATATATTTGCAGAAATACATAGTACACATATTCTAAAAATTTCAATACCACATTATGATTTTATAATCATATGAATTTTTTATTTTTCTACTTCATGATAGATTTCTCCTATCTCGCATTAAATGAAAACAATCTTTACGTAATCAGTTGTAAAAATAAATTAAATTTCTTTTCATAAGTTTTTGAAGTAAAATAACTGTGTGATAGTAGATCTAAAAAAAAAGGAAAAAAATGTATTCATTCCTGTTATAATTTATAATTGATTTGTGTTACAATCTAATATTGTTTTATGTTTAAAAATTGGGTTAGTTTTCTCAACAGGGAAAAATACTAGTTATCAAGAAAGAACATTTATAAAATTATTCTTATCCCTTGTAATTTTCATTGCGTCTGTAATTATCATTAATATCCAAATAGAATTTATACACATTGTTGAAATTAGCATCTAAAAAAATTACTCAGTGAAAGGAATCCCCCCCCCCCCAGAACTGTTATTTCAAAATTAGCCTATATTTCCCTAAGTGTTGTTCAAAAGTTTTTAACTTAAAATTCATCTCTTCGTTGTTGAATGTGTGCTTAAATATATTTTTTCCCTCTTTCTTTTTTTTTTTACTCAAACTCTTTGCATCAAATAATAGACAATTATTTTCCCACTTCTAAAAATAGGAAACAAAATATTTTTATAAAGGAGTGGAATTAAATAAAATTGTAACATGTAGAAATAACAATAGAATTGTAACTCGTAAAAAATTAAACTTTCACTTTCCTTTGTCCTGAAATTCCTAAATCTAAACTTTCATACAACAATGTCTAATAGTTTAGAAAATATTCAGTCATTACATTGATATCGCAAATTATTTTCTTTTGTTCAAAATTATTCACTAACCTTTTAATTATTGAGGGTGTTCAGAAAGAAAAAAATATGAACAATCTGTTTTATTTTTTAGCCTGAATCCAAAAAATACTTTATATTGTATTGAATAAAATAATTAAATATCTGAAAAGATTACTGCTGAAAAAAAATGAAATATTTTTAATGATTTTCTGTACAAACTAAGCTAAAATATGCCCACCCGAGGCAGGTTTGTTTATTATTTAAGAAGATCTCAAGATCTAATGATTGAGTAGAATGAAATTTGAAACTCAACCATTTGTATAGAATTTTCCTTACTTAATTCTATAAGAAAAAATGCCTACCCAAAAATCTTTTTTGTCGTTGCTAATTTATTAGGACATTTATATGATGATTTATTTCTCTTTGAGGCATATTCAGTTGTACCAATTTTGTTTAAGCTTGAATGGAAATTATTAAAAATTGGGGATTTTTTTCCCACAATTTTGCCTATTGCCATTAGTAAATTCAACATGTGTAAAGTTTTTACCACTTAACAAAGAAATAAATATGTTGATTTCAGCAAAAATTATGTATCAAGAACTTTCCAATTGAATGATATCTGCATTTTATCTAGAAACTCATGATTTGTTTCTATATGACGCTTTTTAATAGGAGACTTGTATCATTTGTTACATTCATTCATTCTTACTGTACAGTGTATTCCATGTTTTCTTTTCTTTGCATCTGTTGAATGAAACTTTCATAATACTTGTACTCGTTTTTATGCGGAGCTCTGCATAAATCCAAACAGATTTATAGTAAGATATGTTACTTTTTTGATTGTGTTATCAAACATTACAAAAATCAATCAGCGTACTATTATTTGTAGGTTCCTTCGAATTATAAATATTTTGTTCATGCAGACTTAAATCATAAATTTATTTCCATCTTCCTTCCATACATACCAGAAGGAGTTTCACACTGGAATTCATATATTTCATCTGTGTTCCTAACCTCATGCTTGAAATATTGGATTCCAGAAATTTGTGAACAATCAGAATTAACATAATAAGGATTTTTGTTCTTGAGAGTATATGGTTTGATGTAACATTTGAAATACACATATATGTATAGATGCGCGATTTTAGTTCAGGTTTTCAGAACTTTTTTTTTTTTTTTTTAAAGACGAGCTGCGTACAGATAACAATGTCCCTCATATTGTGGTAGGGAAGTTAGACGACTGGGATATCTTCATTATGTTTGCTCATGGTTGAGAATTATAAGGACCTTTGCAAATAGCCTTCATATTTCTTATAGTATTGCATTAATATACAGAAACATGTCAAAAACTTCTTTTGCATTTATTCAGAAATTTTTATTTAAAAAAAGATTTAACAGCTAATAAATATTAAATTAAGGTGACTTAATACCTTATTTAGACACCTTAATTTGAAGGCTGGTTGGTATGAGGAGCATATATATGAACATTTTTTCGGCACTCTCGCGTAATAAAATGCACAAGTTTGTGTGTCTAAATTCATACATAAGTCAACTAAAAACAAGTTAAATTAACTTCTTATTTAGAATAATAATAAGCACCATTGACACATGTTGAAGATATGAATGTCGTTTATTACATCAGTTTTTTGCAACCGCTGTTAAATGAAATACTCGTACGATTTAATGTCTAGTTATTAAACTTTTCAAATGAATTTCAACAAAAATTTTAAAATAACCGAAAATCAAATGTCAAAATTTGCACTTAAAATATTAGAAATTTATAAAACTGATACAAATGAGAAAAAGTTCTTGAATGTTGAGTTCTAAAAATATTAATAATCATTAAAACAAATATTTGTTTTTAAATTCTAAATGAACATAAAACTTCTTTGAATATGAAATATGCGAATACATATTAGTACTATTAAGTTTAAAAGTTTCAAATAAGGTAGGCAGAAAAAGTCAGGGCCATCTTAAGGCATGGGCCAACTGGGCTCGGGCCCAGGGCCTCTTTCACAATGGAGACCTCGTCTCGTTTTCGACCCAGCCTTAATAAGATCATGATTCGAATAATTTCAATGGTCAAATGTTATTTTCGGCTGTATTCTCCATAGAACAAGGAATTTAGGACGATATGTCAACTGGCTACATGTGGATAACCGTCGTCCCTATATAGTCCTAGACTCTACTACCACATATACCATCATTTTTTATTCATTTAAAAGGCGGCAATCCGTAGAGCCGATTTGTGCGATTGTAAATCATACGCATTTATTTGTTTCGGGTTTGTGCGAGTAAGCGTATCTTCATCTCGTAGCGAGTATTTTCATATCACCAAAGTACGTTTTTCAGTGAACTTTGTTGATATGAAAATGAATAGATAACATTTTTGCTCTAAATTCTACTAAAATGAAATATGTAAGAATGTAATAAGAGCAGGTATTTGGAAAAAAATTTCGTTTCGTAAAAGAACTGATCTTAAATTAGTCAAATCAAAAGTTTATTTAATTGTTAAATACAAAAATATTAAAGTCTGAAGAAAGAAAGAAATAAGATTATTATTTTTAAGTAAGAAATATTTTTTTCGACATAGAAATTCTTGAGCTACTATCAAATAAAAGGCAATTTTTTTATTGGGCGCTTTCTGCTTGTCATATAAAGCCAACACATTGCGTAATTCTAAACTATTTTCAAAGACAAGATCAGCACCCGACTGCACATTTACTCTCACACCCATTGGGCACTTGGGGTGGGTACCCAGGGGCCCGGATACGCTGGACTTAATCAGGTTTTCTGGTAATGAATTTCGATCCGCCAGTGACAAAGGGGCCTCTAGATCTTCTGAGCCCAGGGCTTGAAATTAGCTTAAGTAGGCACTGTTTACTCCAATGTGGTAATTTTGAATTCTGAGCAGATACAACAAACATCGACTCCTTAATGGATCAGACGGGTCTCTTCTGATTTCGAACAAATCTATTTGTTCTGTTTAGTGCAATTTCATGTTTTCCCCTTCTTACATCTACAAAGAATGTAAATTCTTTCTGGAACTTTTATTGAACTTAAAACTTTAAAAGTAGCTTTTCGTTATATAAAATCCGCTTAACACGTTCGATGTGCATGTTCATTCTGAGCTACGATTAAAAAACAAGGTAGAAATAGTTCCTAGGCTTTCAGTCTCCTCATTAAAATGTGTCAATTGAGAGATCAGCAAGATCTCCTCATTTCAAATTATTAGTCTTTGATTTTATTTCTTTTCCAACAACAGGTATTTGTTTTTGGCACCATCATCAAAGATAGTGAATTTCGAAAAACAAAAACCCTGAAAATTAATATTAACCCCTTTTTCGGTAAACTTTTTCTATTTTTAGTTTTCCGATTCTGAAAAAAGTATTTTTATTACTTAAAACTAATGTATATTCTATCCTGAATCACTGGCGTAGCTAATAATCAGTCGGCTCTGTATCAAAATTTCTTTAGGGGCCCTTAACATTTTAGGATTGTTTTACGTCAGGGGGTGGCCAACCCGTGGCCCACGTACCCCAGTGTGACACCACGGAGTTGTAATAGTGGCACTCAAAGATTTATTGAAAAATTTGAAAAATTCACAATTTTATTGAAGTTTGGTTATTTTAGGCACTTCTCAAAATTTCGATCAGCATATTTGTGAATAAATATTTTCCATTATATGAACATAAAAACAAATTATCTCTCAAAACTAGCTGATATACTCGAAAAATAACTTAATTTTGTTAGCATCTTCAAGAGCTAATCCTATATACATGATTGAGGGGAAAAGTACAATTTCAAAAGCCCCATTAAGTAAGTACTGACGATTTGATAACTACTTTTAGAATTAAATGTTTTAAATTACTTATTTTATACTTAATTTAACTGATTGAACCAATAAAAAGTTTATTAACAATGGTACCTAAGTAGTATTTTTGTCTTTTTATTATATTATTTTATAATTTCCACTACATAGACTTGTATTAAAAATATGCTTTTGGCTTGAAAAATAAGTAACAATACTTTCACCTTTTTTTGTTGTTTAATATTTGGAAAAATTGAAAATGGCACGCATATATATTTTTTTTATCAAATTGGGGCAATCTTCCCAAAAAGGTTGGCCACTCCTGTTTTATGTATATATGGTGGGATGCTTGTAGCTTGGGGGCCCCGTATCGTTGATGCAGCTGATACGACGGTAGCTATGCCCCTGTTCTGAATTCAAAAGGGGAAAATATTTTTTTTTTAGTACGCAGTTTTATGTTTGCTCAACTGGCTTTTTGTTTGCTGTTATATCGCATTCACTAATCTCCAGTCTCCACTGCAATACACTTTTTAACAAAGAAAAATCTTTGCCACCAAATCAATTTTCCTTTCTAGCATTCTGGTTTTCTTTGCTTTCCACTATCTGAATCAAAGCTTCAGCGATCAGACTTACAATGACAATACCAATATGGCGCTTCTGGCTTCATTCGTTACTACTTGCTTCGAGCTACTTCACATATAATTTTCTCTCGCACATCGTTTTTTCATCACTTGCTCCTAGTTTTGAAGAGATTAGTTAACCGCTCGTCACCAGACGTATTCGGCAATAAATTTTGACGGACTTGATATAAATTTTGATTATTGGCAGTACCTTGAAGGTCATGACGTTTTTTTGAGCAAATATAAACATTCGAACGAAACTGATAACACTGTTTGCATTTGTGTTGATATCGTCGCGTGTGCAGTAGTGTACATTTATTCGAATTCTGGTCTTGTGTTCGCGAGAAAATTCTGTTTTTGGTATTCATCTCTCGTGAAACCTAAATACGGCCTAATATTAATATTTGTTCGATGTTTTCGAATATTTGACAGTTCGCACCGCAGGAACAAATAAGTTATGCTGTTGCGGCATTTTATTTAGAATTATATTTGTATTTTATGTACATAAATAATTTGTAATTTATTTTTAATTTGTTTGAAGAAGGACATTTTTCAAAATGCGGACGTCTATAAAATTATTCAAAGACTTTTCCAAAATGTTGGATTTTTATTCACAATTCAATCCATCTCCATTATCCATTAAGCAGTTCTTGGATTTTGGTAAATATTTATATATATTTTTCTTTTTGCGTACAATTTTATAGATTTTTAAGTTTATATAATTAAAATTTTATAAGTTTATATAATTTATTTCTTTAAAAAATCCCCTAAAATATAAAAAGTTAATGTTTTTAGTTCTTAATGTATATGTTTTTGACCATCAACATATGAAACATGCTGCATTATTTATACATAATTATTTTTTCATAAATTGTAGCCTTATTTTCTAGACATAAAATAAGTAAAAAAAACATGTTCATGGTTCCTCTCCTCTTATCTTAATTGTTCAAGTGTCATATTTACCTTTTTTAGACTGTTTTAAAAATTTTTATTCTCAATCAAGAAACTTTGTTTTGAACATGTTTTTTTTCTTCAAATTAGTTCGAGTTTAGTAATTGTTAAAGCTTTATTTTTTTTTTTAATTTAGAGAAGTCTTGAAATCTTTATAATTTAAAAGCGTAATTGCAAGGGGTAGAGGGTAAACAATGTGCAATTTTGAATTGGGTTAATTGTTTTGAAACTTTCTTTTCATTAGAAAAACTTTACAAAATATTGACTTCTGAAATAAAGTTTTGTAATTTCAACATAAACTATGAAACTTATTAAAAAATGTATTTACTTGTGAATTTTATGCTTTAAACAGTGTCATTTATTACAATATATTTATACAATCTGTTTTTAAAAACTGGGCAATTTAAAATATTCTAACAAAATTTTTCAAGAGTTTTGTAGTTATTTATTATATTACCAATAAAAATTGCTCTTAATACTCCTTATTGAAAGTATAATTATTTATAACTATAATTTTAGAAATAGAATAATGTAACTATTTTATCTTATTCAAAGTATAAGTCATAATTGCAAGGTTTTCATATATAACCTTAAAAATTTACAGTGATCAAATAAAAAAAAATCATAATCAACAAAGTTAATATAGCATCAAAAGTGTTTCTCTCGTAATGTTTAATTAAAAATTAATAGCATACTTTATAATTTGGAAATGCAAAAGAATTTATAGTTTCACATGTGGGGGGGGGAAGGGTAGTAATAATTAAATTTGAGGCTTTTTTAAAATTTAATTTCAATTTAAATATTTAACTTTTTATTTTTGGTTACTTTAGTTTAAAAGTAGATAATTTGAAAAGTATATATTTGAAGTTCTTTCAATGTAGAAAAGAAATGGTTTATATTTTATTATTGCTAGAAGTTAACCTTTCCAATTTTCCTTTTTTTCGTGTGATATAAATGGAAAAGCTGTTGTAGAAAATGTATGTTTTGAATTTAAAGTGTTGAAAATGAATAGTATGATAATTTAGTTAAAAATAAACAATTAAAGCTTTTTGAATGAAACTAAACTTATTTTGATTTTAAAATTAATATATCTTTCCATTCTAGTTTATTATATTCTTATTAATGTATTAAAAATGTTTCTGAAATGATTATTTTTGCATGCAATGTTTATGTATAGCCGTGATTAGGGGCACTTTCTCGAGCACATAATATATCTGAATTTTTTAATTGTTTTGTTATATCTAGCAATATTTTATTTAATACATATTTTATAGGTTCTTAATGTGAATATCAATGTATAAATTTTTTCGGGGAGTAATTATTCAACATTTAGTATACATAAATTATGTGTTGCCCTGTTGTAATTTCGTCATTCTAAAAAATGTTGCATAAAATTTATAAGTCTTGAGCTATACTAAAGATTTTGCAGGAATTAATGCATTGAGATTTTTTCTCTATTTTAGTTTTGAAAATATATTTCTTGTTCTTAATATTTTCATGAATTAAAAAGAATTATGCGAGACTCGCACACATATTTATTATAAAATTTGCATGATAAATTTCAATTTTGGCCTGCTTAACTTGGTGACATATTAAAGAATAAATATTTGTAACACTCTTTCAAGTAAATACTTCTGTAATTATAACTCCAGTTATAGTTCTTAATTTGTAAAATTTATTAATCAACTTAAAACTATTTTATAAATGCAGATTCTATAATTCTTGCTAAGGAATGGTTTAAAAAAAAGTGAAAGAGGTTTTTAAACTTTAAGCATGTTGTGATTTTGTAAGTTTTGGATATAATCATTAAATGTTGTGTAAATTTTGTTTTATTTTTAATATTTCTAATTTTGGGTTTTTGTTAGAAATATATTTTTTAAAATAATTTTACCCTTCTTGCTTAATTTAAAGGTAGCAAAATCTAAAAACATTACAATTTTTGCAAAGTATTTTTATCCAGAAGCTAATAGACATTTAAAATAAGAATATATGTTCTTTCTGTCAAATGCCAAAGTAGATCGTGATTAAGGAGGAAGTGAAGGTGATTTGTCGGTTGTCTAACTTGTTTTTTCGCTTATTGCAAACCAAGAGAGGGAGAAAATCTTTTTCTCCTTGGAATTGTTTTTTAAACCTGTGGATATGCTTAATCCTTTCGAATTAACGTCTTGTACCTTTTTACGGTAATTTTTTAGAGTTGTCGTGACGCATCTGATTTTAATAGTATTAGAATCATCCATCACACGTACGTTATATTCCGTTCAATCCCGATTCCCTTTGTGATGAAAAATATCTCTTGATTTCGAAATAAATCGCTTGTGATGTGAAATGTAATTGGAAAAGTGTTTTTGTACGGAATGTGTAATCTTGATAAAGAATAGGTGATAAGTTCCGATTGTCATTGACATGAATGGTCTAGGTCATTTGCGACCCAAGATCGTAACCCTAATGTTAATTACTTCGTTTTTTAAAAAATACGAAATTTTAATGTTCCAGTGGCTTTTATTAAGCATTTTGATAATATAAAATCACTTAACGATATTTTGAGTAGTTTTAACATCCCCGGAGTAAATCTTAATATGTATAACAACCGTGGGGAAGAAATCCCTTAAAATTCTATCTTGAGAAATTTTACATTACATTTTTAACTAGTTTGATTATTAGAGAATAAACTATTCAATTCTCTCGGTAGTTTTCGAGTCTTGAATTAATATATTCTTATTTCAATTCAATTTACAAAGAATTTGGATTATCCGGTTATGATATATCCGTTTAGGTTTAAGTTATATATTGTTGCCTATATATTGATCAGATCTAATTTTGGTTACCAATTAGATCTGAAGTAGACCACACTAGAATCGCTGCCTGGGTTACTGCTGAGTTTTATTTTTGAAATTTAATGTTCAATGTGTATATTTGCTCACTGTTCTTTTGGACTTTGGGGGGAAAATATAAATTCTCTTTACAAATGTAACGTTTCAAATATCATTTTATGATGAATGTTTCATAATTATTTCAAACGCAATATCGGTCAAAGAAAGGGTTCTACAAATATTGATAACGGTCATTTCACAAAACCCTTATCACTTCCCAAATCGCTCTTTTCTTTCCTCGGGTAATAACTTCTGCCTAGACAACCAGCTGACGTTCACTTCGCTCTCTCATTGGTGGACCCGAAGGAAGAGCAGAGGTGTGTTGAAGGCGTTTGCCAACTGACTTGCGCAAGCTGACGATTTCTTTTTTATTTTATCTGTGTCACGCATGTTTTACTGGTTCTCTTGGATTGAAGCTTAGCGACTAAGTGAAACATGCTACGATTTTGTAAACAACGTTATCATTTGGTGCTACGATAGATTTTTTTTTATTCCTTTCTCTTCCCCCTTCCATTTTCTTTCTCCCTTTTAGAGATTATCAGAAGCAGACTTTGGATTTTCTAATTTGAGAAAGAGATGCATCTGTATCGACGACTGATGTTATTTATAGCCATTAACTTTTTATTTTCTTTAAAGTAGTTGGAGGCACTTTTATTTCTCTTCAGAATCGAGATCAAAGTTCTCGTCTGTTTGAAAATAATTAGTTGCTCGAAGACAAACATGTAGGGGGAACATACCAAAGATTTGTTAAAAATTTTCTTTTACTTGTTTGATAATACAGTCTGGTTTATTTTAATTTTATAATTACCATTGAAAGAAGAAATACTATTAATGGTTTTACGTAACATCTTTATTTTCATAACTTTTTAAAGCTGTACAAATTTGAAGATGTTTTGGACTGTGAATGATTTAACGAAAAGGAGTCATTTAGTCTAAATTAAAAAAAAATTTCATTTTGAAAATACGAGCCTCCCCCACTCTAAAAACGGATATAATTTATGTTTAGTCGTCTGTACATACCGAATTTACGATCTAGTGTCTTTTCTTTCTCTCGGGAGGGGCGAGGGACTAGAGTTCAGAGTCCTTGTGCCCCTGGAGATGCGACATTAAATTTGTCGCGGCTTAGTCTTCACGTTGGCGTGGATGTTTGGAGAGTGGAGTGCTGCTTCAGGTGTAGTCCTCGTCACTTGATCGAAGACTGTCAATAATAGGCATCTCTTTGCTGTGGAGTGCGACGTTTTAGTTGAGAATTCTCTATTTTCGATCTCTCATTGTCTCGTTCCTCTTTTATTAGATCCGATGCGCATTTTTTCGGAAATTTACCAGTGTCTTGTGTAACTTGAACATTTGTAACTTCGCCTATAAAGAAACAACTAACCAATTTCTAGTATTATGGAATATATTAATAGCTCTACTACCAAGTCTTTTGATTGTAAAAGAAATCAAATGAAATTTTTCTTTTTTCTAATCGTTTAGAGGTGATACGAAAGAATAACGCATTTTCTTGATTCTCTCTTACTAAAAAGGAATTTTAAAATTTTTCTTTAAGGGACGGAGGCATGTTTTTAAATGTCTGCAAGACACTTTAGGATGTATGCCAGGAAAGTCGAGAACTAATTTGAATATTTTTAACCAGCAGAGAATGCCTGTAAAGGTTAAGAATAAGCATAATTCAAACTGTGTAGAAGTAACGCTGTTATTTTTGTGAAAGACCTTTTGAAAAAATTATTTCACTGTGTTGTCTCCTATGGAGAATTGTTGTTCTATGTTTATCAGTAATGGCTTAAATTAAATCTTTTTTATAAATTGGATCATCAGATTCACAATTATTAAGCAGGTTTAAAAAGCAAATTGCGAAAAATATTTAATTTAAAATATCGTAAAGTTTTTTACCATTAGCGACAAAAACGAAAAATATTACTTACTAATATTCCAGGGTTTACTTGGCCTTTTAATGGCTCTTCGTTATTCTTTCTATGGCTCTTGCGTTATTTTAATAACCGTTTTTATTCAAACTGGGTGTTTTTTTTTGTTTTTTTTTGCTATTGAAATTTTCATTACTAGTCAAAATATTTTTAGTATTAGATTCAAGCACTGAATTTTTGGTTTGGGTAATTTACTTCAAAATATACATTCAAAAGAAATTTTTAAATGTTTTTTTCATAAAATTGATTTGCCAATATTGAATCCCACCAATATCCCTCTTTAAGATGCCATTCAAAAATCCAACTGGTGAAATTCTATGCTTTTAATTGCACTTTTTTTAAGAAAAAAAACAGTACCAGAAATTGCAAGAAGCAGTTTAAATATATATATAAATTACACTATATATATACACAATATATTTCGCGAAAATCGAAAAAAAATTGATATTCGCATTATTATTGAGTGTTCCTTTTTTAAACTTCCGTTTTTTTTATTTTTTAAAAAGTGCATTTCAGTTTTTTGTTTGACTGTAACCTTACTCTAAAAAAATATGCAGTATTTCTAAATTGCTTTCCAATGTTGGTTCAATTTTGTTTTCTATAAGTATGAATTTTATTACATTTTAAGATTTCATTTTTCTTTAATTCCAGGAATTCCAACTGTCATTTCAATGACAATAAATAGAAATATGTATGGTACCGAGATCAGCAATCTATGAATTTTCAATTTAATTTGAAAAAAATATTTAAAGTAAGCATTATCGTCTGGAAATCATTGCATGTAATTAAATAAAATGTGCGTGGCGTAATTTTTAAGAATTTTAGCTGCTCGCAATTTTCATTGTTATGTAAATCCATTTCTTTCTTTATCATAAATATCTAGTATAAAATTTCCTGCGCGTTTGACGGCGTTTTGGAGGATCATTTGCATTGATATTTATTATCGTTGCACAATTCCTTTTAGAATTTTCGTTTTAAGCCTTTACGTCAGAGGCTCAATTGCAAATTTTGATCGTTATTCTGCTTCTAACCGAATTTAAAGGCATTAATGATAAATATCTCATTCAAACATTGAAACGGAATTTGTGTATTCCGCAATCAATATTGAAAGAATTTTTCCGGTATTTAAATTTATCTATCCATTACTTTCAAAGATAACCATTGTATGATAAGACAGGAAGGAATCATTAAAAACATTTTTTGTATGTGTGTGAATTAAGTTAGGAAATTTATACATTTTGTTCTTATTGTAATTTTTGTGAAGAACGAAACTAGAAATTGTGTTGATTCATCTTCAGTTCCCTTTAGAATACAATAACCATTGCTTGGTGTGAGTACTAATGATATAGCAAGAATTTTGTGTGTGTGACAATACTAAAATGACTATGTATTTCTGATTCTTCTGCCAGGCATTGTGTTATGAAAATGGCAGGTAATTTACTATATGAATATATATACATGTACACATTTGAATAAATAATTGCTTGAATATCTAAATTTTTCCGCTGAAAATTTATTTCTGATGTGAATGTTTTCGAAACTTTTATTCACACTTTTTAAGTTTCGAAATGTTCAGATGTCTCTAGTGTATGGCAAGTCTATTATATTTTTCATATCGTTTCTTGTTCAATTATCAAACGAATTGGCAAACTTTCGACTTCGCGAGGTTGATTTGGAACGCTTTTATCAACAAGGGCAGTCGTGCATAGAAACGCTTATTGAGGCGTGACATTAATAGTAAAGGTGACTCTAAAAGTGACAACTTGAATATTCTGAAAGGAAACTGTATGGCTCTGAATGGGATTTTCATTGTAATCTAGTAAAGCAGTTTTTACGAAACCTGTGTAGTAAATATTATAGAATCGGTATGTTTGCGATAGTTCTTTAAAGATAAGCTTGTAACAAATTTTCAGTTTGAGACCGCGCGTTAACTACATAACTATGTTGTGAATATATAAGTGATTTGATTCAAAAACGTAAGCTGTGCCCTTTCGAATCCAGGAGAGCTTGAAATTAAATGAAGGAGATTACGTGCTTGTATTTAGACCTTTTCGTGAGATCATGATTTCAAGAAAGGCCAAGTAGCCGCGGTAATCTTGTGGTGATAGTCTCGAACTTGTGATCAACGTGTCACGAGTTCGATCCCGAGTACCACTGAAGACCCGCCATTATAGAAGGGCCGATGCACATTTAATCTGTCGGCGTTCCAAGTCCTACCGTTCGTGTGTTGTGCAAGTTAAGAGGTAGGTTTGCCGGCTCGGGTGTCGTCCTCGTCATTTGACCATGGTTCAAAATTACGCGATTCGTCGCCAATAGCTCAAAAATAGCTTTAAAGTTCGACATTAGTAAACACACATTCAGCAAGAAAGGTCAATTAGGCTCATTGCAGCTACAAAACTCTCCAATTCAAAACTTTCTTTTGAAGTTTTAATACTTAATGGACGGGTCACATATATTTACGGGTCTTTCTGTTCTGACTTTCTTGAATGGGCTATGTAGATTAACTTTTTGGTTGGAATTTTGGTTCGCAGCAATAGTTTTCTGCACATAGTATTTTTTCTTTGTATCATTTTCTACGGTCTGTTGATTCTACTGCGCAATTTTGCTTCTTTTAAAGTATTTTAAGTGATTTCGTAACCGTAAAAATGGCAAGCACGAAAGAGCTATCTGGAGAAAATGAGAAAATTCATGCGAATAATATTTCCGATATAGGAAGTGATAATGAATGCAATTATCTTGGTTGCCGATCAACAAGTAAAAGGATTTAAATACCGTGGAGACTGGTAATGATATTTAAATTAATCCAACACGAAATCGGAGTGGGTTCTGTTAGTAGATTGTGTAGAGAAACATAAGGCAACATACCTTTAGGCAAATTATTGAAACAGGAATGAAAAAATATCCCACATAGTTTTACAAAGTCTGTTGTTTGAACTGAAGTGAAACAAGTTATGTATGTTAATTCTGTCGGGTTCCACTTCACAAGGGTGAATGGTTTATAAAGTATCATACTTTAGCATAGCTAGTGTATATATACATATGTATATGAAATTTTTTTAATGAATAACTCTTCAAAATATTATAAGGAATGGTGATTTAATGAAACTGCAATGTTTTAAAAGAATATACATTTATTTAATTCTTAAAAAAATGCCCGGAAACCGAAAAAGAGACGGCAGTTTCGGGTCGTCTGTTAAGTGTTAAGATTGTGAAATCAAAATCTGTTTTTAAAGAACAATTTGGAACAGTAGATCCACAGTGTCATCGTGTGAATGTTTGCATTGTGCGATATTAATAAAGATGTTGTAATTAGAGTTATCTGACCCACGTTTATAAAACTTCCTATTCAAAGTCCCATAGAACAAATTATGCAATTTTAGAGCAACAAGATTCATTTAAAATTAAATTTTTATCATCGTGCTTGAAAGCATTCAATTCTAGTTTTTCAATTCCTACTATTATATAGCTAACTGTCTCTCTCTATATATTTATCTTGTTTAAATTTTCAATCGTTAATAAAGTACTTTCTATTCATCCGATCAAGTTCAAATAAATGTTTTTTTTAAAATTGTATTGGATGACACTTAATACAAACTTTCAAATATCAATTCATTAATTACCTGTTAATTAAATTAAATTAATTACCGGTTTTCGACGTCAATTTAGATTCGTCTCCGTTGTTGTAACAATGTAACTGTTAAAACAATGATAAAAGTTGGCGTCGAAACTGGTTTTTCAACCAAACTAGCCAAACCATTGTTACAACAATGCAGACAAATCATGCTCGTTTTTCAATTCCTTCTATTAGTTCACTCTCGCTATATACAGTGAGCCACAAAATTGAGTATACACCTTAGAAGCTTAGAGACTTTTTGCAATTACAAATTAAATATTGCTTTAAGATGATTGAAATTTTTACCTTATATACTTTAGTCTATGCTTTACCGTACTATACTAATAAAATTGTTACGTTTATTTATTTTTTACGAAAAAACATAAAAGATCTGAGACGAGAGGAAAACACCACAAAAATAAGTATACACCTTTATTAATTTCCTTTTAACGTACAAATTAATATTTTGTTGCATAACCTTTTGCTTGAATTACAGCTTGTAATCTGGGCATAGATTCTACCAGTGTTTTAGTGGTTTCAACAGAAATTTTAGCCCATTCTTCTCTCAGAACCTTCTTGAGAACTTCCTTTCTTGTGGTTTCGTGCTCATGTACAGCTTTCTCTAATTGCGACCACAAATTTTCTATGACGTTTAGGTCTGGAGACTGGGCTGGAGTGTGTAATTGCTTCCTGCAGTGGGTACAGCAAGTATAACTGCACAATCTTCGCTGTATGCTTGGGGTCGTTGTCCTGCTGGAATATGAAGCCTGACCCAAGCCCCAACTTACTGGCACTTTTTTCCAATTTATTCTTTAAAATCCCCAAATATACATGTTTGTCCATAATACCATCAATAAAAGCAAGCTCTCCTACTCCTCCAGCCGACATACAACCCCAAACGATGACAGATCCACCCCCGAACTTGACTGTCTTAATGGTGTTTTTAGTGCCAGTGCTTTCCCATCTTCTCTCCATATTTTAAATCGTCCATCGCTTCCGTAAAGATTAAACTTCCTTTCATCAGAAAATATTACAGTATTCCAGAAAGAAATAGGCTTTAAACGATGCTCTTTGGCGAAAATCATTCTCTTTTGTCTATTCACATACTTGATGAATGACTTTCGTATTGGTGTACGGCCATGAAACCCATATTGGTGAAGGGTTCGTGGAATAGTTTCATCCGAGATCTTTTCCCCGATTGTAGCTAAAGCTAGTTTAGAGGCACTCACCCTCGGATCTTTCTTTACTGAGTGAATGATCTTCCTCTTCGCTGTAGTACTCAGTATTTCTTTACGTCCTCTTCCAGGAATATTGGCCACAGATCCAGCTTTTTTATACTTCTGTAGAATTTTTTGGACACAACCATGAGTTACACCAATCAACGAAGCTATTTCTCGAAGAGATTTTCCTTCTTTCGACCATTTTACAACCAATAAACGTTCAGATTCAGTAGTTTCTCTTCATTTTACGATTTTTAATGAGAAAAAATACTATTTAAAAGCATTGAAGTGCAATAGCACGTGTTATAAGCAGCAGCTACTCCTGAAACTCTTTAAAGAAAATTTGAAACTAAAAAAAGTGGTGGCAAAATTAACAAATATAAGAAGTGTATACTCAATTTTGTGGCATGGTTTTCTATCTTTTCTTCGAAGCGTTTAACTGTTTTCGTAATAAATAAGTTAACTATAGAATTGTGTTATTATAAGGATAAAAAAAATTATCTATTTTAAATCAATATTTAATTTGTAATTGGAAGAAGTCTAAAAGTTTTAGAGGTGTATGCTCAATTTTGTGGGTCACTGTATATATATATATATGTGGTGTGTGTTCAATAGTTAATAAAATACTCAAAGCATACGGTTTTTTTTCTTGTTTCTACTCTACCTATAAAGGTCAAGTTACAATCAATTTTATAAAATTAGAAAGCCCAAAAATGAGTCTTTAATCTACCAGAAATGGGCATTTAAATTGTTCAAAATATATCATGGCGAATCTAACTCATAATGCTATTAGTGTATTTTTTTACAAGTTAACCTGATATTTACATTATTTTCTAGAGAACGTACTAAAATTTTTCTTATTGCAAGAATGTTTTTTTAGTTATGGCCTGTTATTTAAATAATGGTCTCGCAAAGAATATCACATTTCTTATTTTTAAATTTCAATAAAACATTAAAATTTTAGTACTCTCCAGATAAATGCATCTAATTCTGTTTAAGTAATACTTTTTACTGGTATAAGTTTATTTTTTTCTCTAATTGCTATGAAGTTTTCAAAAATTTTGCTAAAATTATTTTATATAATATTAAATTGTTAAATGTAATCTGCATTAAAATTACATAGATCGGTGGATGAAATGGGTTTAGACCGGGTGTATAGCCTTATTCGCGCGCTCAGCTTGTTTGTAAATACCTTTTGCATTGTTGGAATTCAGTCCCCCGTTCCTCCGTTTATTTTTTAAACCCTTTTAAAGTTGTAGAGATTTAAAATACCAGTTAAACATACAAAAACATTTACCAAGTCATGGTGAAAATATCGCGTTAAATTTAAATCCCAACGTTCACCATGAGTCACTTGCCTTGCGAACATGACAAACAACTCCCAGTTTTTATTTAACATTAGTCATACCAGAATGTTATCTAATGAATTTTATAACCATGTCTGGTTTACGTCATGCCACTGAATTTCGTCTCATTATGATCGATTTTTTATTTTAAGATACATTTGAGAACCGGAATTTGTTTTATCAAGTTATAAATTGGCAATTTTTCTATTTTTATGTTCATATTTCAGTTTTATTTCTTTTGTTGCATATACAGATGGTCTTTGATTCATGACCACTACTGGTCCAGTTAAATGCAAAATAAACCGCTTCTAAAAACCGGTAGAAAGTCGATTCGGCTCTTGTCGTTTATCAATTCGTTGATGAAGAAAATGCTTTTTGTAATTCCATTACTTAATTTTATTAGGGAAACGTTTATTGATACATCCTCGTGTGTGTAGAGAATTTTTACGAGAGTCTTCGTTTTCTTGTAGGTCGCCATGCGTGAAATGTAATATTTCACGAATACATTTTTAGCTACTTACTAGGTTTGTTTATAAATTGACAACTGAAAATGATCTGATAAATTGTAGGATTTACAAGAATTATGTATTTCATTTATCTATAAAACTGATGTGGTGATTTTAATAAAATGCGAACATAAATGTGTTTGGGTAAAAAAAAAAAAGCTATGAATATTTTAAAGTAATTAAGCTTGGATTGATTTTAAAATTAAATTTTCAGGTTTTGTTGTACAATTGCGAGTAGTTAAACGTAATTTTGATACTTGTAATTTCATTTTAACATAGATTAAAAATCGCTTAACACGAAACTGAAATCTTTTCGTGTTAAAGGATATTGCAAAAAAAAAAATATATAAATAAAATTTTGTTTATTGTAGTTTATTTTATTTACATAGATGCATAGTGTATCCATGCAGTTGAGCGTTACGTGTTTTCCGCTCATTGCTGTCTTAAGTCTCGTATTTGCATATGGAATTTATAATCTTGCATTTAATAACTTGGTAAGAATGTGCCAATATTTAGATTTTCACAAAGCTTTTTAAACCATTTTCCTTTTTGTAGATTATTTAAAGTAATGTGCATTTTTTAAGGTTTTGCTTCTTATTAACAAATTTATACAGTTTTTTCAAAGTTTTGTGACAAGCAAAAGCTGGCAATTGTGAGGCGTATAAATTGATTGACTGGAAACACGATTGAATCTGCCATGTGACCGTGGTATCACATAAATGGAACCCATTGTATTTATAGTAAAATAGGAAAGGGGGGGGGGGAGGATTATTTGCTTCGCTATATTTTTATCAAATTTAAAATTGTGAAATTTTAATTTAGGTTACTTAAAGTTGCATCTATTATCAATTTTGGAGCATTGATAAAAAAAATAAACTACGACAGGACAATGTTATTCTGACACCTTGCATTTTTCATGTACCTTAAGAGATAGAAACTTAATGTTTTTGAAGAGCTTTGTTTTGTTATTTCGCATAGATTAAACGTATTTTAATTCTCGATTAGCTTATCGATTGTCTGTTAATATTTATTTTGCTGTGCAGTTAATTGAATTTTAATCTGACATCTTATACACATGAGTGGATATCAAAGAATAGATATATTTTGCTTTCTTAAATCCTCAAGTTATCTTTTTGTAACAATTTCTTTGTTTGAGGGAGAGAAAACACAGTTGGAAAGCGATTTTTAGTATTATCGTAAATATTGATAAATTTATCTTTGAAGTATATAAAAAATGTGGTACTATTAAAATTGATTTGTGTCTGAGCCACGGAAGTATTAATTACATTTTCAATTTCTTTTTATACTGAATTCTTTGATAATCCTACATTTTTCTTTTTAGAATGTTATGTTTGATCAATTTTTCAAGGTTAAACTCTTTAAATGCAGTTATGATCGATTCGTCTTTTCCTTTCCACAAGTTGACTTTTGCCGATTTAATTTTGACTTGAATGTTTTGTAATATCGTTTTCACTCGGAAGTATTGTTGGTTTGTTTTCGTCATGCTAATAAAAGGTGCCGAAGGAATGTCATTTTAAGTATGAATTATTTCCGCCATTTATATAGTTCTCCTGGTTTGTGTGTGACCGCGGTAGCCTAGTGGTCACACCGTAACGGACTCGTGGCCGGCGTGTCATGAGTTCGACCCGCCGTGCGTGCGTGTGTGTGTTGCGGGGGGTGTCAGCTTAGGTCTCACCCTACTCACTTGATCATGGTTCAAAATTACGAGATCCGTTGCCAAAAGCCCTCGAGTTGTTGAATAGTGCGATGTGAAGAGGATTGAACTCGGTGCCTTCTGATTCGTAAGCACGTACCATACCACTGGATCAAAATGATCACCACCGCCACACTCCCCTACCAATAAGTCGGTGAATAAACGATACAATTATGATGAGCTTGTGAGTTGTTGCTGTTACGTTATCTGGATCCGACGACTTTGATTGCTGCGTCATGTGGGTCTGATAATTCTAAGTGAATCTGCCACATTGTGCGATTCTGAGCGTCGTTGCATCACTCGAAATAATTCCGATGGCTTTCTGTCTCCTATCTGTTCTCCGGCTAAATGTCGGCGAATTTCCTGGCTTTTGCTTTCACCGCATTGAGCAATGACCTCCTTTTTTTAGTTTCGAATATGGATTTGTGCTTCCAGGTTAAAGAATTGCCACATCGGGAGTCAAATAAGCTATGCAATAATTATATTTGGTGCGTTCATCGGTTATCGGCTTTGGAACTGCCAGTTCGAAGGTTGATTCAAGCATCCCGAAACATAACGAGGGATCTGATGAAACAAAAGTTGGAATTTTAACAGCTGAAATATCCTCCATATTTACGGAAGGCACAGGCCGTAATTTAACAATAATTAAGAAAATTATTAATAAAAGTTCTTAAAATTTTATATTCAAAGAACGGGCCACCATTGCAGTGTGTTGAGTGGCAAAGTAAAATTGCAGGATTATCAAAAATAAAGTTTATTTTCGACACAACTAATAACTAAGTTCGAATATATATATTCCCTTCGTCAGAGTGGAATTCTGGGAAGATAGAAGTAATGCTAGAAGACATTTCCTCCGACCATTGAAATTCAATAGGAGGTTCTAACAGTGAACAAGACGTACGGATCAAGAATCCGATACTTTCAGTAAGGAACTAGGATCCGATATTATGGAAGTACACTACAAATGTAAATATTCACTCGCTCACCTAGGTTTGTGTGTGTCTTTAAAGTGGTTATGTACACTCATGTCTAGGGCGATGTTATTAATTTAATATGCCGTGGGGGGGCATAAAATGAGAATTTGTAATTTTTAAGACTATTAGATTTAATAAATCAATTATTACTTTCGTAAATTATTTGGCGACCCGAGAATACCAGAGTGTGTAAACTAGGAATATGAGTTTAAACTTTTATTAATAATTTTATGTATTTAAATGTTAAAAATTTTTTTTGAAAAGGAATTTCTTCTATGAATGGCGAATACATTTTATTTGGCTTTACATTTGACACGTAACAAGACCTGAAAATGCTTGTTTACCTTTTGATCTTTAAAATAAAGTGGTATTTACGTACTAACCCATAACATTGGCGACCTTTGGTATATTTTAATCATACTTTGGTGAGTTGTAGGGGAAAAATATAGCCATTGGCTGATCAGTTTCAAAATAAAATGTTTCCAAAATTCCTGAAATGTTTGATGCATCCCTAACGTGGGCTTACTATGCGAATGGACGTTAAATGGAAGATTGATGATGGGCATGGCATTTTTCGCCGTGGAAATTAAACGTAGAAGGTGGAACGCACTAAATTTTATGTAGTTCTTGTATGTAAAAATCCTAGCATTTCACCAAGCCTTTAGAGAGTTACACTTTCTCTTATTACACTCTTCCTCACTGGAGTAGGGATTTCGAACCAGCATTTACCCCTCCTAGAGAAAGTTCCAGTCCAGTCTAAGCCCAGTGGTCGAGTGGAAGCGTATCGCGCTTACACGCCACAGGTCCGGGATTCAAACCGCGAGCTGGGCAAGGTCGGTTCACCCTTCTTTTCATTGGGTCGATAAATGAGTACAAAGTTTTCTTAAATACTGGGGATTTCGCGCCAGACTGACCACCTGACGGGAACCTCTGCTCATGCACCTTGGCGCCCATGGTCGCGTTTACCAAGATGGGCACAGTAGGCCTTGACCCTCATGGGCTGTTGCGCCTCTGAGTTGAAAGTTCAGTATCAGTAATCTAAGTTGCCTTAAATGGTGTTCGAAATTAAGTTTCTTTTTCAGCTTTATATATATATATAAATTCGACAGAACCTTCAAATCATCAACCCACAAGTTTTATGTTTGAACGCTTGCACACAATCCATAATTTATAGAATTAAATTTAGAACTGTTTTTGATTAAAATGTTTATACTTGTAGGTCTTGTTAGGAATTTCTGCCATTCCCCAATTCGATCCACTATTTGAAAAACTACATAGAGTACAGCTGTGTAGAAGTGAAGGTGGAAAGTCTGAGATTTTGTCATACATTGATTCAGAAATTTTATGAATGTTTGAGCTCTTTTGAAAAAAATGCTAAACATTAGATTCTAATTGCACATATGAAACTAAAAAAACTAATTCTTTTGTACTACATGTTACTTTTAATAACCATTTCGTAAACGTGACGTAAATGCTTGTATCTAAATATTGAATAACTGCGGGAAAATGTTGAAACGGTTCCAAAATGTCGTTAAACTCTAAAGGAAACTCGATTCCTCTCCCGTTCTTTCAGTTCAAAATGACACTTGAAATAGTTAGTGATGTCATAATGTTTCAAAAATTACTGTGTATAGTTTCTAAATTGAAGGCTTTTCATTTTCAGAGTATTTTAAAGGTTGTCACACACATCGCGTAATGCCTCAAACGCTTCATTCAAGCTTGGGACACATTTTAAAGCAGAACTTTTATATGAATTTGACCTTTTATATCGCAAAAGTGTATTTTATAATTCTTAAAAATTTAGGAACTCTCCAAAAATGTTTTTTTCTTGTTACTTGAAGTTTAAAATTCATATTTAGTCCTATTGTCCATTAATGAATACTTTTTACACATGCCCTTCATTTGATAGCAAAATTCGTGGTTGAGCTGTCAATACTGCAATGGAGTTGTTGCTTATGAGTGGCACTGGTGGTGCACTATGAATCGATGCTTAACAAAGGCGTCTAAAAAATGATTCTTACGAAAGTTGCTCTATAAAATATCTAATATAGTTGATTATATATATATATATATGTATACCCTAAGACGTAGGAGTCTTTAAATTCAATATGCATTTGGGGAAATTAAAAGTTAATTTAATATTAGTCCTACAATATTTAGAAAATCTAAAGAGGAAAGAAGTGTGCTGTTTTTGTGTTTATTTACACTCCCCCTCCCATTTTTTAGGTAGATAAGTTTATTACGTCACCTTTAAGTATTAGTCAAAATATGAACAATTTTATTGAGGGGCGGCACATGATGTCTTTGGACGCGAGCGGCTGATACCCTAGGATCGGTCCTGCAGTTTCATTACCGACTTCTATATTATAAATTTGCGAGTTCTGTTTATTGACTGAACTGTCCCTCGTGTGAATTATGGATGTTAACGAAAAAAACCCAATTAAATATATTTTTTAATAGCACTGGATTGAATGCCGTTGAAGACTCGTGTTTGAATGGGCGTTGTAATAACAGGGCAGCTGGACCGTGAAACAGTCCTCAGTCCCATATTCTGGTTGACTTTGATGTTGGGCATGGCGATGGTGGGTTTTTCTTTCTGCTTAACAGGAATTATGGCTATTGGCTGAGACGATGGCATCCGGGAGGAGTGGCTATGATTCTTCATCTGAGTGCTGTAGAGATGAAATTTTGGCATGGGTGAGAGCTTAGAAGACTCGTGTTTCAGAATTTAACTGCAATACACTGGTGTGCAAAAATTAAGGACGAAGTCGAAAAATTAGCATATCAGCTGAACGAAGAGGCAGAGCGGACAGAAAGACCAATCAGGAGATTAAGTGAGGTGATGTACGGTAGCACATGCGCAGATATGCAGGTAGACGTAATGGGGGAGTGTCTGAGTAGTAAAGCATGTTGTCGGTGTAAGATTAGTATTTCTGGCAAAGAGATTGCACACCGTATAGCAGTTAAAATCACACCGAGTTGCTGCCTCAGCGAGAAATGGCGAATAATCAATCTGTTAGACGACATCTGGATGCTTTTACCCGAGGTCGAATCATTGGGAAGTTGGAGGAAGGTCGCAGTGTGACATGTGTGGCTGCAGAGTTCGGAATTGCTCACAGCGTCATTTCACGACTTTGGAGACAATTTCAAACTACAGGAACAGCTATCGGGGGGTTCAGTAATGGTCGTCCACGAGGAACCACACCCGCAGATGACCGGTATATTGCCTTACAGGCCAGAAGAAACAGGCGGCAGACAGCGGGAGAAATCGCTAGACACTTGACACAGGGGACTGGATGACCGATATCTCGTTTTACCGTGGCCAGAAGACTGCACGGTGGTGGTCTGTTTGCACGACGCCCTGTACGGTGTGTACCTCTAACGCCTGCCCATCGGAGAAGGCGTTCTCTGTGGTGCCGGGAACACCGGAATTGGAGAGGCAATGAATGGGGACGAGTACTCTTTACAGATGAGAGCAGATTCAGTCTGAGTAGCGATTCTCATCGCATACTCATCTGGAGAGAGCGGGGAAGCCGCAATCATCCCTCGAACATCATTGAAAGGGACAGGTATGGAGGTGGCGGTGTTCTCGTTTGGGGAGGCATCATGCTTGGTAGTCGTACAGACCTTCACATCTTCGACGCAGGTTCAGTCAACGGGACCCGTTATTGTAACGAGATTCTTCTTCCATATGTGCGTCTTTTTAGAGGCGCTATGGGTCCGCAGTTCCTTTTCATGGACGACAATGCACCATGTCATCGCACAGTAGCTGCCGAACGGCTCTTAGAGAGTGAGGATATTGAACGTATGGATTGGGCCGGCACTATCTCCGGATCTCAATCCCATCGAGCATGTATGGGATTTTCTAGGCAGACGTTTGGCAGCTCGTACCTTACCACCAGTAACGATTCCGGAGCTTCGATTGGCGCTGCAAGACGAATGGGCAGCAATGCCTCAACAACTCATTGACACCCTCATTCTCAGCATGGGCAGACGCTGTGAAACCTGCCTAGCAGTCAGGGGAGATCATATCCCCT